>CM076573.1:185095313-185567813 GCA_034641835.2 Pinus albicaulis
AATTGTCCAATTAGACATAGAGTTTCCTTGGACACAATTACCATGTTAGCAAGCTAATCATATTTAATAATTCATATGCATTAATCTTATAACATGTAATTCCATTAATAGACAAGCAACAAAATTGTGCAGAACTCTGCAACAAAATAGCACACATTAGTGCATAATTGTCAAATAACTAGAAATTGTTAATTGCAGATTTAATCCTACTATATCAACTCAACAAGGTGCTACTGACTTATAGCTCACAAAGTCAATACACCAATTAGACCTACAATTAATTAGTTAGAATGGATTTTAATACCTAAATTATTTATTGGTTTGTCTTATAAAAATCATTACTTGCTCATGATAGATCCCATGCAGTACAAGTGTTGAACCTCAATACTCTGATACCACTCTATAACATCACCCATTACCAAGTACCCAAAGCATGAGGTGTTCACTACATATCCCCAATCTCTAAGGTGTTGTTATGAAAAATAGGGTATAAAATTTTAGACCCTTTCCAAACTTCTCTAAACCCAGAACAACCATCACCATTGCGTTTTTATCATCAAAACGAATCTGGTGTTATAAAATTTTTCCTTAATTCTACCTTCAGATTGAGAGATATTCCATCTCAAAGATAGACCTCTTTATTCCCTACCATGTCATCTAACTACCATGTGGCAACTTTCTATGGTACCATCAAGAAGTTAGTTTCTTGAACCAGTCAGACTGGTGCCTCGTTACCCCGATCCTCATATCCCGATGCTTTTTCCTTGTGCACCTATTGAGACTTAGGGTGTGGCCTCTAGGCCTACATCGTTTTTGGGTCTCACATGCACATGTTTTTAACTTTTAGTCATCTCACGGACTACAACACCATGTCATCTCAATCCTTATGCCTCAATCTTACCTTCGCTACACCCTCTCATTCTTCCAATTTTGCTTTGTTAAGCTAAATTAGCAATTAGGGTCCCTTTGTAGCCAATGGCATGGTTTTCAGGCTCTCACCATCTCATTGTCCCCTTTTTACATTTCATCCTAGTGATTCCTTAATGTGTCTCTTTAGACCTATCATGCCTCATCATCGGGATTACCTATGAGGTGGGGTCACATGACCTCCTCCTATAGGCCCATTTCTCCACTATCGGTTAACAATGTGACTCTTACCACATCACCTTGACTTATTTATCCTGAAATTCCTCCACCAAATACTCCA
This sequence comes from Pinus albicaulis, assembly GCA_034641835.2. Lineage (NCBI taxonomy): Eukaryota > Viridiplantae > Streptophyta > Pinopsida > Pinales > Pinaceae > Pinus > Pinus albicaulis. The sequence continues at coordinate 185,096,521 of CM076573.1, forward strand.
AGTTAAAGCTTGTAGGTTGACCTGGTCATGGGTATTTCCATCATCAATGAGAATACAACTGGGCTTGTGTGTCTTGCCACAATAGCCAGATTATGTTATCTTGTTTCTTCTTTCCCAACGCCTTCACTTTCTCCACCCAGAATTCCTCTAGGATGAGACTTCCTATTGATGTCAAAGGACACCATTCTTCTCTTATGTTTGTAACGCTTCCCTTGGTGATTTATTCTTTTCTTCCGAGCTTGAGAATCCAAGCCTAAGTGGCTTATGGGTTCCACTTCCAACCAATGGCAAGATCACTACCCTTGCATGTTATCCAGCTCATCTCAACTGACGTCATCCAGATCAATCCCATCAATGTGAAAACAAAATTCAAGGTTCTACTCTCCCACCCATGTCACTTTAATTTAATCCAATCACGGTATGTAAGGAAATCATGCCACGCCAATGGGAAGCCTACATAACTAGGGTTTTACATAGCTAATGGATAAGTTTTATCCCTTGCTACGACAGATCAGAGATTACACTTGATCCCTACCATAGCCCAATCAGGGAAACCTTGTCAATATTTGTGCAATGAACTAGATTTAATTTTTGAAAAGTAGCCTGATATATTGCTTCAACTCCTCACTGATCTCTCTTCACTGGTTATTCCAACCCAGTTTCTACTGTTGGGTGCCAAATATGTATACTTTTCTCTCCCATTTTTACCCACCTTTCTATCTCCTTCCATCATTAATTGTTCTAAAATACATGAGGTAAACCCCTTTCTGCTATATTCCATGGAATATTTGATTAATGAAGTAATAGTCATGGAGGTTTTACATTTGCAAGTATTAAATCTGGTATTTTTATAGATTAAAAGTAAAGGGATTACAGCTGCAAGCCACAGAGAAACTCCTTATTTCCAGCGTTATCTCAACCTACTACAACAGTGCAACAGACTCCGTCTTACCCCAGCGCTATTTCAGGCTTTTCATGGTTTCCTTTTGGCAACTAAGTTGCTGTTGTAACAAATGTATAATTGTAGATATTTAGTTGTTAAAGGAAATCTACGATTTCCAAAACATTTGTATAAAGAGGGCCTTCGGGGTGTGAATCAGGGTTAAGAAAGAAGACTCAAATTTTGTAGCAGAAGCATTTTCTAATTAATTGAATGCATAGTATTTTTCTATTCCACCTATAAGTTGTGAGTTTTCTGCAGCACTGATGAGAGAGTTGGGCCCACTCTTATGATCAGGTTCTACGTTATCTTTATTATTTTGATTTGCTATCGTTACTACTGTTCCAGTATAATTCTGCAATCCATTTTAATTACTCTTACAGTAGTTCACTTGTTCATTAATTAAAGTTTGTGATTCAATAGTAGGTTATGTGATTGATATTACATATACTGTGCGCATTAGTCTTGAAATAACTAACGCCCCTGGGTTGATAATTTATGTGGAAAAAGGGTTTGAATATTGTTCTCATCTAGACACCAACATTTTTGCGTCGTTGACGGGGAAGGCTAACAAGGTGCAAGAACATGATCTGCAATTGATCTAAGGGTCGATCTCTCATCTTGGGGAGGGAATTTATTTCCCTACTCCAAGTCCTGAGCGTAGTGTTCTGTTTTTTTTCTTTTTATTATTTTTTAGAATTGATCTCTCATCTTGAGGAGGGCATCCATTACCCTACTCTAAGTCTTGAGCATAGTATGTTGTTTTTCCTTGCTTTGCTTTTTTTCATTAGAACCAATCTCTCGTCTTATGGGAGGGTATTTTTTACTCTACTCTAAGCCTTGAGAATAGTATTCAACTTTTCTTCTTTTTGATTACTTTTCTGAAAGGGCCAACTTCTCGTCCTGGGGAGGGTATTCGATTACCCTACTTTAGGTCCTGAACTTTGAATTTATTTTAGTTTATTTGATTTTATGTTTGAACCTAATATCTTGTCCCGGGGAGGAAGCTATCTGTCCTACTTCGGGTCCTGAGTACTTTTTCTATTTTGATGAATTCTTCTCACCAATTGTATGACCAAAGATCTGAATAAGAGGGGCAAAGGAATACCCCCAAAGAAAGGAAAGGATCTCGGAAGGAGGACGTATATTCAGGAGATCTTCAAAAACGCTAAATATGAAGCATCCTCTCACGCTGCTGTCAGGGTAAGGGTTCAGACAAAGTCCAAAGGGTAGTCGGTTGAATGGCTAGTGCCATCCATAGTACCAGAGGAAATTATTTTGATGATATATGAAGCAATAAATAAGGTATCGGTGGAGGAGACATCCCTGCTGTCAGCAGAAGGGGAAGAAATAGCAAGTAGAGGGTTGGAAGACCCGAGCAATTCGAATTGGGAAGAAGAACCTTTGAAAGGGTTTTCATCACCACGAGACCAAGGGAGTGTTGTAAAGCCTCCTGTAGTTGAACTAAGCAATTTCGATTTGGAAAGAGAGTTCCTGAAGGATTTTGCGTCACCAAGGGACCAGCAGAGTGCGGTGAAACCTCCTACAGTCAAATCACCCCAAGCATCAGTCACAGAACCAGTTGAAATCCCAGGTGAGTATTGGAGAATATTTATGGCACCTGCAAGTTCTTCTATCTATTTTCCAATTGGAAACATTATAGGTGATGCACCGATGAAGCCCATTCCTTTAACGGCTCTGCCTAATTTTCACGGGCTTTCTTCTGAAGACCCTGATACATTCTTCTTCGAATTTGACATTATTTGTTGAGGGTATGATTATATTGCCGATGATCGGAAACTAAAAATGTTTCCTACTACGTTAAAAGGGACAGCCCTGCGATGGTTCATGGGTTTAGGAGGAAAGTCTATTTCTTCATGGGATGTGATGAAAGAAGTCCTTTTGGAAAAATACCAGGACTACTGTAAATCTCGTGATATCAAGGAAGAGATTTTTAAGTTTGCACATAAGGAGGATGAGAACATGGAAGATTGTGTGGAACGATTCAAATATATACTACAGAGATCAGGCCATAGTGACTGGATAAAGATATCCTGAAAATCATCCTTCTCTGGGCACTCAGGGAAGATTCCCTACAACTTTTGAACATAGTAGGAAAGGGGGATGTTTCAAAAGAATAATTTGATACCATCTATGACTTGTGAATTCAATGTTCACAAGGGGCTGCAAGGAGTGGACAAGGAATTTGGTCATTAAAGACTTTTAGTGGGGGGGTTACAAAGGAAGAAATCGGAAACCTACTGGATAACCTAAGGACTGATATTCTAAGCACATTATACACCCAGATGGACACTTTGCAAGAAAAAAAAAAAAGATATATTTGGAGAAGACTATGGCTATATTCTGCCCACAGTGAAAAAAGAAGCATCCATTGAAAGAATGCCCATTAAACACAGTGGAAGCCTACGCAATCTATGAGTAGACTCATGCGACCAGCTTGTGCCCTTCCTTCCTAGGATTGAAGGAAGTTTTTCAAGGCGCAAGTGAAAAAAATTCAGTAGAACATTTGTACTTCATGGGGTCGAGAAAGCCATGGCAACCTCGACCACCAGTTATGAATCAAGGTATGCCTTAGGACCCACCCCAATATTTTAATAATTTTAATGTGGGCCCCCAGTTTGTACCTTTTTCACATATCTGGTCTCGGTATCAATATCTCCCTTGGGAAAAATGGGCTCCCCAGACTAGTTCGAATCCTTCGTGGAATCAGAATTGGAGTGGACCCTCTCCTACTAGTCATTTACCCTAATCTATGCCTCAAAAACAACTTCAGTTGCCCTCCAATGTAACACCAGGTAACCCAGTCCTTCGACCCCAACTTCCTATCGAGCCCAATATGAATCCTAATAATAAAGGGGTCCAACAAATAGCTACTCTTAACCTTCCATCTTATAGAATTTCTAACGCGGGACTTAATGAGATAAACTTACAATCTGGGAGGGTAGTAAATGCTCCCACTTCACCTATTATCATAGAACAGATTGAAAGTGAAGTTATAGAACTAGAACAGAGGATAGTTGGGGATAAACCAGACTAGAACATGACAAACCAAACACCTCCCTAACCTATTCTTAACCAGGTCCGTCCAATCACTGCCATATCCTGAAATATTAACCCTAAACAAACAAAACCTTCAAGCAGAGTTTGAATTCCTGGGGGAATTACAAAATCTTTTTGTCAAAATACCCCTACTCCAGGCTAGGAGGGATTTACCCATATATGTAAAAACTCTCAAAGATTACTACTCTAAGAAACCTAGGAAGAAACCAATGGATCTGTTAGCCATTCATGTGATGGGTAGATTGTCCAACATCATGTTAGGAAAGACTATGCCTGTGAAATATGGAGACCCAGGAAACCCAATTCTAACAGTACAAATCAATGGGGTTGAAATCCCAAATGTACTGGTAGATTTGGATGCTGCCATAAATATTATTACCTTCGAAACAATGAATACATTAGGTCTCGGAAATATTAATCCAACCCCTACTAACTTGGAACTAGCAGATAGGTCTAAAATTAAACCAGTAGGGAAATTAGAAGATGTGACTATTTCGGTGGATTCATGGCACTACCCTGTGGACCTCCTTGTATTACAGACACGATCCTCAGTTGGTAGTCACCCATTGTTCTTGGGAAGACCTTGGCTCGCAACTATAGATGCCTACATAGGGTGCCGATCTGGGCATATGATTATATCAAATGGGATAGTTACAAAGAATCTTACTCTCTACCCTCCTGCGGAACCTAGCCTAGCTGAAAAATTATTAGCCAATCAGAAACCCCAACCAATAGAAGAGCCTAAACCTGAATGAAGAATTTATACCAATCCTCACTATTGGGCAGGCACTTCAATTCAAAACAGAAACCAAGGATGATACCATTAACACTTTTATTAATCATCACGGATTGCAACCACAAACTAATATTAATTTTAAAATATGCTATGAGGTACATGAGACACGAGAAAAAATAACTTTCACATGCCATGAGGCACTTTTGCATACAGGGTCCTCTCGTTTGGTCTGTGTAATGCTCCTGCAACCTTCCACAAGGAAATTTTGGGAATTTTTTTTGATCTAGTTGATGAAAGTGTTGAAATCTATATGGATGATTTTACTCCATATGGAAACTCATTTGAAGAGGGATTGGAAAATCTAGAGAAGGTACTCAAAATATGTAAGCGGACCCATGTATCTATGAGTACAGTCAAATGCCATATAATGAGGGAAGAAGGAATAGTATTGGGACATTTTCTCTCAACTGTTGGAATTCAAGTTGATCCGGCCAAAGTAGAGGTAATATTATACTTCCCGATACCCAAGACACCCACATAGGTACGTAGATTTATTGGTTGTGCTGGTTATTATAGACACTTTATAGAATTTTTTTCTAAAATAGCACATCCACTTTTTTATTGCTAACAAAAGATGCAGAATTCTTGTGGACTGAAGACTATGAAGCAGCTTTCAAGAAAATTAAAGGACTAATTTGCAAGGCTCCAATCCTTCGAGGACCTTATTGGGCATTACCATTTCACATACATGTTGATGCTTCTCAGAAAATAGTAGGAGCTATTTTAGGAAAACAGGGAGACAAAACATCGTATGCAGTTTACTATGTCAGCAAGAATTTAATTCCTACTGAATTGAATTACACGGTGACAGAGAAAGAATTCGTGGCTGTCATTTATGCTATCAACAAGTTCTCGCACTACATCACTGGGTTTCCTACTTTTGTACATAATGATCATGCAAGAATAAGGTATTTGATGAATAAATCTATCACTCCTAGTCGTATTACAAGATGGTTTCTATTGCTATAAGAATTTGATATCACAATAGTAGACAAATGAGGGAAAGATAACATAGTTGCTAATTTTCTGTCTAGAATGGTTAACAATGATGAATGCACACCTATAGAAGATATCTTTCCCTATGAGAATATTTTTGTGATTTCTACTAATCCTCCGTGGTATGCAGATATTGCTAATTATCTTGCTACAGGGAAGGTTCCCCATCATTTTCCATATAGGGAACAAAAAGAAATTATTCATCACAGTGCCTGATATTCTTCGATGGAAGGGTACCTCTTTCATACAGGAGCCGATAAGCAGATATGGTGCTGTGTATCCGAGGATGATATTTATGAAGTACTGAATGCTGCCCATGATGGCCCTTATGGGGGGGATTTTGCAGATAAAAGGACAATCCATAAGGTGATACAAATGGGATATTACTGGCCTTCTATCTTTCGGAATGCACATAATTATATCAATAGGTGTGATAGTTGCTAGTGCATTGGGCAGCCAGGTTGAGCTAATGAAATACCTTTGCAGGTATAGGTAGTCCTCAATGGGCTATCGACTTCATTGGACCCTTCAACCCACCCTCACAGCAAAAGGTTCACATTTTGGTCTGTACAGATTACGTGACTAAGTGGGTAGAAGCCAAATCTGTTGCGAAAGCAACAGAGCAGGTGGTTTCAGATTTTCTATTTGAAGAGAATTTTGCTCGTTACGGTACTCCAAGAGAGATTTTTTCAGATGGAGGAGCACAATTTATATCACACATGATAGCAAAGCTTATGCAGAAATATGGTGTCAAGCACAGGGTGACATCTCCATACAACCCCCGGGCGAATGGACAAGTGGAAAGTAGAAACAAGACATTGGAAAATATCTTGACAAAAACTGTGGCATACCATCGTTGAGATTCGGCTCAGAAGCTACCTGAAGCTCTCTGGGCATATAGAACAACACGGTGGAACACAACTAGGTTTTCACCATTTGAGTTGGTTTATGGGAAATCCCTATTGTTTCCAATAGAATTTGAAATCAGTACGCTCAGAACAACTCTTGAAGTTGGTTTGGATTTGTCAGATTCCCAGAAACACCAACTAGCCCAGCTTAATGAACTAGTTGAAATCTGTTCAATGGTTGTCTAGAGGACTACTACTATCCAGCAGTAGAGAATGAAATGGCATGATAAGTTTATCAAAAACAAGGTGTTTCATAGGGGATACTGAGCATTACTTTATGACTCTCGTTTTAAGGATTTTAGGGGAAAGATTTGCACTCGTTGGATGGGACCTTACAAGGTGGACGTTGGATTTGATAATGGAACAGCCAGGCTAGTCACAATTTATGACACACATGCTTCATTCATAGAAAATGGACATCGCCTAAGATTATACCACCACCCAGCCTCCAAGGATGCTTTCATCAAACATTTCTCTGAGAAATTTGGTTTGAAGGTTATTAGCGTAGATAACTCTTCCTCTGCATCCTTTCTCTAAAAAAAAAAAATGTAAAAAAAAAACAAAAAAACAAAAATAATAATAATAATAATAATAATAAATAAATGAATAAATACTATTACTATTTATTTTTTTGTCTTTTTGCAGGATTTAATACTAAGGAGTAATGCTTTAGAGCTCAAAAAAATTTTAAGCATCGATGTTGTTACTCATGATGCTGCTACTCATGATGTTGTTACTCGGTTGCTACTACTCAAGATGTTGTTATTCGATTGATGCTACTCATGATGTTGTTCCTTGGTTGTTGTTACTCAAGATGTTGTTACTCCGAATGTTGCTACTCGTCATGTTATTACTCCAGATGTTGTTACTTGTTATGTTGTCACTCTAGATGCTATTAATCTAGATGCTACTACTCGTCAAGCTGTTACTCTAGATGCTATTACTCCGGATGCTGCTTCTCATCATGATGTTACTCCAGATGTTGTTACTCCGGACACTGCTACTCGTTGTGTTGTTACTCCAGATGTTGTTACTCCAGATGATGCTGCTCGTCAAGCTATTACTCTAGATATTGCTACTCGTTATGTTGTTACTCCACATGTTGTTAATCTGGATGCTGCTACTCGTCATGTTGTTACTCCAGATGCTGTTACTCTGGATGCTGCTACTCAATGTTGTTACTCTCGATGTTATTACTCTGGATGTTGTTACTCTGGATGTTGCTACTCGTCATGTTGCTACCCCAGAGGCTGTTACTCGCACTGCTATTACTCCATCCACATCATTATTGCGTCGTTATTCTACGAACTGTCACTTCCTCCAAGTAGGCCTCCAGGTATGTCTCCACTTGACTTTTATGGATTTAATTAAATATTCCATGTGAAGACATTAATGCCACAAATGACAACTTTTAAGTTGCGGGGGGGGGGGGGGGGGTGTCATCATAACTTAACGAAGGCATAATGATGATTTCGAAAGTCATTATTACAACTCCATGTGTGGTACACCCTAAGATCCTTACCATGCTTCATATAATCATTAAATACATATTGGGATCTGTAACACACATGTGATATGGACCTATCCGTCCTTTCCACCTCATATTAAATAATTACTATTCCATTCATCGCACTTACCATACTTTTTCATGATTTTCCTTGTTTCTCGAGAATTACCATATGTATTTACAGTTACTACTCCTCATTTTTCACCATGTTGTTTTTCCAAATTTGGTATCCACCACTCTGTCTAACGGTCCAGAGTACTGTTAAAGTCTCCAGAGGATGGGCGGACTGGCTATGTGGCATGAACCTGAAAATACAGTCTTAGTTTGCAGCAACCCATATGTATGGCAAGCTTTTGTCAATGAAGGATGGGATACCTACTTCGATAGATTGCAGGGGGTCGACAGGGGAATCAAAATGGAGTTTGTGCTTAATTTGGACGAGAATCACTCACGAGTTAGAGGATTGGCAATTCCTGTCATATAAGAAGTAATTGCAAAAGTTAGCTGCCTGAGAGAGCAAGGGCAACAATGGTTTTATCGAAGAATTCCTCTCCCAGAGTTTCCCAAACTATTTTTGCAGGCTGGGGAAAGTGTCGTTCAATTGGGCAGTGGATATGAGCGCAAGGCTATACCATATCCATGGAACGAAGTAGTAGGTTTTGTAATGAAATACATAACTTGCGAAGATCAGGTCACAACTCTGTTCAAATATCATTTTAAAATATTAGCTCACCTTTGATTTCCATAGGCTGAGGTGCATTCCTTGAACATGCCCTTCTTTCTATTAAAATAGTTACATCATATGGAACAGTCCACTCGGCATTCACACCAAATGCCGGCAGTTCTTTCCAATCATGGATTGGCTTGCTTACTGGTCATGCATGAAATAGTTCAATTTCGAGTTTCTTGGGAAGAACTCTGCGAATTATTAGAAGAAGATATAGCAGTCGTCATTGTTACTAGGGAGGAAGAACCAATATCTCTGACTGGTTTAGCAGAAGAAAAACAGTCAGAAGAAATGGAAATAGACGAGGAAGAACCAGAAGAAATGGAGATGGAGATTGATCAGGAAGAACCAGAAGAAATGGGAATGGAGGAGACAATTGGCGATACAGTCGAGGTTGTAACACAAGAACTAGTCTCGCTTGAAGAACCTAGAGATGAAGGAATTATGGATATAGTGCATGAAGTTGAGACTGTCTTACAATCGTCAACTTTCATTAATAAATAACAGGAAGGAGGAACATCAGACAGAGGGATGGCAAGTGATGTTGTTTTGCAAGAAACATCATCACCTACCCAAGAAAATATAAATACCAAATTAAGCGAGGGTGTTACAAAAGAACCACCCCTGATTCATCTAGAATAGGGAGACAGAGAATAATAAATCTGTGAAGTCGGCACTGTTCCACAAGAACTAGCGTCGACCGCAGAAGAAGAAGCAATCCATGAAGAACAAGAAGACAAAGGATAAATAACCCGTAAAGTTGGTACTGTCCCACAAGAACCAGTATCGACCGTAGGTGAGGAAGTAATGCATGAAGGACAAGAGAACAGAAAGGAAAGAACATTTAGAATCGACATTGTTCCACAGGAACCAGCATCGCCCCTAACGGAAGTAGCAGTGCATGAAATTCTGGCTCAAGTTTGAAATATGGATGATGAAGGTATTCCCTGTTCTTCGTTCCAGTCTATGATTCCTAGAGGGACGAGGGGATTCTGCTCGTCCCAAAGATTAATGAAGGAAATATTTGTTCCACCGGTGTTGAGATTCGTCGACCCAAGGAATAATGTGGCCAACATCGATCCATCAATTGTTGGGATGCAGCCAAAGCACCCAGAGGCTCATAAGGGAAATGGATTTTCTGTGGAAACATTGGAACACAATATGGTCGATGGAGGTGCTGACCAAAAGGCAAGATTCCTTGAGGTAAATGTAGAGGAGGATTCCCATTGAAGACAGGGAGCCCAACCAAAAAGAGCTAGCAGAAAAACCAGTTGATAATACTGACAACATTCCACCACCTCCTGAGCCTATTACAAGCCTGGGAGATGAATTTATTGTCAAACAAGAGCGGATTGAACAATGTGAGAAAATAATATTATCTCTCAAGAAAAGGTATCAACTGTAGTTCAATGAAACCATGTGATTGAAGAAGGAAGTTCGGGAGTTGAAGAGCCAAGTTTACCGGTTGAAGAAGAAGGTAAAAGTCTACAAGTGGAAGGCAGTAAAACCAAAAATTGAGGTCTCCCCTGCAGCTACATAGACTGGTATGATCGAACAGCTATTTGAAGGCCGGGGATTCTTCCTGGCCGCTAAAATCCAGAGATGGAAGTCTGTTGCGAATGGACATAAGAAGGAGACAATGCAGGTTCAAGAATAGGCCGTCGGGATCGTTATAGGATACATAGACCAGTTGGATAAAGCGTGACAGAGGAAAGAAAAACAAAAGGCCGAGATAGATGAGTTGGAGGAAAAATTGCAATTGCTGCAATCAGATAAGAAGAAGATGTTTTCCCTAGTGCAGGAGGTAATGGCATGTAGACCTCCCACACATAACTATGCCTTTTTCCTTCATGAACAATTTCTCTTCTTTTGTCTTGAGAGTATATATAAATAAATTTGTCACGAGATTGAGGATCCCATCCAGTTTCTCCATATCTTGAAAATTCAGGATATCATAGGACACCACTTAATCTGCGAGCTCTACATGCATGGTTACTTCTTAAGGCATGATCATGCCTTCAACCCCATTCCATTCATGGGAGATATTCATTTAAGAGCCTTCGCCTCCTACACCATCAATTATATTAAATGGAGAAAGGCCTATGATACGTTTGAAGAAAACCAAGTCACAAGGCCGCTAATGATGAGGAGGGAGCATGGCTAGGTGGCAAATATTTATAACAAGAATTTTACCTTTTTAAGGATTGAGAGGCATAGAGGAAAAATGTTGACAATCTAGAAATGGTGTGCTTACCTCTGTGTAATATAGATAATAAATTTCCGTAAGGAAACACTGGACAGTTGTCAAAGGAGTTGGATGTTGTCATCTTCAGCCGTCAGAGGCCGAGAACCTTTTGGAGAACCTAACTTTGCATGGGCACTAGAAAGGGTGCCACGTTTTGTGGCATGCATTCAGACTTGTAAGGTCAGGTGGATGGGGCTGAGGTTCTAGTTTTCCCTTATTTGGTTGCCAGCTGAGCAATATACTCCTGCATACAACATTGACCTAGACTGGTGGAAGGATGTTGTTATGACAGAAGGTTATAAACCCCCTGGGATAGAGATGGCCAAAGAATATGATCTCACACAGCTTCAGGCCAGCCACAGTCAGTCCAACCTAGATCTGAGGAGACAACGAGTTGAATGAGGACATGTAGATAGACCAGTTGGGGGGAGATGTTGGGTACCAAATCTGTATACTTTTCTCTCCCATTTTCACCCACCTTTCTATCTCCTTGCATCATTAATTGTTCCAAAATACATGAGGTAAACCCCTTTCCGCTATCTTACATGGGATATTTGATTAATGAAGTAATAATCATGGAGGTTTTACCTTTGCAAGCATTAAATCTGTATTTTTTATAGATTTGGTAAAAGTAAAGTTATTACAGCTGCGAGCCACAGAGAAAATCCTAATTTATAGCGTTATCTCAACCAGTTGAAACAGCGCAATAGACTCCGTCTTACCCCAACGCTATTTTAGGCTTTTCATAGTTTCCTTTTCGAACTTAGGTTTCTGTTGTAACAAATGTATAATTGTAGATATTTATTTGTTAAAGGAAATCTACAGTTTCCAAAACATTTGTATAAAGAGGGCCTTCAGGCTGCAAATCGGGGTTAAGCAAGAAGACATAGATTTTGTAATAGAAACGTTTTCTAATTAATTGAATGCACAATATTTTGTTGTTCCACCTATAAGTTGTGAGTTTGTTGCAGCCCTGATAAGAGAGTTGGGCCCACTCTTCTGATTAGGTGCTGCGTTATATTTCTTTTGTTGATTTTATATTTTTATTTGTTATCATTACTGTTGTTCTAGTATAATTCTACAATTGCTGTGAATGGATTTTTAATTCTGCAATCCATTTTAATTTTTGTTACAGTAGTTCACTTGTTCATTAATTAAAGTATGTGATTCAATAGTAGGTTATGTGATTTCTCTTACATATATCATGTGTGTTATTCTTGAAATAACTAATGCCCCCGAGTTGATAATTTATGTGGAAAAAGGGTTTGAATATTGTTCTCATCAAGACACCAAAATCTACCACAGGGGTTCCGTAGGAAAGAAGGGCATCTTTTAACAATAGTATTGTTAGAGAAAGTTGCTTGCTAATGCACCCCACGATGCTACCTCTCTTGAGTTTGCGTGAAGCCCTCTCCAATGAGTTCGTGGCCCTCTGAGATTCCCCATATCAGAATTGGGAATTTCCCTATGTGAAGGCATAGGTGCTCGTGCAACCACTCTGTGTTGTGGGCTTGCAGTGAGCTCCCGAAAGGCTCCACCTATCCTAACACATGTTGGGAGCTCCAAAATACAAGTCAGGCTCATAATAATCTCCATGGTGCTATGCAGGGGCTTTTTGGGCTTAACCAACTACACCCTAAGGCTAGTGGAATACATCCAAGTTGCTCAAGATGTAAGACTGACCAAGCTTTTATGCAAGGGTTTTTTCCTATCCTTACACTAAAAAGGGGGATAACTCTCTTATCATTAACACACACCTCTTGTACATTTTCATATGCTTGTAGCTAGGTGAATAAATATTCATGTTTATGCTCAGACCTTGTTAAGAAAGTAGTCTCTCATGTAATCATTTCAGATTAACAGAAAGGGTTTTCAAGCCCAAGGTTTACAGATTTTTTACTCCAGAAATTATGGGTCCTTCCATAGTATAAAGTAGTTCATATTTTCCTCATATCATTTTCATATGTACAGTAAACAACACAAATAAGCATTGCATACATATTATTATTTCAATACAGATATGTAACTCTAGTTAGCTATCATGTAAATAATTATTCAATTTGTTGCATGTTATATGTTATGAACAACAACAACAATGATTTCACACAGCATTTCATTTCAATCCATAAGCACACATTAGCTCAAATTTGTTTATCAGCATCACTCATTTTAGAGTTGCAAGACACGCACATGCAAACACACACACACACACACACACACTTGGTTATTTAATCATAACTATGAATTTCATTTCAACACTGAATTGAATACACATTCTCATTACATTAATAGCATTGTTACAGTAAAAGTTACATATCCATTTCAAACTAAAAATGAATCATACTATCATTAACATTTACACAAGAAAAAAATATACTTATCTTTAAAATTGTAGGGAAACTGATTCTGATACAAGGACTCTCCACCCAACCTTAGAAAACTACAGCTAAGTTCTCTTTCTATTTTCAATCACGAGCTAGATTCCAAAGACTTGGGGGGGGGGTGGGGGGGTTCTTAGAGGGTTGTAACACCAATATTCCATCTAGAACAAGAACTCCAGAGGACCCCTTTCCTCAATCCCACCATCTTCTTGCTGTAGTAAATGATGCATAGGGAATCCAAAGGTTCACCACCTCCACCATCAAGAATAATACCATGGATTCACCTCCTTTCGAGGAAGTCCAAAATCCATTGCAAATATTAACACAATATTTATAACCTCCCAATTTTTCCAAATCTTGAGGGACTATTATCTCAACCCATGACCCCCAAGAATGAAAGTTGTTACAGGACTCCAAAGATTCAAATGTCAACCCACAACCTCTAGGGTACCCAAGCTATTATAGGGCTGAAAATATTCCTATCTCAACCCACAACCTCCAGGTTACCAAATTTGTTACAAGGCTCTAGGGATTCCTATCTCAACCCACAGCCTACAGGGTACCCAAGCTATTACATGGCTCTAAAGACTAGTATCACAACCCAAATCCTTTAGGGAGCCAAAGACAATCCATTCACTTCTCTTATGTGAGTTGTTGCTATACTTGTTTCTCCTGCATGAATGAATGAGATTATCCCCCTCCCATCTGGTCCATTTCCTCTATTCTCTATTTTTTCTTTTCCCTTATTCTATAGGGGTGTTCCATCTTCATCCTTGCTGACTTGCCTAGTCTCGTCCTCCTTAAATTTCCTATCATATTTTCCTTGTGAAGGTTATCAAGTTCATGTGCCTATGTACTTTATTTTCTAGCTCATTAATTATAATAACTAGTCCATTAAAATCATGCACTAGCCAACCTTTAATGGTTGTCCAACAATTCAGATTTTCTGCACAAGAAAAACTCAACATCCCAAGCAAGCAATTCCCCCTCCTCAACTTTGGAATTTGTGTCATTTTGACTCAGTCCCAATTTTAAATTTTATATTTTTAAAAATATTTACAATGCATTTTATGAGAGAACCATGGGTGAGGTTGTCACACATTTTTATTAGTGTTGATCATGCTTTTACCTATTTTTCAAATTGTCCAAAATAAATCAACCAGTTAGTCCTGATTTCCAGTACAAATCCCCTTATCACATTATGACATGATATTTGCATATCTCATATTTAGTGCCAAGAACTATTTAGTGTGAGAAATAACATTGTGTACCATGTGCACATCGCCCTTTCAAGTACAAATTACACAAAATACATGCTTGGATTTGGTGGTTGGTTCCAATTTCAACCTTTTAACACCAACTTCTTTGCTCTTTAGTGTTTGTTTTTTCCTTTTTTCAAGCTCGCTTTTTTCTTTTCTTTCTCTCTTAGCCTTCTTATTCCCAGATTCCTTTGTGTCACAAAGCAGCAGATCCACTATCTCAAGTGTACATGAACCATTTTACCTTAAAAAAATGAGGATAGAGAAAGTATTGCATTCTGATCCTCTCTTTTTTCTTTTTTCTTTTATTTTTTATTTTTTCTTTAGCTTGCAGAGTGGTATTTTGAAGTTTCGGTAATTTTCATATATTTCCCATGTAACCATGTTTCAAACACCTTTTAATGCACAATTTTCTTGGGCCATCAAACATATCCAACAAATGCCAAAGAAACCAAATCATAAGCATATCCTTTCCTAATATGTTTATAAATCCCAAGCACAGTCTAGACTTTCTTTGAAAGATATGCTAGGATATGTATGTTAGTATTGCTAGAATTCATTATATCAAATCATATTTTAAACTCTTCAATTCATGAACCAAGTAACTGATTCTTTCACTAAAAAGATAAAAATAAAATTTAGTTATAATTTGAGGTGGCCTCCATTCATATTGGATTCAAACTTTTTGACATACAATCAACCATATATCAAATTAATATGCTTCAAAGGGTGTATATTGTCAAGAATTCTAGGGTTGTCAAAAGTACTCAAAAAATATGGATGTTCAAATATTCTTGCACAATTATTGAGGTATAAGAGGTTATCATCACAGTCCTAAGAGTCCCATTTGTTGTTGCTTCATGTCCAAATTCCCACACATATAAGCCAAAATCCAATACTCTTTATCATATCTTGTTCATGAATAACATAAAGGTTTATTGCTACTTTCTTATTCCTTTTCATTAAAGTTTTATTGCAAATACATTTCAACATATGAAATATATTATCAAGAAACTATTGAGGATTATCTCCCCCTGAGATGTTGTTGCTCTAACATGGACATTAAAAAGGCTTATTTTTTGCTTTCATCATTAGCTCCCCCTAAGGCCATGTTTAATTCACTTTGTTATTGAAATCACATGTTTCTCCTTTTTATTCCTCTTCCACACTTTAATGGGCTATGCACTATTATTTTCATTTCATTTTATGTCATTGTTTGACATATTTTAATTTTCTTAGATCATCTGTTTATAGTTATTTACTGTATTTGGCAGCTTTAAATTTTGGCTTTGTGGCTAAGGTTATCACACGCATAACATAATGTGTGGCCAAGAAATGGAAGAAATTATGTGTATCCTCTTGTGCTCATGTTCTCCTTTGCATACATTTTTCAATCAATAGATTTATGTCCAAGTTCATCGCACAAATAGTAGTAACCATACAAATTAATTATGTACCTGATGGATGGTTTCCTTCTTTGTTTGATTGTTTGAGGGAACTTCATTGTCTGATGCACCTTTTGTTTATTAGTATTGATTTTCTTTATCTTACACTCTACTGTGACGTGTCTAGGTTCATGGAAATAAAAATAGTTGATATATTTCAAGGGAAAAAAGAATATTCTTTGGGATATTCCAAATTTGTTCAACTCATCTCTGAGAGGAAATGAACTTCTTGCAAAGGTATTTTTCTTCAATTATTAATTTCATTTTGATTATACTAATTTCCTTCTCCTATTGATATTTTTGATGTTTTTGTATTCCCTTTAATGGTTTTCTCATCTAAGTTCTTCATGGAGACAATATGCTCTTCTATCTTTTTACATTGTCTATTCTTTTCATTTAGTTCATTTCTTACTGAACCAATCTCAACTTCTAATATTTCACACTATTCTTCTTTCCCCTTTCGCTGAATACTCATCACCTCTTATATTCTCCTTTGTTCTTCAAGTTGTGTCCTTAGGATAATAATTTCCTCCTTGAACTCCTGTTCTCTTTCATCATATATCTGCAACAATTTCTTTTGCTATCTACTCTCATCTTCAAGTCTGTCTATTTCAGCCAATGTCGAGTTAAGCCTAGCCTGATATTCATTTGTATTTTCTTGATGAGAGTCAAGTATATTCATAATATCAAAACAAGACTCATTTGATTAAGAATTGTCGTTTTGAGAATAATTTTTCTTGTTCTTCTTTTTTCTTGTCCTTTTCTAGACTACTACTATTAGTATCTCCTTCATGCTTGAGCTACAATATATCCCAAATTTATTTTTCATAATTTATATCTATTACCATTTCAAGATCCTTATTATGAATATTGTGCATTGCACATTTTTCCTTAGAATTCCATTATTTTTCTTGATTATTGGTGGAATATTCTTTACTATATTCATTACATACAAGCTTACATACACCAGGTCGATAAGTTATCAATTACTCTCTTACCTTATCTCTCCATTGATGAACATTTGTTGCAATTAGCACATGTAGATTATGATAATCCATATTCAACTAGATCTACCTTCCAACTGTTAGGCTATCATAGAAGGAACCTACTCTGATACCAATTGTTGGGAACTTCACTAAACTAACAGGGGGGATACATCAATTTAGTAAATTAAAGGACATTAAATTATAATTACTTTTCAATTTTTAACTGAATTATTAAATGAGAAATAAACACCTTATGAAGAAAAAATTTAATATATACCCAACATGTAATATGTAAACCATATCATCAAATCAACACATAACAACAACACATGGAGACCATATATAAGTGGAAACCCACAAAGGGATAAAATCATGATTTTTTTATTGTTGTGATATAAAGGAAAGTTGTTACGCCCTTATTACATCTTATTTTATATAGGGTTGGACCTAGAAGAGGTTGCTACCCAAATTTTGCAAGCTTCAACTTGTAAGCATACTCCAACTGCGACAAATTTCCAGTAGGCTATAACCCACATAAGGCTTCTTCCTCAACAATATCCAATATGTTTTTTTATCAATCTAGAACAATACAAATTGAAAGGAGACTGCAATCCCCTGATACATATAAAAATAATTTTTTGATTTACTTGGCCTTAAGTTCAACATACCTCCATCTGTGTTTTTGTCCTTTATCCTCTTCGAATATGCCTCATACTTTCTAGGTAACTCACGAAAAATGACTCTATCAACTCTCATACATTCTCTAACTCTCTAAAATTTCATCCTTCAAACCTCACACATTTTTATAAATGAACTTTGATGGTTTTTAGCATTCCATATGTTATCACTAAATTGATACTGATAGGTTGCTTCAACAGTCAAGCTAGAGTAACTATTTAAAACATACTTATACCTAGAACATTTCCTTTCCAACCTGAGAGGGTTCTCTCAAGGGTAAATATGATATTATGTAAATGAAGCTCAATAGATTGCTAGCTCTGAAATTGGTTTTAAATATATTTTTGTGAAGGTGAAAGATGTAGACAAATTACTACAATTGGGCATATGGAGTTAGTATAAACAAACTCGGTGACATACGAAACTCCTCTCATGGAAGTCGAGGCATATATATTCTGATGAAAACATAACATTTACAACAGACTAAGTGTTTGAAGGGAGTTAGAGCATGTTGGCCATGAATGCTAAGGAATCAAACAATTAGGATTCTAAAGATAGAATAGTAGAACATAAAAGAAAAATGTTCATAAGAATATCAATGAATCTCAGGTAAAGAGAAGTACGATGCCATTGTATATTACTGATAAAATGATTTACAATAGTAGTCTATAGTAAGAACATCCAAAAACCGTCTCTCCATCAATTATCTTCCTATTTATAACTTTAGGCACCTTTACAATGAGTATGCGAGCAAGGCCAGACCTTCGAATGTTTCTAATGACACCTTGAATAACCAAAAACAGATTACAATGAGAGAATGTAGACAACTGCTATTTTTAGTAATTTTAAACCTAATAGGACTCTAAAACTCTTTATTACATTAAGAAAAATTAAAATTTTCATGTTTACATCGAAAATGTCATGTGCCTGAGGTGGAACTCACCATGACTAAACCATAAATACTACCACCAAGTCATGAGCTTTGTCTTCTGAAATTTGAGGAGGTGGTGTCATGATTTTTGATATAGCTTCCATTATGAGCTGGTAACTTGAGCAGATTTGTCGAGGAGTGTATCCTCATCCAAACATTCAACTGATGACTTCTAACTTTTCTAGGTGGTTTAATTGTCCTAAAAAGATAATCAATACTTGAAGAATCTCAAAATCCCTCTTTGTTGCAAAAACAAGGGACTTTTAAGCATGTCTATAGCAAGAGTCTGCAGCATTTTCAACTTCCACCATCTCTTCAAACGATATGATCTGTTTTTTGATTTGAGGTTGTCTAGTGATTCAAAAAAATTAAATACATGCATTTACCTACCTTTTTCATGACAAAACTTGACATATATAACCAAAAATCATCTTTAGCGAGTTCATGTCGTTTTCTCGGCATTAAGCCTGAGACAAGCTATGAACTTGCCTAATAGACAACAGACTTGAACATTCTTGATTTATTCTTCAAAATTGCTCATGGCTCTGTAAGTGATGAACTATAATTAGGACAAAAATATTTTAAAATGTATTTTACCCCCTTTCAAACAAAAATAGCTTCACCCTTGGCAACAAAAGCTTCAGCTTCAACAGGTTCATTTATCACTATCATTTTCAAACCCTTTTTCTTGAGTTTTGTTTGTATCATTTTCATCTACACCTCCAACTCTTTCACTTGACCTTTTAGCTTCTTTCTCTCTACTTGTAGCCAAATGTTGCTTTTCCTTGTATGCTTCATCACTCTACATAAAGGGAGAGTAATCTTCAGCAATGTTTTAGCATTTGTTAGGGCTTCATCATAATGTTTAATCTTCTCATTCACTTTCTCCTTGAACTCCTCTATCATTTTTATTTCTATCTTAGCTTCTTCCAACTCCAGATTTTTTTCAATGACCTCCTCCATAGGTTCCCTCAAACGCTCCTTTAAAAGCTCCACTTCAGATTTTTCAGTGACCTTCTCCTTTACTTTCCTCTGTTTGATGATTTCTTCCTTTGTTGGGGATAGGTCAATGATTTCTTATAACATAGGTTGTTTTCCCTTTTATGTTTCTTCAACCTTTTTATCAACCTTGATACCTTTGGCCAGTTGTAATATAGTGAGAGGTTTTCTTGCTTTAAATACAAAATGTGTATCTTCACTCGAAAAGTCAAGTTTCATGGCAGTGAGGCCTTTATTTTTCTTCTTACCTCCTTTGACCTCCACAGCTTTGACCACAAGAGTTTCTTCTATATATATGGCTTGTAAAATTTCCTCAAGATTACGTTTTCCCACACTTTGGCTCCTAGAGATTCTGCCATGACTCTTTTTCCTAGGCTTTGGCTTGCTACTTGTAGGTGTGGGCTGAGGTATCTTTGTTTCCTATACATTTTCTATTTCAATATCCATGGGCCTTGTAATTGGCTGCATTTCTCCTTCCTATCCACCCTCTGCTTCAACTACAGGTTCATCATTCTTACTTGAAGGGTTGGTCTTTGATTTAGGCGTTTTATTAGGAATTAACACATCCACTTCATAACCACTAAGAAATAGAAATATGGCCCAGTCTATTTTTTACTTTTTCAACTCTTCCAAAACCATTAGCTTGATTAATCCACGAGGAAAGATTGAAGTTTCACTACTCTCAGGCCTAGCTTAGACTTTATCTAACATTTTACCTAGGCTTCTGAATAATAAAAATGGAAGGTCCAAAAGTTTCTTACTAGTGAAATGGAGCAAAACCCCGAAGTGATACTGATCTATCATGTGAAACCTCCCTTCACATGTGAAATACTTCTAAATCACCAACAGAAGTTTGGAATAATTTTATTTGAGACACCTTCTTTGTATCCCTGAGGTCATTTCCACTCCAATGTGTTCAGGCTTCAGGAACTCATCACAGTTCTAGAATTTGAATTTGGTGGCTTTAAACCACTCTTCCCCTGTCCTTGGAATCTTTGTAGCTTTGGAAATAGTTTTAGGAGAAACCATGAAATTGAGTACACCCACCTTTGATGCATTTCAAAAAAATTCACTGCAAAATCTTTAGAAACTTGGGCATGATACCCCTGCAAATTTTGAGAAGACTTCATCCAACCAACACTGGTCAAGTTTGTTGCAAAACTTGGATCTTCATTAACCAATTTTAAATCCATTGGCTCATACCTGACCACTTATCCCCCTTTTTTGGTTATTTTATGCATGCCCATTCCTCTCAACACAATGCTAGCCTGCTTGGTAATATGACACTTGCAAAGAACAATTACACACAACAAGGAGCTTGTAGACAATGGGTCGACCTTTCTAAAGATAACAACAACAACTATACTTAGAGGAAAAAGGAAAATGTGGTAGACAATAGATCACAAGGATAATTTTAAAAAAGAAAAGTTCGAATTTGAGAGGGATGAAGACAAATAAGGAAGTCTAAATGAAATTATGGGATGACAATGATGATCAGACATGGTCCATGGCTCCAAACAGCTAATCACATGACCTTAGACTAACCTTTATCCATTTGAAGCTTGAAACCTCATCCATTACCTTGCCGGTGCAGAAAAACATGAGTTCGTAGCATTTTCTGTTATGAGTTTGGAAGATTCACTGCGGACTTGTCAGGTGAGTCCATAGAGAAAACATCTCGTTTTCCATAGATTTTTCTCCATAATCAGGAAAAAGTAGAGAGGTCGCTAAAACCAAATTTGAACCAATGCATGCAGTTTTTTGACAGATTTTTATTTATATGACCATGATGACATGAGATGTCGGGACCCTAAAGACTTAGGATTATAACCAAATCATAAAATTTCATCAATTTTTATGAATTAATTTACCAACACACTAAAACCTATATAAAAATAACCTTCCTAACCAAACTGAATGTTATTGATGATAACACCATACATGAATTTGAAACGTAAGTCTTGTCTCCTTGCATCCAAGGGTATCTCTTCAATTTCAAAATTGTTTCAACT
The DNA here is from genome assembly GCA_034641835.2 of Pinus albicaulis. Taxonomy (NCBI): domain Eukaryota; kingdom Viridiplantae; phylum Streptophyta; class Pinopsida; order Pinales; family Pinaceae; genus Pinus; species Pinus albicaulis. The sequence goes on from CM076573.1 coordinate 185,118,412, forward strand.
CTTGAATTTCAACATTTTCAAATAACATGCATTAATATTCTTTTGCAACACATTTTCCATTTCCATGGCCTTGCATCATGCCTTTGTCTTTTCCTTATACCTTTTCCTCAAAACATCTTCATGTATTTTCATTGCATCACAACAACTCAGCTTAACCATAATATGCATACAACAACATAAGAAATCAAACATCTATGGAATTTTTTCATCAACTCATCAACATATCCATCCAACTAGACCATACCTTTGTTCTACCTTGTTGTTCATACCTCCTCACACACTTTTGTCAAGCATCATAAGCATAACAAGAAACAAGTATCACAAGTATCATAAGCATACCTAAGATCACAAGCTCAATTCCTTCATCTTTGATTAACATAGCCTGCAACATACATTTCCATCAAGCATCATAACAATATAGTAACATAAAAACATAAGCATAACTCAGTGCATCACATTGACTTGACTTGAACCTCTTCAAGTGATCTTTGTTACATAATAATATATGCAGCATTCATTATGCTGCCTTTATTTTCAAAAGTATCACAACACCTCATCAATTGTGCATACATCAACAAAAACAAAAATCATACCCAAGCCATCAAACATACCAAGCCAACCATCATAAACTCCAGCTCAACAACACCTTCAATACCATAAATTTGTTTTCTACAACATGCTAACTCAAAAACGTATAACACATACTAAGCAACACAAACAAAACTTCCACATAGATATAACATGTATATATTTCTACTCCTTTGTCTTTTCTACTCCTTTATTTGTAGTTTTTAACCCTATATAGAAATTATCTGCAAACGAATTCTCAAAAAACCAAAATAAAACAATAGTGAGAGCATAAAACATAAAACAAATATACATAGATATTTTCCCCTGGATCCCAAAACCAAGACTACTAGCTTGATTTTTCATTATATTCCGTTCAATGTTACAACACATATATATTGTAATATTCCTAATTAGCTTTTGGCTAGTTATAATATTAATTATTTTTTTTTGTCAATAAGATAGATGAATAAGAGGGTAGAGGGACCCATAAATCTCTTTAGTAGGAATAAAAACACTTCTAGTATGAAACTGGATCAGTGTATCTAGTTGAATAAGTCACTTCATGGTGTGAATAAGGGTCAATGCATGTGGGTGGGGTCAAGATTGACAAAATCAACAATGCGGTCATGGAGGTAGTGGAGAGATATTGGAGGACAATGTAGTCATAACAGGAGGGAGTCTCCATGAGAGTAGCATCTTTAATGAGTGGGGCCAAGGGGGAGGAGGCTCACAAAGCATATAAGAAAGTGGATGGCATCCATGGAGATCATTCCAAATATTTCTCATGTTTGGTCTTTTATGACTTTCTTCACACTTCAGCTACTTAGCAGAGTCTGCTATGTTGTTTAGCACAAGGGTGTCTCATCGGGGGACTTCGAGTGCCCACTTAGGAGAGGTTCCTTTGAGCTTCATTCCATGATCCAACATTAGGCCAATCTCCAACCACCTCCAGCAGTGCAGTCTCCTTCAGGAATTACATAATTGAGGAGGGTAGTTGCAAAGGAGGGTTGAGAACCCAAGTTCTTGAGCTTGTTTTCCAGTGAGGGGAGCAGCCCTTCATCCGAGAAGTTAATGGGGAGAATTATCATCTATATTCTTATAATATCAGACACCTCCCAGGGGTTATTCAGTTGTAGAGCATAATTCATCCCTAGGGCTGCATTTTTCATCCAGAATATTTCAAGAAACCCTTTCTGGGTTATCTTGGAATAGTGCTACAGAGCCTAGATCTCTGATCCTGGCATTTCCTGAGCACTATATCAGCAGATCCATGTATTCTTAGTTTCCAGATGCATTTATTCTCCATAGGACTGCACAGTCATAGACATTTGGCATTTTGTGTAGCATCAGTATTTCATGTTTAATGTACTAGGTCATTTGAGGCTTTTTTTTCCTAGCTTGAGTATCCTCATCATCAAGATCTTGTACTCATTTTCTGCTATGAAATATAATAAAATGGATCTATGATTTTCTCATGTTTTGATGCATTAATATTTTACAGCATTTTTGCAGTTTTATGTTCAATATTCTTGTTTTTCCTAATTTGGAATATTACAGTTGTATCAGAGCATAATCTTAGCTCAGCTTGTGGGGCACTACATCTATAAAATTTGGAGCAATGGATGAAAAGGAGCTTCCAAAACTTCTTCTCCAAACTATTCAAGATATTGCCAAAGAAATCAAGGCGATGAGGGTAGAAAGACAGAAGGAATTCCGTAGAGGGTTTCAACGAGGAGAGAGTTCTGGCACCTCACATCATTGGTGTGAGAAACTGACATTACAGCCAGTTTCACAATGCTCCACCATGCCTACATTCCTTACAGTGGGAAATGAGGAAGGAGGACACCAAGAGGAGGATACTCTTGGTGATTATTTCCTAGAATATGAATCTCAATATTAGAGGTTCAAGGAGCATCTAAACTTCCAAGAGTTCTTCCAGATCAAGGATAATAGAAGACCCATTAATAATAGTATAGGTGGAGTGTACATCTAGAACAATGATCTATAGCGGACTATGGGTAGATTATTTCTATGTGATTTTGATGGGTCACCCAAGTGCACAGGCAAGGCTTGGGTAGAGAAATTTGACATATATTTGCATTTGAACCATGTTTCAGAGATTGAGGCCATTAAGATAGTAGCGCTGAACCTTGAAGGTGAAGCAAATGAATGGTGGTTTCATGGCCTATCTACATTGGGGCATGCCAGTGTGATTGTTTATCTAGAATTAACCCAGAGTTTGGTGGAAAGATTTGAACGAAGAGATCTAGAGCACATTTTGTTGAGCTAGCTAAGCTCAAGCAGTCAGGAGATTCAGAGACTTATATCTCTAAATTTATAAATTTTTCAGTCATGGTGTCAGATCTATCTGCAGCTAGAAGAGTATATATGTTTATTGATGGGCTAGCAGAGCCTCTGCATGGGTTGGTAAAATCCACTAGATCAACTACGCTCCAGGATGCTATTGAGAGGTCTAGAGACTTACAAAATTCTTTTCCAAGGGAAAGAGCCCCATTTCAGAAAAATTTCTCCTCTCAGTCAAAGGAGAAAGATATGAAGGTTCCTCCCTCAAATGATAACCAAGATAAAGGATCTCTTAGTGATGATTTCTGGAGAGATCTAAGGAGGAGAAAACTTTTTTTCACTTGCCAAGAACCGTGGGCACTAGGGCATCGGTACGCTGCCGGGAAGGAACATTATATTGAGGTATTATCTAGTGGTGAAGAGGATGAAGTAGAAGAATTAGAGCGATATACCAACATTGTAACATCATAGGGAGATCCACTACCACCAGGAGGAGGGAATGGAGAATTTTCTCCAAGTGGAGGAGCCCTTGCAGCTTTGCAGGGAGTTCCCAAGTATCTAACATTGAGGGTTTGAGGCACAGTTCAGGGGAAAAAAATGTCAGTATTGATAGACAGTGGGGCTTCCCACAATTTTATTGATTCCCAACTAGTGCAGAGGAGAGACACACCCATCAATGATTTTGAAGGATTCTCGGGATCTAAAACCATGCAGTGTGTGAAGTATGCTCTGGATTTGACTATAACTTTGGGGACATACACCTTGATAGGTCACTTCTTTGTGGTCGAGACTCCTGATACTACTGTGATATCAAGTGTACAGTGGTTGATCACACTAGGGAAGGTCACCACGGATTGGGAGACCTTGAAAATGGAATGGACAGATAAGAAGAGAGGTAAGAATCAAATGATTAGGGGCATGCACACCTATTCACCTCAAATAGTCTCAGAAATGGGATGGGGGCTAGTTTGCATAGAGGGGACATAGCAGGGGCAGTAAAATTGTGTAAGTTGGAGGTAGGAGGCAAGGGCTATGATGTGTAGTTTATGCTAGACCACTTCTCTACCTTATTTGAGGACATTCCACTAGGGAGGCCACCAGACTGGAAGTTTGTTAAAGGTTTCTCACAACTAGTAGCACTACTCATATATTTGACCAAGAGGGGAACCTTTGGTTGGAAGAAAACTATACAAAGGGACTTTGATAGGTTCAAGGAGGTGATGAAAATTTGTTCTATATTGGTATTTTCAAATTTCACTCAACCCTTTGTGTTGGAATATGATGCTTCAAGGGAGGGGGTTGGCACAATCTTGATGCAGGGAGGCCACCCCATAGCCTTTAAGAAAAAAAAGTTGCTGCCACATAAGAGGGTGTATTCCCTATATGAGAAGGAGATGCTGGTCATCATTCATGAATTGGCCAAATTCAGGAAGTATTGGGTAGGCAACAACTTCCAAGTGGATGTTGACCATCACAATCTTCAATCTTTTCTTGAGAAAAAGCAGCTGCAAGAGAGGCAGCTAAAATGGGTTAGTATAATTATGGAATATGACTCTAAATATGTCAAAGAAAGAAGCAATGAGGTAACAGATGCGTTATCAAAAAGACTAGCAACATTGTCATTAATGAGTGTGGATTCAAATTGGGAGTCCCAACTGTTTGTGGATTATTCCAAGGACCACTTCCCATGTGATCTACTTGATGGGAAGGTGACTGATGAGAGGTATAGAGTGATGGATGAGGCCATTTAATACCAAGATCAGACATTCTTGACTAGATATTCTAAGCTCAAGGAGAAAATTTTTCATATAACACATGATCCACCCCTCTCACACCACCAAGTTTTCACCAAGGCATATCATGCCATTAGGGAGATTTTCTCATGGAAGGGTCTCAAGGAGGATGTGCTCCAGCATATCAGGAAGTGCGTAGTTTTCCAAATGAATGAAGAAGAAAAAAAAAATCCTGCAAGGTTCTTACAGTCACTCCCTTCTCTAGGAGGGAAATGGGAGAGCACTTCTATGGACTTCATTACCAATTTTCTAGCAGCACATGGTAAGGATTGTATCTTTATAATCATTGGTAAACTAACAAAGCATTTACATTTCTTTGCCATATATTTATAGTGCACTAATTCAAAAGTGGGCAAGCTTCTCATTAGACTTCATGGTTGTCCTAAAACCATAGTTATTGATAGAGATAACCACCTCCCGGATGGCTTTGGGAAGGAGTTGTTACATTTGGGGGGTACCAAATTGATATCGAGTGCCAATCATTACCCCCAGAAAAGTAGGTAGACAGAGGTAATAAACAAGTGGATCGGAAGCTACTTGCAAGAATATGTTCTGAAGCAGCAGAGAGAATGGATGTGCTAGATCCACTTGGGGGAACATTGTTACCATCCGACATTTTATAGGGCATTCAGTGTGACTCCATTTTTGGTCCCATATGGTGATGATACTCTATCAGTTGTTGCTAGGATGATTGGAGTAAGAAAGGCTCCTAGAATCCAAGGTTGGATACAAGAGAGTCATGATATATTCTGGTCGCTTAAGGACAACATTTCTACAGCGCAAGATCAACATAATTTATGTACATATCATGGGTGGGTAGAGAGAGATATTGGGCTGGACAATTTGGTCTATCTCCATTTTCAGCCATGCAAACCATCTACATTGAAGTAGTAGGGGAGCAAGAAGCTTTTATATGGGCCATACAGGGTGATCCATATTGTTGTGAGAGTAGCATATGGTTTGGAGCTTCCCATTGGGAGTAAGATCCCCAACATTTTTCATGTCCCATGCCTCAAAAAGGCCATTGGAAAACATGTAGTTTCCATCATGGATCTCCCACCTCTTTATGATGTGAGCCATTTGGTTTTATCACCTAAGGCTAACTTGGACACTTGGGAGGGGCAGCTAAGGAACATGTTGATTGAAGAATATCTGATTCAGTGGAGGAGTCTACTAGATGAGGATGCTACATGGGGATGAGAGAATATTTTGTAGTGTCCATCCTTGCAGTTGCTTGAGGACAAGCAACCTTTGTGAGTGGAGGATTGTAATATTCCTAATTATCTTTTAGATAGTTAGAATATTAAATTTTTTTTTTTGTGTGAATAAGATAGATGAATAAGAGGGTAGAGGGACCCATAAATCTCTTTAGTAGGAATAAAACCACTTATAGTGTGAAAGTGGATCAGTGTATCTTGTTGAATAAAGCACTCCTTGGTGTGAATATGGGTCAATGCATGTGGATGGGGTCAAGACTGACCAAATCAACAGCGCAATCATGGAGGTAGTGGAAAGATATTGGAGGTCAACACTGTCATAATGTGAGGGAGTCTCCATGAGAGTAGCATATTTAATGAGTGGGACCAAGGGGGAAGAGGCTCACAAAGCATATAAGGAAGGGGATGACATCCATGGAGAGAATTCTGGATATTGTTTCTGTTTGGTATTTTGTTACTTTTTGCATGCTTCAGCTATTTAGCGGAGTCTACTGTGACGTTTAGCACAAGGGTGTTTCCAGGCAGAAATCCCACCCTCATCCTCAGGGGACTTTGAATTCCCACTCAGGAGAGGTTCCTTTGAGCTTCATTCCATCATTCGACATCAGGCTAATCTCCAGCCACCTCCAGCACCGTAGACTCCTTCAGGAATTGCGCAATTCAGGAGGGAAGTTATAGTGGAGGATTGAGAACCCAAGTTCTTGAGCTTGTTTTCCAGTGAGTGATCTGAATGGATGATATTTGTTATGCTATGAAAAGTATCCAAACTGATATGATAATTTGTGCAAAACATTCTCCTTAAATTACAAGTTAAACAATTAGTTCTAGCTTTTTTTATGAGGTTTATGTGTGAGGATTGATTAATTAATTTAATTGTTTAACATTGTACAACAAAAATGAATAAAAAATAAACTTCACAAGAACATTACACAACAAACTATTGATGTAGTTCACCCCTCCTGGGCTACATCTACCGTTCCAAGCCTCCCAAATGGCGTGTCCCTATTTGTATTAATTTACTCAAAATTTAAGTACGATTGGAAATAAGCCTCAATAGGAAAAAATATCAGAAGATATGAATTAACCGGAAATGGTTATTCATTTACTTAAAATAGATAAAGAGAACCCAATACACTGCCTTCTCCTTGATGGACCTTATGGCTCCTTCATCTTCGTCGAAGCTAAAACTGCTATAAAACACCTTTGTTCGACCTGAAACCTATTCCAAACTACTCAGCAGCTTGAAGATACCCAAAATTGACTATTTTTGCACTCAATTTGGTTAAATAATGAGGAAGTTATGGCTTCTCCAAGAAAACTACCCAATGTCCCCCAAAAACCCCACTAAATGTGGAGGAGTGCCAGTTAACAATGCCAAAATGGTAGATATCCCGAAAATGTCAGAACGCACCAAGTTTGGTGGTAACAGATTATGGTTAAGTTAAATGCTGTAGTGGCGGGTTCACCTGGACCTCCGCCCAAACTGCCTGCGAAACCACGGCTTATCCAACAAAACCTTTGCATTTATTGTTTAGTGGTGACATGACCCAGAAAGGCTGTGGATAAGTTTTTAACCACCAGTTTTAGGGCCTTAAGGTCTGGTTCTATGGGCCTGGACATATGTCGTTGGGACTAGCCCTGAGGGGCTAGTCCTTAATATTTTTCCGTCGGTTCAAAAGTGTTACCGCCAAGGTTCACGAGTGTGTTCATGTGACGATGGGGGCTAGCCCTGAGGGGCTAGCCCAAACCTTTCTCCGCCCAACCTTACGACCCAAATACACATTCACCCTTGCCTGAATGTTCAAGAAACTACCACAGCTGGGTCGGTCGGGTCGGCCTGCCCGAACTGTCGGGTTGTGGGTTCAAACCCCTTAGCCTTCAAATTTTTTCATATGCCTGAACCTTCCTTGGCCTGGGGCCACGTGGTAGCCTCTGGGAAGGCCATGTGGCACCCACTGATAGGCCTTCCATAAACATCAATAAATCAAGTTTTATACATTTTTTTTTATAAAAATGGCATAGTCAACTTAAGTCAAAAGTCAGGTTTTGGAGTTTATCGGATGATTTCCAACCTCAATAGCTTATGCATACGACCTTGGTTTTGAGAAGAGTTCGCGGCACCAAAATCACAGTGACGAGACCTTTCCGTACATTCATGTTGCAACCACTTCTAAGCGCTTTCATTTTTGGGAAAATTTCTTAACTTGGACATGATCTCCTGATCACACCTCCCCATTGGAAAGCTTTTGGACCCCAAAGCCTTCAATTACATGTTCAGAAGATGAGGGTACATCCCCCTCACCTTTTCCACCTCCATCCATTTTTCCTTACTCGGTTTGCTGCCTTTAAGACCAATCCAGAGATAATCGACACTTCTGCTCTTAGAAGTGCATATCCGCCTGTCAAGGATATTATCCTCTTTAAGCTCATCCAAATATTCTGGCGAGAAATCTTCTATTGATGATAGTTTAATGTCACTCCCTTGATCAACAATCAAAGGAGGCTCATACAAACGTAAATTTTCCACATTCACAATGGAATACATTTGCATATATGAAGGCAAATCTAGTTGAAAAGCATTATTTCCAACTTGTTTAATAATATTGAATGGACCATAACGAATAGGCTTCAGCTTTTTACCTTCTCCTTGCATTCTTTCTTTACTAATATGCAGTCATACCTCATCTCCTTCTTGAAACTTATGATCAACTCTGTGTTTGGCATGCCTCTCCTTGTACTTTCCTTGACTCTTTTCAAGATGTTCTTGAACTTGCTGATGTATGAGCTGAATTCTTTCAATGAACATGCGAGCTTTGTCAATGTCACTATGTCCATCAATGGCAACATCCTTCTCAAGAATGAAATCTAAAGGTGACTTAGGCAAATACCCAAAAAAATATTCAAAAGGTGAAGTATTTGTAGAAGAGTGTTTGGTCCGATTGTAAGCATGCTGAATGTAATGCAAGTTCTCATCCCAAATCTTGGGATGCTTGCTCCAATAACCTCTCAAAATATGTACAATGGTTCTGTTCACTACCTCTGTTTAGCCATCTATTTGCTGATGGAAAGCAGTACTCTTTTTCAACTTAGTGTCCATCATCTTACATATATTGGACCAAAAATTCCCTACAAATCTGGAATCCCTGTCTCTAACAATAAAAGTAGGCAAGCCATAATGAACGCAAACATATTGAAAATATAAATCAATAGTTTTTTCAGCAGTTATAGATTTCTTACATGGCATAAGAATACACATATTGCTGAATCTATCAACTACTACATAAAGATAATCATGCTAATTTCTAGACATTGGTAGACCTCCAACAAAATCCATAGAAACACTTTCCCATGGTCTAGAAGGTACCGGTAATGGTGTATATAAACCAAGCTTCCTATTGCTAGGCTTTCTTTTAGCACATAATGAACAACCTCTAATGAAACGTGAAACACTATCTACCATGCGAGGCCAATAACAATACCTCTGTAACTGTGCCAATGTTTTTCTTACCCCGAAATGTCCAGCAATAAGAGAAGAATGGGCTTCTCTCATGACACTTAGTCTCTCTCTCCTGTGGTATGCACAACTTTCCCATATGAAACAACAAATTATTATGCATGTGATAATCATTCTCCTCAACTTGATTCCCTTCACTCAAGTTAGTATACACATCCTTAAAATCAACATCTGATGCATATTTTTCTATGTAACTCTAATGTACAATAGAATCATTATTAAGTAAATTAGTAGCACTAATAATAAGCCTTGAAAGCATATCAGAAACTTTATTGAAAATACCTTTCTTGTACCTTATTACCAAGTGAAATTGTTGTAGGAAACCCATCCATCTGAAATATCGTGACTGCTGCAATTTACTTTGTGACTGCAAGTACTGTAAAGGCTGATGGCTGGTATGTACAACTGTCTCTTTGCCCATAAAATAGTGTTTCCACTCTTTTACACGCTGTACCAACGCATACAACTCTTTATCATATGTAGGATAATTCACAACAGCACCATTAAATGTTTCAAAATGAAAAGCGATATGCTTACCATGCTGTAAGAGAATTGCACCCATGGCGTAATCACTAGAATCAGTCTGAATCTCAAATGGTTGTCTCAAGTCCGGTAATGCAAGGATTGGAGCTGAACTTATCTTCTCTTTCAAAGATTTGAAAGCTTTCTGTTGCTTGCCTCCCCATTGGAAAGCATGCTTCACACTTGTCACTGCATGCATAGGAGCTGCTATGGCAGAGAAGTTAGAAATAAACTTTCTCCAATACTGAGCTGCACCCAAAGAACTTCTTACCTCTGTAATGGATTTCGGAGTAGGAAAATTCACAATGGCTTCTACTTTAGAAGTATCAATTCTCAAAGCACCTCCTCCTACTATGTGTCCCAAATAAACCAAAGAAGTCTTTCCAAATTCACACTTTGACACTTTAAGAAACAACTGCTTTTTCTTCAAAATATCAAGTACTTTCTTAACATGCATGACATGCTCTTCTCTAGTCTTGCTAAAAATTAAGATGTCATCTAAGTAGACAATAATGAAATCATCAAGAAAAAGGACATAAAACATCATCCATCACCCGCATGAAAGTTGTAGGTGCATTACATAAACCAAAAGGCATAACAAGCCACTCAAAGAGTCCCTATTTGGTTTTGAATGCAGTCTTCCAAATGTCACTTTTTGCAATTCTAACTTGAAGATAACTACTACGTTAGTCTAACTTAGTGAAAAAATAGCATCTTTCAGCTGATATAACAAATCATCTATCCTTGGGAGTGGGTAACGATTCTTTACTGTTATTTTTTTCAATGCCCTGAAGTCCACACACATACGCCAAGTTCCATCTTTCTTTGGAATCAACACTATTGGTGAACCACATGGCGAAGTGCTCGGTCTTATGAAACCTTTGTCCAACAAGTCTTTAATCTGCCTCTTTATTTCAACATTCTCCATGACAGATATGTGGTACATTCCTATGTTAGGAAGAGGACAATCTTGTTGCAATTGTATTTCATGTTGAATCTCCCTTTTAGGAGGCAAACATGTTGGCTCCTGAAACATCTCATGATGTATATCAAGTACATAATATAAATCTGATTTTAACTTGGGATCAAAATTTTCAAATGACTCATGGTTCACATCAACTTTCTGCTTAACCATAAGAAGTACAAAACTCTTACTAGAATTCACTAGCCTTTTTACCTGTCAAGCATTTACCATCGCTATATTTGTCTTTTTGTGATGTGCTCTAACAATAAACTCCTTGCCATCTTTGAATAGATGATACTTGTTCTCATGGTGATGGAAGATAACATTCCTGTCATATAAGTAAGGACTTCCCAAAAAAATTCCTAATATATCAAGCGAAACAACATCTAGTTCAACTATGTCAATGAAATGTGCAGTAATTGCAAAGTGCAATATGTACTTCTTTGAAACTTGTAAGTTTGCATCCTTGCAAATCCAACCAAGTGGATATGGTATTGGATGTGGAATGGTCTCAAGTTTTAGTTGCTTGAATAAGTCGTTTGAGATAAGGTTCGCTTGTGACCCACTATCAAACAATGTGTCAATTTTTGTATGTTTTGAGATAACCCTCACATGAAACAATTCAATTCTTTCTTCTTCATTTGGAGCTTGTACATGATAGTTTGAAGTACTAGTACTTGGTTTAGTTTCAGTTTATTTCCCCTTCATATTCTTCAAACCCATGGCTGTAATTTTAGTTTTGTCACCTGAATCATAACCTAAGTCTTGTTGTGTAGTTGTAGTAGCTACAGTTTCCTTCTTCCCTTTGTCTTTGTTAATTTGAGTTCTTTTTGTTGGAATAAATGCGAGAGGGGGAGTGAATGGGTATTGTTTATCTTGAGGAATTTAATTTTCCTTTCTTAAAAACCATATGCTACTTTCTTAAGATCCTTGAATCATTTGTCATTCATTAAAACGGGGGTTCGCCGGTAAGCATGGTAAATAACAGAACAAACCATCAAACATAAGCAACACATATGTACACCAGTATTTAAGGTGGAAACCCAATTTGGGAGAAAACCACCGCTGCTGTTATCTTAGTCTTCAATATTTATTATAAAGAAAAATTATTACAATTTTATGCTGGCACGGACTTATACCGGCACGCAGGAACCCACCTGTAGAAGGCTACCACCTTCTCTCGTTTTCCAGTCACCACTGGAAGGGAGCTCCAACCGCCTGATTTAACACCAATTTGTAGAAAGCTTTCACTTTGCACTAAAGGCTTCAACCCTCAGATTTACCATCTTTCTCTTAATTTCTTCATCAGATTTGTGTCAGATCTTCATGAATTCATTTTCATATCTTCCTAGAGATTCATCATTTTTAGATCTAGAGATCACATCCATAGGTGCATCATAGATTCAGATTCATCAGAGACAGAGTTCGATCATACAGATATCTCTTCAAACTTTTATTCAACAACCCCTCAATCTGCACACTGTATAGTATAATCCTTTTCTCCTTATATAGTTTAGCCTTTATCAATAGCATGAGTAGAAAAGCACTCAACCGCTAATGGTATTCATATTAAAATTCCAACCAATCCAAACTGAAATCCCAATCTTCATTCTTTCTTTTATTGGAATTTTATTTATCAAATTTGTGGAATTTGATAAATAAATATTATTCACAACCTTTATATAATAGAAATTTATATTAATAACCAGTGCTTTTATCAAATGGCTTTTAAATATACCTTTGGTTCCGACCCCACATACATAATCGACGGCTTAATCAATATAATTAAAAAAAAAATTGGGGCCCATTGCTAACGATCGTTTCCATGCGACGGCGAAGAGCACATCGCTCGGTCTTCAGATGATCCGATGGATATCGTTCGTTGATGATGCATGTATGATAATGCGCAATGGTGCATCGTACATTGGGTAACCTTTGCACATCTATAGCAAATGAACATTGTCCGATGACCCCTTCCTATATCAACGACATTTAATAATATCGCTCGGCGTCTTTGGTCGGAAGTTAACGTGTGATGGTGCACTTTGATAGCGATTTTTGTGGGTCCACCTTTACTACGTGTAAATTTTTCTATGGAATCGCTCTCAAACCAGGAAATATCACCTATCATCGAAGGGTGGTGCGATGAAACCTAGAAACCACCTTCACTGTTCACTTGGTCATGGTTTTTCTCTTCCACACAGGGTTCCGTCACGCTTCCTTTTGTTACGTTCTACCTCTTTCCTTCTAGGTTTCGTTCATGATTCCAAAGAGTTAGTTTGTGATCCATCAAGAGTTCAATGCCAAATACTCTATTTTAGTTCTTCCACGTAATAAATTATTTTCTCTCGCTCCTTGTTCCTTTCTCCATGAAAGCCAGTTAGCTCCTTACCACATAGCTTTGTTCAACGAATATATAACTCCACTGTCTACCAGTTTGGATACTCTGTTGACCATATTAACATCAGTTCCTCGCACAATCATACAAAGCACCATTAATCCCATCATAGGTTTTCTTACTTATCACAAATTTCAATTATCCTCCATCAGGATGAATACATATGTTCACACATGAATTAATTCCACAGGGACTCAGGTATCCTTCCTATTGAATTCAATTTGCTTCTTAACTGATATTGCTCTCTGTAGATGCACTCTTTCTCTGTTCTTTTCTGCTGACCTTTGTTCTCTGCTACAATTCTTTTCTTTGTTCCTAGTTACAGTTCTAGATGCCAATTCCTTTTCCACATCCTTTGCCATCAATGACAATATTTCCAACAATCTCCCCCTTTGGCATTGATGGCAATACTCTTCCTCTGATTGTCTTATAGAAACCCCTTTTTTATTTTCCTCCACCTTTGAAATTAATGGCAAAGCGTTGATCAAGATACTTTGAACCGACAATACCATGCTCCCCCTGAGATCATGCTGCATCTTTTTCATACGAAAAATTCTCTCCCTTAGCTTGTGCATTCAGAGATGCCTAATAGCACCTCACACCCAATTTAATCTTCTGTATTTAGGTAGATCTGATCTCTTGCATGGCAGAGACTACTCCCAGTTTCTGTTTGAGATATTTGAACGCTTCCCTGGGTAGAGGTTTGGTAAATATATCAGCAATTTGTTCTTTTGAGGGAACATACTCCAATTCCACCTTTTGTTCAAGCACTTGTTCACGTAAGAAGTGATATTTGATGGGAATGTGCTTGGTCTTGGAATGCATAACAGGATTCTTTGAGATACTGATGGCACTTGTATTGTCACACATAATGCAGATAGGAGGTGAACATTTGATTTGAAAGTCTTGTAAGGTTTGCATCATCCATAGAAGTTGAGTGCAACATGATGCGACAAACACATATTCTTCTTCTGCTGTAGATAAGGCAATAGAGCTTTGTTTCTTGCTGAACCAAGATACTAACCGGGGCCCCATATAGAATGCACCACCACTAGTGGTTTTCCGATCATCAACATTTCCAGCCCAATCTGCATCAGTGTAAGCATGAAGAGTAAGATCAGCATTCTTTGGATACCATAGTCCAAAGTCTTGAGTTCCTTGTAGATATTTGAATATTATTTTCACATCCTAAAGGTGAGACTCTTTTGGATTGGCTTGGAATCGTCCAACAATCCCAACTGCATGCATAATGTCTGGTCTTGTCCCAGTGAGATACAGTAGACTTCCTATCATAGATTTGTATTCTGGTTGATTCACCGTGGGGGAATCATCATTAGAACTGAAACTACATCCGGTTATCATTGGTGTACCTACAGGTTTTCAATCTTCCATGCCATACTTCTTCAATATTTGCTTAAGGTATTTTGCCTGTGATAAGAATATGCCATCTGTTGCTTGTTGCACTTGCAAGCCAAGAAAGAATGTTAGTTTCCCAAGTAAGGACATTTTAAATTCTTGCTGCATATCAGAAGCAAATTTCTGGCTCATAGACTCTTCATTACTTCAAAAAATAATATCATCAACATATACAACCACGATCAATAGTTTATTATTTTCAGTTTTTGTGTATAAGCTGCTATCAGCAGACCCCTTATAAAATCCTTGTTGATGAAGATATTTGTCAAGACGATAGTACCATGCCCTTGGAGCTTGTTTGAGACCATATAGAGCCTTTTTAAGTTTACAAACAAGTTTTTCATCATTCCCCAAAATGAATCCTTCTGGTTGTTCTATATGAACTTCTTCTTCTAGATCACCATTGAGAAAAGCCGATTTAACATCCATTTGATAACCTTTGATTTGTTGGAAGCTTGAAAAAGCAAGAAACATGCTTATGGCTTCAAGTCTAGCTACAGGGGCAAAAGTTTCTTCAAAGTCTATACCTTCTTGTTGAGCATACCCCTTGCAAACAAGTCTAGCTTTATTTCTTATAACATCCCCATTCTCATTTAACTTATTTTTGAATATCCATTTAGTTCCAATGGAATTTTTGTCATGAGGTCTTGGTACTAATCCCCAAGTGTGATTCTTTTCAATTTGATCAATCTATTCATTCATGGCTTGAATCCAAAATTCATCTTTACTAGCTTGACTGACGTTGTGTGGTTCAATAGTGGACAGAAATGCCAGATTGCTAGAAGATCCCACAAGAGTCCTTCTTGTTTGTACACCTGATCCCTTTTCTCCCAAAATTTGAGATTCTGGATGATTCTTTTGAACATATCTAGAAGGAGCTTTTTCAGATAAATCATCCTGGGGTTCTTCATTGGGTTCACTATCTATATCATTCCTATTTGATGTAGAAGGATATATTTCATCATCATCTTCATCTGTTGTTTGTTTTTCTTCTTTTGGAGTAGCAAGAGACTCATCAATAACAACATCAATACATTCAACAATCTTCCGAAGTCTTTTATTGTAAAATTTATATGCTCTACTCCTAGAGGAGTAACCAAGAAGTATTCTTTCATCTGCTCTGGGTTCAAACTTGCCAAGCTTTTCATCATTATTTTTGATAAAAAAATTGCTTCCAAAAATTCTAAAATGCTTTACAGTAGGAGGATTACCATACCAGAGTTCATATGGAGTTTTATCGCTATTTACACGAACATGTGCCTTGTTGAGAATGTTTACTGATGTATGTGCTGCTTCTCCCCAAAATGTGTCAGGTGTTCCAGAGTCATCAAGCATAGCTCTAGCCATTTTTTGAACCATTCTATTCATTCTTTCTTCTACACCATTTTTTTGTGGAGTGCCAACTACAAAAAACTGTCTTTTTATGCCATGTTGTTCACAAAATTCAAGGAATTCATCTGATGTAAATTATCCTCTTCGATTAGATCTAAGACACTTGATTTTTAGATCTAGTTCATTCTCAACTAGTGCTTTGAAGATCTGAAATTTCTCAAATGCTTCATATTTGTGTTTAAGCAACCCAATCCAACACATTCTAGAGAAATCATCAATAAATAAGATATAGTATTGTTCACCACATGGTGAATTTTTCTTCACAGGTCCACATATATCAGTATGAATGAGTTCAAGAGGCTTACATGATGATCCTTCCTTGGCATTAAATTGTACTCTAGTTTGCTTACCAAATTGGCAAGCTTTGCATATGATATTTTTAGGTAGAGTAATATTGGGAAGATCATGAACAACTTTAAGTCTTCTTGATTTGTTGATTTGAGAGAAGCTCAAATTCCCCAACCTTCTATGCCATAGCGAGTTTTCTAAAGATTTACTCAAGTAACATTGTTCTTTAAAGTTCTTCAATACATACAGATTGCTTGGAGTTCTTTTTCCTTTTATTATTGTTTTACCTGTATCAAGATCACGTACCATACATTCTTTTTACCTAAAGACAACTTCAGTTCCTTGATCACACATTTAACTTACACTTAACAGGTTATGCTTTAATCCATCCACATACATGACATTATTAGCTTTCACCTTTTCTTTTAGAAAAATATATCCTTTACCCATAATGACAGCAGGAGTATCATTTCCAAATGTAAAATTCTTTTCCTTTTCTAGAGCACTATATGCAAGAAGTTTGTTTTTGTCACCTGTTATGTGTTTTGAGCATCCACTGTCAATGTACCATTGATTTTCTTCTCCTTTTGCAAATAAATCTATGCCACAATTTTCAACCTGTAATTCCTTCTTTTTCCATACTTTGGAGCTTGAAGGAAGATGCTCTTTTGGCTGGAATTTTCTCCTGCATTCAGATTCTTCATGAGAAAATTTATTGCAATAAGCACATTCAACTTCATTTTGAAGAGGAGAAAAGTTGTTATAAGTATTCTTCTTTGTTCCAATATCAATCCTTTTCTTTCTTGCTTCTCTTGTCGTGATGGTTTTATATGCAACACACTGAACAAATTTATGCACAAAGTTGTGACATGAGAAAAATTGTCCATTGAAGAAGAAATTTCTGCAATTATAAAATCTTCTACTTGAATTTACCTGTTGATTGGTGTTTCTTTGAAAGGTACTCCTGTTAGTGTTCTTTGAAATGAGATGATCATGCTTTGTCTATAAAGATTCTTTATTTCCTTGCTGAGGAGAAGAATGTTGTGTATTGGCTGTAGCTGCTTTTAGATAATTTGGTGCTGAAGCGTGAGAAGATTCTGTGATATATCCAAGGCCTGTCTTTAGAAGAGGAGAACATTGTATCTTGATAATCTCATCTAAGGTTTTAGATCCTTTAGCAAATCTAAGATTCAAAGTCTTTACTTTCTCAATTTATTTTCTTAGCCGTTCACTTGTAAACACACAAGGGAATACTCATTCTAATTCAAAGTGATTTTAAATGATAATATCAGCAACTTGGATCTCAGTGTATGTGAAATTAATAATTGAAATTTTAAATATAAAGAAATAAAAGAAAAATTTGTAATATTGAACCCACCTATAGCAATAAGTCTCGAAACCTTCCACTGCATAACCCTCAACACTCACATTTAACCTGCTTTGTTGACGGTAAACATATGAAATCATTCCTGAAGTGAAACCAAGCCAATATTAACACAGAAAAGATTGAATAGCTAATTGAAATCAATAGTAAAATTGATTTGTTAAAGAAAACTGTAACTAAGATGTGAAATTAATCAAAATACATAAACTACCTACACATATACTTGTAGAAGCTAATCTAGATTGTGGTGGGCCCTTGCCACACCCAAAGAAGCTCGAAAATTATAGGAACTAGCTACGCTTCAACAAAATTTCTTCAAGAACTCATGAAATCCCTAGCACTCCAAAATTCAATCAATAACACACCATGAAAGATTACAGACTCAAGCTTAATTAATGGAGAACAAAGTTACAGTCTTTAGGTTTTGATGGAAAAATTGAATTACAATCCTCAGTAACTAGACATATTACATATTCCAGCCTTTATAAGCATCATGACATTCATAAAATAGCACCGGTTTTGTACATAGAAAAGCGTTGAAACCAAACGATGTGGAAATCCTATGAACTATTCATATTTAGCACTATGCTCTACCTGAGATAACTAATTGTCAAACTACCCTCTTGTTAGCATAATCACATAATGATCTAGAAGGGTGCTTCTATAGGTCATCAAAGTGAACCCAACTTCTTAGAAAATGGCCAGCTAGTCATCCTATCGATCCCATGAAAATTGAAAAAATGTTGGTTAGAACATCAAGCTTCAAGTATGCTAGGATGTTGAGCTAGAGCATCAAGCTTTAAGTATGCTAGAAAATTGCCTGGCACAGGATTGGGGAAGCATAGTTCTTCCAAACTGAGCCAAGGTGCTAGTTGAATGAGTCCTGTAGGAAAATTCCACAACTATATTCCATATTGATGAGTTAACAAACAAGTATATAATTTCAACTACCTAACTTAACCATACAATAGTTAAAATAACTCTAGTTGTCATGCTTTTTACCTTAGGTGATAAATTATGAGAATTAGGCCATATGGAGGATAAAAATGGGAAAAAGGAGTACATAATTGTCCAAAAAAAGGTTAAAAATGTCAGGGAATTAGGTAAAGAAATGAAGAAAAAGGAAGGGCTCAACATCTCCCCCAAGCTTAATCTGATGCATGCCCTCATGCATCCAAGGCATCAATGTATTATCAAAGGCCATTTTCTTTGGCCAACTCCTTAAGACTTTTTCTGAATTGGACTGAGAATTTTTTAAACTGTACAATAAAAATTTAAGAACTTGTTCTCCTTGTAGACCGAGGTCTGGATGTTTTCCATTTTCTAAGCATTTTATATTTCCTTCCAAGCTCATCATTCTGTACATACAAACTAAGTTTTTCATCTTTAGACTGATCATTTTCCTTGCTGACATACTGAAATAATATGTCAAACTTGCGGGCCTTATCTTTGAGTTTAGAAACTTTCTTATGAAGCCTTACTGACCTGATATTAAAATTTTATTCTTCATCAGGAATAGGTAGCTTTGTTGGAACTACTGACTGTTGAGAATGACTCCCTTCTGGCATATATCCCACAGTCTGCTTCGGAGAAGGGTATTGTTGTATTGGGTTTGTTGAAGTTCCAGTAGGGGTAAAAGTTTGTAAATCTTAAGAAATTTCATTTGGAATTTGAAACTAATGGGGAGGTGAAGAAAATTTTGGAAAATATGAGGAAGATGGAGTGGCATGATTAGGGGATGAGTCCATAAAAACTTGCTGAGGATCAGCAGTGGTGCGAGGAGACTTACCCATGCTCATGGTCCATCTTCTCTTCGGTGTGACAATTTCTAAGTGGGAGATGAAGATTTATGAGCATGAATTGAGATTTTTCTAGATTTGGGCTTGTGACATTGTTGAACTGGTGGTTTTGAGGGCATTTCATCCAACTCTTCAGTAGGAGATAAGGCATCTCTTCCTCATTTTCCTAAATACCTTTTTTGAAGGTCGAAATTCATGCTTAAAGGAAGGGTTTGGCCTCTTGGAATTCTCAGGGGGGAGGGAGGCAGACTGAGAAAGTGATGTGGGTGAAGTGGTATGGGAAGTAAATGTAGGGATTTCCATTTTTTATTTCACAATTTGACCTATAAATCTCTGTCTCCATTTCACCTGAGTTTCCTCTCGTGGAAAATTCTCTATGAGGAAGTCTTCCCAAGAATTCTTCCTCTTACTTAATTGAAAAAAAAAACCAAGATTTTAATTAGGCTGTGATGATAGAGTGCATTTCTTGGTTTCCTACTCTTATATTGAACTCCTCTATCTATTTTATGCAAACTTAGTTTTAAGAAATGGGGAATATCTATAGAGAAATCTTCAAGAAAATTCATTAACAATTTGATATGATATAGAAAAATGATGGCATATCTACCTTCATAAGTTAAAAAGCATTATATCCTGGTTAGCAACAACTGCCATTGATCTTGAATGAAGCTTTGTAACATTCCCTTAGCCCAACTCAATGACTGATATGTTGGCTTTAAAATTTTTGTGCAATTTGGTATGCTTAATTGCCCTCCTTTGAAAAATTGTCCACCCTCTGTGGGTAGCCCAATTGCCCCACTTAACGATTTCTTTGTGAATTCAAGGTGCAAGTTCCCAATATTTGCCTCTTTCTGTTGAATTTCTGTGTGAATGCTAATGCCACCACGTCATTATACCCCTGGAACCTTTAAAGAAAAGCCATCCAGCCCCTATTTTGATGAATTCATTCCATAACGGATACTTTGTAGTTTAAATGAATTGGGAAAAAGTGGGCTCATGTTTATCGGTTCCCATGATTATAGCAGATTCAAGAATTCCTGCAATTTATTTATTGCATGTAATCACCTGCAGCAACGCATGGTTGGAGAGAAAGCTAGATATACCAGAAGCCAATCTGTTAGTGGTAAAAATCGAGCACAGAGACATATGATATTGACAACACAGAGAACTTCATTACATAATTTGGAAATATTGATGATTGGAATCCATGTGGCTCACAGGGAAAAAAACACATAGATTCCCATAGTATTTATGAAGAACGACTCTACTTTGACATTCTGTTACCTTATCTTAACATTCCTCAGCTTGCACAGAGATGTCGCACTACATAAACATGAGGAAGAAATAATGGCACGATCGTGGCTTTGTAATGGAAATATGGTCTAATGGTCAGGTTATGAAGATGGTTTCATTATGGATACATCTGCGAAGGAATGTAATTACCATACCGTTGTGCTCCACATATTCTGGAATCATGCCCAATCGATTCATTATTAGAGGAGAGTTAGTGGTATCCATCCATCTCCATTAAACGAATGGTGACACTTGTGCTCATGATTATTGTCGTAGATGAAAAAATTATGGTGTTAATTTCATGCCATCATACCCAAAATTGTGGTTCATGCTTGGATGGTGCCTTTCCCTCTCATTATTAGAGCTTCTCTTACCAAGATTTTTATGCAGTCTTCATTACCATACACAACCACTTCCAGTTATATCCACTTGTCACCATATGAAATTATGTGCAATAATGAACATGGGTGAATGAAAATGAGGATAATGGATGAATACTGAAGGGGAATGGGTAATTCTAGAATTAAGAGCTAATATGGGCTTAGAATAGGTTAGGTGGTGATTATGAAGATAGTGATATAGTGAATTCGGTAAATTTTAGTTACACATAGTAATCATTAGAAATACCTATAACTAAATTAATTAAATTGAGCACATTACTTGTGTTACTTGAATGGTATTGGGGATGAAAATAGCATGAATATCCCACTAGTATAGGAATAGGTCTGCTGTTTCAAATGTCGCTCCTGCTATAAAATATGATAATAGGAAAGCAATAAAATTTGTAGCAGACTGAGTGGCATCCAGACCAAGAGGACTTCTAGGCTTAGGATAAAATTTCCAAGAGCTAAACTGCTGTTAAGAATAGAGCTTTTCACATTTAATTAATACCAAAGATCTTTGTGCCCACACTTTAGTCTTTAGATAACATATTTCTAGAAGATAATTACAGTCCAGTATTGAATGTTCACATATGAAGATGACAAATCTAGAATAATTCAGGTATAGAGCTGGTTAATATAAAGAACATAACATAGAATATTCAACTTCTTTGAAAAACATCCACTGAGTTTCTACATAGTGGCACTATAAACCTATCCATCATCCCATGGATTTTAACCAAGCCTAAGATGATAACTGCCTGGGGCATCTCTATTTAGGGAGCTTGAAATGTCCTAAACGAAGGATTCAAGGGGGCTTCTTTTCTGTAGTTATTCCAGTGGGCCAGAAAATAATAATTCAATACCCATTGGATCCCTAGGCTGCCAAAACCTTATAATTTTATTGAGCCTAAGGTCGTCTCTGATCAAGGAATTCATGATTAGAGAGTTTGTGTTGCCCGTAGAAGACTCCAGAGGGTTTCCTTTCCGTAATTATTTCATGGAGCCTATAAAATAAAAATTGTATGCCCAAGGGATCCATATACTACCACTAGTCATGAATTTTATGAGCATGGATCAGTCAATGCTTGAGAGCTTCACTTTTCAGAGTCTAAAGGCATCTAAGGAAGAATCCAAAATGTTCCTCTTCGATAAATAATCCGATAGGCTTGGATAAAAGAATAAAATTACTCCCGAAGAATTTCCCCTTCCTTCTACATGGGCTGTGGGGAGAAAAACCTATAGATATGAAAAAGTAACAACCCACTATTTAATATATATATATATATATATATCTATATAAGAATCAATCGAATGAAGTAGCAAGAGGCTGGTAATTTGCATGAACCAACTCTAATCTTGGATCCTTCTGAACTTCTTGCAAAAACTAATCATGTGAAAGTGATTTGTGATAAACTTTAAGCTGATGGATATTCACTACAAAAGAAGTCTGGTCACCATCTATGGCCTTAACATGAACTGAGCCATTATCGAAAACCTCAGCTAATTCATAAGGCCCTAACCATCTAGTAGAAAACTTAACTTTGAAATTCTTGAACTTGTTGTCATATAACAAGGCCCAGTCACCTATATGGAAGACTTTATTCTTGATGAACTTGTCGTGCCATCGAGCTTTTTGGTCTTGCACCAATGAGGTTCTGTGACAGGCATCTTGTCTTATTTATTCTAGCTCATTCAACTACATCAATCTATGCTCTTAAGATTTATTAGGATTCATTCCTAATCCTGCGACAGTTCTCTATGTTTTTACATGAAAAAGAGCACCTTATTTTCATAGACTAGTTCATAAGGTGTGTGCCCTAATCACGTTCCTCCAAGTAATCATGTAAGCCCATACTACCTCTAATAACTTATTTTCCCAATCCATATGGTGCAGTCGAATGGTCTTTGTGAGGATGGATTCTAGGAATTTTTTCGTGGATTCCACTTTCCCATTAGCTTGGGGTGGTAAGGGGTAGATTTACAGTGCTTAACATGGTACTACTCAGTGAGTGCCTTAACCAACATTGATGTAAATTGTGTGCCTTGATCAGTGAAAATCTCGCACAGCACACCAAATCTAGTGAAGATGTCCTCGAACAAAAACTCTACTACTGCCTTTTCTGTGGCAACATATAATGTCTTAGCCTCCACCCACTTGGTGACGTAGTTGGTGCATACCAAGATATACTTTTTATCTTTTCGACATCGGGGAGATGGGCCCTACAAGAATGCAATGCCCACTTCTCAAAAGGCTCAATGGCTATTTGTGGTTGAAGAAACATCTCGTCTGAGGAAACCGGTTTCCCCATCCGCTCGGAAGCATCAAAACCAAAAACAAACTTCTTGGCATCCTTAAAGAGTGAAGGCAAATAGTACCCAGTACGGAGAACCTTGTATGCGGTCCATTTATCGGCAAAGTGCCCACCACAAGGCTCATTGTGGTAGGATCTCAAAACGTCATACCACAATAAGGAAAAGACCCTCTAGTGGATGTTTTTGAGGAACCCCTTATAAAAATAACCCAATATCCATTTCTAGCGAAGGTTACTAGAGGAGGTTTGTAGCTAAAGGTTGGTGCAGATGTTTTTTTCCTGGTGCGCTTATCATCCTAAACTGCACCGGTCCTTTCAACAAGAGAAAACACTGGTGCGAACAAAATATTGGCACACCGGACATTGTGTTCTCCATACAGACCCACCCGGTGCATCTTATTACTATAGTGCATCGATGCCTTACAAAGATTCTGCACTGGTGTAGCCTAAAACCCCATGCCAACATAGAAACCACCCAGTGCGGTCTTAAGAAACTGCACTGGTGCACTTATAAAACTTCGCGCACCAGAAAAGGGTTAAATAAAAAAAATATTACAGCCAAAAAACAACATTTTTTACTTTTCTTAGTGCTCCAGAGCTCTGAAGCACCGATGCAATTTATCCTTGTTTGAGCCACCCTGACATCAGTGTTCCCATTACACCCATTGCATGCACTGCTCCTGTGCATTTCCCACTAATCTCCATTTTTTATTTTGCAAAAAGGTGGGAAAATTTTCTTTTGAAAATTGTATAGCCAATATGCCTCCTCGACAGCCAAAAGTATAGGTATTTTTCTTTTTCTTTTCCATAATTATGCCTTTTAGCGGACTGGAATTGTAAATTTCCTTACAATTAACCATTTAAAAAAAAAAAACTGTAACGCAGCACGCTTAAGCCACTCGGCTCACACTTGTTCGCGGTGCTGCCTGTAAATTTATAGGTTGCACTCCAACTGGTGCTAAAGGTATTCGCACCAATTCCGGGGTGGTACCAAAAGGTGCATTGTGCTACTTTAAAATTTAAAAGAAACTGCGGTGTGTTCGGGTACCCGACCGCACCGTTGACCCTATGGAATAGCAGGAATGCGGTGCATTGACTAAAATATCTGCCCCAGGGCAAGTATTTTTGTCAATACACCGCATTTTGGCATTTCGACATGGTCAATGGTGCGTCCTGGTAAAATACCACACCATTGACTATGTAATGATGTCAGGAGGTCAGTGCGTTGACTAAACTATAATCCCCGGGGCATATAGTTTGGTCAGTGCACCGCCCTCCCGACACGGTCCATAGTCAGTGGTGTGGTCTATTATACCATCACACTGTTGACTAAAGGATAATGCCAGGAGGGTGGTGTGCTAAAAATTTTTAGGTGCAATGCCTCTGGTGTGTTGAATATTTTACGGAGCACTATTGATAGTGCACAACAAAAAAGATGCACTGGTATTGGTGCATGCCTATTTTTTGTGGTGCACCGACTGTTTTTTTTTTTTCAAAAAAATTATATATGTATATTCCTAAATACATGTCTCATTTAATAAAAAAATTGTATTGAATATGTCTTTCATTGAGAGACATGAAAGTAGAGAAGAGAGGGAACAACAAAAACAACAACAAGTAGACCAGTATAACATGGTTTTCTTATGGGAGGCACGAGAGAGGGAGAGAGATGCATACCCTTGCTCTATTACAAGGGGCTCCTAAGGTAGGTAGGCCTCCTCAAGTTCTATGAGGAGGCTACTTCCCTAAATGGCCATGGTTTGTTTTTGAGACATCTTATCCACAGGTGGAATGCTCACCTACAGGATTTCTGGGTTGGTCCTAACCAGTGGCATGTGCCCACTGAGGAGGACATATATTTCATTACACGATTATTGAGAGGGGTGGATTTTCCCTCATTCCTAGCAGTTTCAGTTGGATATCCAGCAAGGAGTGCATTGGTTTACTCCTAGAGATACATTAACCCAGATATATTATCTCCTTCAAATTTTCAAGTCTCCAAAGGTCAGTTACATATTTCTGCATTTGGTAGTGAGGAGGTGACGTGCCCCTCACTTCTGATTTCGACCATTCTACACACAACCAGGCACTGGCAACACATTAGTTTCTCACTTCTATATTATGTTGATTGTTTAGTAGAGCCATGACTTGTAAGGTGGTCTGCCATTTTTTTCCGACAGTTTTGTACAACCTTAGATAGATTTTGTGCTCATGCACAAGGGAGGGTCAAATTCCCTTTTGGTTCAAATCTTTCTTGTTTATCTTTTGAGAGGCTTCTAGAGATGAGGCCTACTTTTTTTTGGCAACCTTGTAGGCCAATGTTGGAGGCATGGATGCACATGTGGGGACAGATGATGCCTAAGAGGGGCGATACTGAGTTTTCCGCAAGGATATATCATGAAGCAATGGAGTTTATAGCCAGTGTTAAGGAGCACCCATTCGTTATGGGCCCCTGTCCTTATGTTGGTTTGGATTGGCGAGGGTATGCCAACATCCTCTTCATAGATGATGAGCCGCCAGATGATAGAGGTAATATTATTGTTTTATTTAAATTTATTCTAACATGTTATTTAACTTTCTTTTATTAAATTGTGTAATTATTGTTGTGTACTTGTATATATTTTGCATACATTGGGTATTTTTATGGCAAGGACATTCCAGCACCACCACATGATCCAGGTGTTGATTCTAATGATGATCAGGATATGCCAGATACCGAGGATCATCAGGAGGCTAGTGCAGAGAGAACTTCTCCTGCCAATGCACCAGTACCACCTTTTTCTAAGCGCAGTAGGCTTGATAGCAGATTCAGGATGGAGTTGGGCAACCAGCTATGTGCATTGAATGTTGAGGCGAGAGTCAAACCCACTACTATGAGAGACATACAAGCTGATGGTAGGCTATTACATATGTGGAGAGGCATGTCGCGTGACATGTACAGCGTAATGCAGTATGTCATAGGAGATACGACCTTAGTTACGTGGCTGAGGAGGGCCATTACACGTTATAGGCATAGTCTAGATGCAACACATGATCGACAGTCCGCGAGCAGTGTCGACGCATCATCTGATCATCATGATCAGGGGATTGATCATCGTTCAGCTTGTGCCATGCCAGATGAGAAGCCTCCACTAGCATCGAGAAGCAGTCATCATGGAGAGAAGGATGAACCATTAGCCACATCGCGTCAGTAGCCTACAACATCCAATAGTACTCATGATCATGAGAAGGATGGACCATCGACCATGTTGAGACATCATGATGAGCAGCCGAAATTTTATCCTGATCATCATGAGGCACCAGTACCAGATCAGTAGGCACGTGATGATGATCATCATGTATTTGATCTTATCGAGGCTGCACCATTGACTAAGCAGGCCTCGACTATTACTGCTATTGTTGATGTACCACCAGGTGATATATGAAATTTATATTACAGTTGTATATTTTTGACATTATTCAGTTATATATATATATATATATATATATGGTCCATGTATTTTATGTTCATGTTGTAGTTGTAGTTAATATATATGTCGGTGATCATCATGACGTGTATATTGTTAGGTCATGTTAGATATGTTCATTTAATGTGCATCTTGCATATAGATGTGTATGTGATACCAGTTATTACACATGAGATGTATTTTTGATGCTTGTGTTGTGATGATGTTATACAATGTTAATTGTGTTTTGTTAGATGATCATGATCACGATGTTGTGAAACCAACTCCAAAATGAGAAGAAAATAGATATCAACCCCTTAGAAATAAGCCACTTTGAGGGGGCAACCTCCAATACATTACATGAATGAACAATTCTTGGATGATTCAAATTTATAAAACCTCCTTTCTATATATAGGAGTCCATCTAGTGGGCCATATCAATGTAATCCTAGCCGACCTAACAATAATAATTTAAAGGCACAATAATAACAAAATGGGGGTTACAAGGGTACAATAATAACAATAAGGGGGTTACACTAACAACAAGAAGGGACTATACTAGTAATATAGGACCTAACATGCCCCTCTCCTTCAAAAAAGGGTTGTCCTCAACTGCTTGAGTAGCTCTGGTGCTTCATAGATATAAAATTCCTCATCCTCCAATGTAGAATCTTCAAAGTAAGTTCTTCCACTTGATGAGATACTCCGAAATTGATCGACTCCGTAGTTGTCGAGTTCTGTTTCGTGACCGCTTTCGCGGGTTCCAATATGATTTTTCCTTCCTCATCAAGTTTCTAGAAATATTATTGAACTCGGGAATATTTTCACCTATAACCTCTTTTAAGCATGAAACATGGAAAACTAGATGTGACTTTCATGATGACTGCAGAAGCTCCCAATTTGTATGCCATAGTACGAATTCTTTTGCAACACCCTTGTAAGGACCATAGTACTTTGGCGATAATTTATTATCCTTCCTAGCTTGCTTGAGGGACATTTGTTTATATGGTTGTAGCCGTAAAAATACCCAATCTCATGCATCAAAACTTCTCTCGCTACGATGTTGATCCGTCTTCGTTGTTCTCATTCCGATTTTGTGCCAAATTCATGTTATCCTTTAAGAGTTGGAGAAACTCTTTGTCGATGCTCGATGTGATCTTCCACCGCTTGAACCTTCGAATTTTCCCCTTAAAGATGATGTGATGATGATGGATGATATCACATCTACAGTGCCAGTAAATGCAATGTCATTTTTGTAGCAAGATGAAGCAAGTGTTAGGTACCACCCATTCAGCCGTAGAGGTAACGCACTTGACCCATTGTGTTTTGATTTATCGTATACAAAACAACGAAGATATCCTTCCGAAACATTTATTTACTATCTCATTTTCGACCATCGATTGAGTGATGATGCTAAGATGAGCTATGAGCTAATTGAGTACCCAAACAAGAAAATAACTTCCGCCCAAAAATTTCTCGTAAAAATTGGACCTTCGTCGCTTCTACAATAACCCTTGGGCTTCCATGTAGCTTTTTGAATTTCGTCCACAAAATGTAGTAGCAACCGTACTTGCTTTAAATGGATGTGGAGATAATGCACAAAAGTGTGCATACTTGGTAAGTCTATCAACTACCACCATGATGACATTCTTCCTTTGGACTTAGGTGAAACCCGTGATAAAATCCATTGAAAACTCTCCCCCAACGTTGACTTTGGAATGGATAAAGGTTGTAGAAGTCCCAGTGGTCTTAATTGTCTCGACTTTTATTCTCATTTGGCAAACCAAACATTCCGCCACAAAATTTTGAATATCGCATTTAAGCGCCATCCCAAAAAAATTCTTTGTTCACCCTATGGTAAGTTTTTAGAAATCCCGAGTGTCCTCCTAAAGGAGAAGCGTGCAATTCCAGAAGAATATTTTGTTTTAGTTTGGAATTTCTTACAAATATATAAGCGATCTTTGTACCATAAGGAATCATTTTTCCAACTAAATGTGTATCAGTATGTACTAGGATCTTTAAGCTGCAACTTTTGAATGAGTGTCCATACATCTTTCCATACATCTTTGTCCTTCTTCCATTCATCTCTTGCTTCGGTTATCCGGTACCGTCGGATTAATAGAAATGGCACAAAGCAATGTTTCCACCTCTTCATTCTTTCTCTTTTGAGAATCGCATCTCCGCAACAACATTAAGCTTTCCTTTTTTGTAGATTATTTTCAAAGTCAGTAACCCAACATCTTTGTGACCCATTTTTGTTAAGCTCTTTGGAAGATAGTCTTTGTTCCAAAAAGTGTTTAAGACTATCATGATCATTTTTTACCTTGAAGTGTCTTCCCATTAGGTAATTTTGCCTTTTCTTTAGTGCATGCGACATTGCTAACATTTCCTTCTCATAAATAGGTTTCTAGTAAATACTTTCCTTTGATTGGACGACTTTCAAAAGCAATGTGGTCTTCCTTCCGCATTAAAACCGCATCCAATTTCATTTCCCGAGGCATCACATTCCACAATAAAGGCTTTTGTGAAGTCCGGCGTAGCTAAGACCGGTGCTAGGCAGCATTGCTCTCTTTAAGATGTTCAAAGGCCTATAGTGGCTTTAGGAGTCCATGAAAATGCATCTTTCTTCAATAATGTTGTTAGAGGTGCCGCTATTCTCCCCATAATTCTTAACAAACTTGCGATAATACCGTCTAACTCCAAGAAATCCTCGTAAATCGGCTATTTAGCTGTTTTGGGGACTTTCCATTCCTGTAATGCTCGACTCTTTGTTAGGCTCATCATTTTAACACCCTCGTGAGATATTATATGACCTGCGACATTCCACCTCTTGTACTCCAAAGATACATATGATGTTTTTGCATATAATTATTTCTCTTGCAATAGTTATGAGCACCCTTTTAAACATGTTCAACATGATCCTTCCAAGACCTCGCGCTGTGAGATTAGTATATCATCAAAAAATACTAGCACAAATTTTTTCTAAGGAAGGGTTTGAAAATGGAATTAATCGAACCCTTGAAATGTAGAAGGTGCATTGGTAAGGCCAAAAGGCATGACCAAAAATTCATAATGACCCTCATGAGTTCGAAATGCTGTTTTTGGAATATCTTCGCCTTTCATTCTAATTTGATGATATCCCGAACGAAGATCCAACTTGGTAAAATAAATTGCTCCATGTAATTCATCCAATAATTCATCAATCACATGAATGGGAAATTTATCTTTAATGGTAAGATTATTTAGCTCCCTATAAGTCCTGGATAATATTCACCATGATCCATCCTTCTTGTGTACTCAATACTATAGAGTAGAGAAAGAACTTTGACTAGGTTGAATTATACCCTACTGCTCTAACATTTCGCAATCATACACGTTCAATTTCGCTTCTTTTGGAAGTAGTAAGGATATCTATAAGGCCTAATATTTGGAGGAACACTTCGAACTACTAGATGAATAGCATATAGATCATGATCACGAATAGGTGGGAGTCCTTTTGGGAGTATCAAACACCTTGGAATGATTGTCCAAGACTTGTTGGAGATCCAAGGGTAAATAGATGATTTTGATGTCGAAACTTCTAGTGAGCATAATTTGACACTACGCCTTCGTTGTTCTTTCTTTAGAAGATTTTTCTTATGCCATTAGAGCTAGATTATCCTTCTCAAACCTTTCCCCTCAATGACCCCATAATTAGACTTCCTTTCCTTTTGAAAAAAATTTCAAGAAAAGTTCTTGGAAAATTAAAAGCTACCGTCCCTAATGATTGTAACCATTGTACTCCTAGTACAACGACTGGGCAAAGACTCTCCCATAGGAATGGAAAGCATTGACTAGTCAACACATATTCCCCCATGGTTAGCTTGATATTATGTAATTTTTTAGAGCGAATTTATAGTTCCTCCATTTGCAACCATCACTTCACATTTTGGTGGCTGAGTATAGGAAACAATTTAATTCCTCGCTACCTTTACAATGAATAAAATTATGGTAGCTACCCGAATCAATCAACAGCAAAGATTACCTTTTTTTCTTTATTATTGATTTGTCCTTTTATCTTGAGAGTTTGAGGAGTGGTAATCCTCGGCCAAAGGCATTACACAATTTCATGGTCGGATTCATTTCTTCCTCTTCTCAGGGCTAGTTCCTAGTGTATATCCTCTTTTGTTCATTTTTCCTTCATCTTCACAATGTTATGTAAAATAATTTCTTCTCAAAGACACTTATGACCTTTAGTGGTTTGCTATCAAGCAATCGTAGCAAAGCCCTTTTTCTTTTTTCTCGCCAAATTTTGTGGTGTCAACCTTGTGCTGTCAGAAATTCTAGGCGTAGCCACACTCTCCTTCTTTATAGAATAGAGTGGTAGACTTCTTGTTACACATACTTTTACATTCTATCCTTTTCTTGCTAACTCCGAATTCTTCTCCAATGGAATCATGTTCCGTGAACGTCGAACTTCATGTTGAATAGTTATCCTTTAAATCTGCTCACGTGAAGAGATCAATTCCGTGGTCCTTCCGGAATATTAGTTACCCTTATACTCAATTTTTGGAAGTCCTCACAGTGTGCTGCCCCATTAAACCCTTTTGTTTGAGATTTATCAATTGGGTGAAGAAGGTGTTGCTCTTTTGTATCCTCATAATGTGCTATCATTTTCCTCTGTAAAAATTGACTAAGTTGACAATTTTTTTACGGAGCAAAGCTATAGATACCATACAAATGTATTTTGTTCTAAATGTAAAGTTGCAATGCGTACCTTTTTGCAGTGTTTTGCACATTATGGAGATCAAAATATTGCTCCATCCGTAGTATCCATGTTATAGATCTTTCCATCAAATCCTTCCTATATCCATTTTAGAATATGGTATTCTTCCTCACCAACATTAGATTTTATGAAATCACGATTAACATTTATTTTGTTCTTGCCATGAGTTTCCTCTACTATATTTTTGTTGATCAGCGTTGTCATTGATGTCAACTCAAATGTAAAGACCAGGGGCCAACCCAAGTTTGAATGGAAATTTTTACCTACCAAATTAATATATTCTATGTCAATAATGATTTTTATGGTTTCTACTTGTCGAGATGTTTCCATTGATATATGGCATGATGTAATTCTTTTCTGCTTGAGAGATATTCATGTTTAAGTTTGTACCCCAGCTAGTAATAAAACCCCATGGATTTGGGGGCATGGGTCATTGAAAGTCATAATTAATATTTTTCTACTCCTAAAATCCCTCCCACATTCACTTGTTGAATTCCCTCTCAACTTAAGCATTCATATTGTGATCTTCATTTCCTCCTAAAGTGATTCAAACATCCGAAACAAGTCATAGTGGAATTTTCCTCTAAATTGTTTTCTACTAAGGACTAAAAGATGAAATGTTTATGAGGCAAAGATAAAACTCGAGGAAGTTGCAGTAAAAATTTTGGATCAAGTTTTGCAATAGTTTTGGAGATATGATCCGTGGAATTTAACGATTTTTGCAGTTCGAAATTCATCTCAGCTAGTGACTATGGTAAAATTGTCATAACTCTCTCTTCAGTATCGGATTGGAATTCTGTCAGTGGAAGATATTTAGAACAGTTTGTGTTTTCTCTATCAATTTCAAAGACAAATGAAGAAATAGGACATGTGGCAACTGCATAAGTGCGCTCTACCGAAATGTAGCCCATAATTAGGCAAAGTGAGAAATTGGTATAAATACTTCTTGAAGAACGAATTGGGTCGCATCTATGGAATTTGAAATAAGACTTAGAGACTATTTACAGAATAAAATCAAATATTGAGGATCTGAAATAATAGAGATACACCCGATCTATCAGCTCCTTAGAAGGCAAGAAAAATCTAGACTGTGTTGTGAAGGATTGCAAAGGAACAAAATTTCTATGGCGTAAAAGCAAAAAAAGGTGCAGCAGTAGGTAGCATGATAAGAGCAAAGGTGCATAAATACAACAATAAATTCATCATATGAAGTCTTCAAGGGACAACACCGAATACAATCATTATACTTAGTCATTGTAAATACATTATTGTACAAATTGTACTAGTGTCTATCCGCGAAGGGTTGAAGAGGTAGTGTTGGGATGTCTAGGATCATCATTATTAGGTGGTTTTGTCGAAGTTGGGGTTAGACCAGATGCCATCTTCTTCTTCACATCATTCTACAATTTCACGTAGTGGACCATTTTCCCCGGTACAGAGTCCATTCTTATTTTATTCTTCTATAGGGTGTGCAGGGGTGTTGTGCGAGTCAGAATTACGGGTGTTGGGGGGCATCCATTTAGTTGACTACTAAAATAATCTCAGCGTTGGAGGTCCATCCGTTGGGAGCTAGAGAAGAATGCTGCATTCTGTGAAAGTTGGAGATTTATTTTCAATTGAGTTTAGAAAAATAATTATTAGAAAAGCATTAGGTGGTTTTTGTCCCTAGAGTGGGTTTCCACCTTAAACCGTGTGAATTTGTGTTCATCTTGTTTTCTTCTATCATTGTATAAAAACCGATAATAATTGAAGATAGCTAATGCTCTAATTGAAATAAGTGACTGACGACCTTCGAGCCATTATTTCCAACATTTGAATCGTAGCTTAGTTCCTTCAGCAGCTTAACAATTGGAAGGAGGTCATGGAGCATACCAAGAATGGTGTGCCTATATTCAATGAAAATAATTATGCAATTTGGAAAGGAATAATGGAGGTCTATCTCTTGGCTTAGTTACGAAGTATGGGACACTCTGCTCAAAATGGATTTACATCAACCACAAACATGAACAATTTGTAAGAAGAATTTGCAATGATGAAAAGAATATTATTATCAATGGAATTATTGAATCTACTTATCATATAGGTATTGGGCTGTAAAACCACCAAAAATATATGGGACAAGCTTGAGAATATATATATGTAGGTGACTCAAATGTTAAAGAAGTAAAGATTCAAATCTATAGAGAAAATTTCAGCAACTCGTAATGAAATAAGACTGCAAAGATTGGCTGCATACTTTCAATACGTTGATGAAATAAAAATACTCTAGAAGGATTGGGAGAGCCAGCTGACGAGGAATATTATTATACGGAAGATTATTAGAATGTTACTAGGAGATCTAACCCAAAGGTATCAATCTTAGAATACAATGCAACTGACAAACTCAAAGAAAGAGGAATTACATGGAGTTCTCATAGCATATGAAATGAGACTTGGATGAAGAAGAGGGTACTTCACATCTAGAAACTACGTTAATTGTGTCTAAGAAACCAATAAGGATAAACAACCTTCAATTGAAAAGACATGCACCCGCAAGTGTGAAGAAAAGGGAGATGATGAAGAAGGTGGAGCCGTATGAAGAATATGCTTACTTCATGAGAAAACTACAAATTGGTAAGGGAAAATTCAAAGGTAAAATTCCATTGATATGTTTCGCCTATAATGAGGTTGCATTTTGCAGCAAAATCTTCAAAACAAAAAGTAATCACAACTCAAAAAGAAGGAAAGGTTTTTAAAAAATTCAATAAGTATGATCCAAAAGGAACTTTCTCTCTAAAGAAGATAGCTCATCATCCGATGAAGACAATGATTATGAAGAAGAAGCTAACGAGAGAGTATTGCTGAGGGTTTGGCGACACAACCCCAAGCACAACAAGCAAGAGGTATCAAAATGAAGAAGAAGGGATGGACCATAGATGACCCAGAGGAAGCAACAGTTTATAAAAGATTCTCAAGGCTTTGAGAAGATCTGCTCTAGTAAATTTCGTGTTTCAAAGTTCTGGCGGTCCTCAAAATTGAAGTTCGTGAACACAAATGCATTGAAGAGTCACTTCAAAAGAATTTGAAGAAAGAAACCAAGAAAGGGAAGAATTGTAGTCGGCAGTCTCGCCAATGGAGGAATTGAAGAAAGGAAAACTATCCAAAACTCGCCAACAACTTCATAAGGGACAAGAAGAAATCATCAAAAATCAACGATCTTACAAAGGATCTACAAACCTGCATTGGTTACAAAGAAGAAGGACCTTCTACAAAAAAATACAATGAACCTATGAGATCCGACATGCATGTAGACTTCATTGGATAAGATTCGCAAGAACATCCTTTGGAAGACAATTCTCAACAAAATTTCCATCCAGTACCAAAATATAGGAGCATTATTATTCATGGAAAATTTGGTTATAAAGCCGTAGAATGTCGCATGTACCCTAGGAATGAATACAATTTAGAGATTCACAACATGAACCTCCCAGAAAGTTCATTTAAACATCAATAGATTTTGAACATTTAAGAAATAATATTGAATGTTACAAATTTCAAACTTCTGACACATAGCCAAAGACTACAGACTTGAAAATCCTCCAGAAGAATCTTCAAATCCACGTAATGAATGAACATGGAAGAAGAAGAAGAATGATAACCGTGTTTCAAGCTCAAGGTTTCAAAAGAACAAAGATGTGTGGTACGTTGAGGAAGTTTCTCAACGCATATGACCGGAGATAGAAATAAATTTGCATTCGAAAGAGAAGAAGGATGGAACCATGTCTTTTGGAAAAAATGATAGATCTTCAAATGTTATAGGATCAGTACTGTCACTCTCAAGAAAATTCTCTAGCCAATAATGTTCTATCAAGTTGAAACATGAATGAAAATTTTCTCAAAGGTTGGACAAATGTGTGATCAAGGACACACAATACTATTCAATTATGAAAATGTGAAATTAGGAAAGGTGCATGGTAAATTGTATACAAGCAGTTGAGCTTCAAATGACATATTTTTGAAAAGAAAGCAACTAAA
This sequence comes from Pinus albicaulis, assembly GCA_034641835.2. Taxonomy (NCBI): domain Eukaryota; kingdom Viridiplantae; phylum Streptophyta; class Pinopsida; order Pinales; family Pinaceae; genus Pinus; species Pinus albicaulis. Next base: position 185,154,186 of record CM076573.1, read on the forward strand.
GCATGTCTAATAGCTAAAAAGACGTACATACAATAATTGGTATCAATGATGATCGACTAAGAATTTTCCTACAAAGGTGGAAAGTGATTTTACATGTTTTTACTTGTCATGAATTGAGTATGATTTAATTTTATATAAGGATGTGGATCAAAGGTTGTACACATCTATGATTAGTAGTTCATATGTATCAGTCATTATTCCGACGTATGTTATGCAAGAAGGATTAGGCAGCAAGATTCCAAGCGTACACCAAAAGAATCACATATTAAATATTCACCACATTTGGAATATCTTGCCAAAAGCTTGGGATTCTCCCAAGTTCTCATTAGATTTTCCTTCGAATATAAATAGGAGTGGAAGTGTGTACAAGTCCGTAGGACGGTTGTGTGTCAAAGACGCAGTGGCGAAGGTCATAGATGGGTTGTGCTCGTGGGAAAGCAACTTTTCCATCGATGTCAAAGGAGGAGAGAATGTTGTAGCAAGAGGTGTCATAATTAGAGGGGGAGTACTTATGTTTCCATCAAAGCCAAAGGGGGGTTGTCATGATGTCAACCTAAGCATCACGAAGGGCTAATGAGACTTGAATGGGAAGTTTGACCTACCAAATTAACATATTCGTGGTCAATAATTATTTTCATGGTTTCCAACTCGTCGAGATGTCGATTGATATATGGCACGCCATGTAATTCTTCACTTGGTTGAGAGATATTCATATGAAGTTTGTACCCCTAAAGAAGTGGGCTAAACCCCAAGGGTTGGGGCATGTATCATTGAAAAGTCATAATTAATAATTTTTATGCTCCTAAAATCCCTCCCACATTCACTTGTTGAAGCCCCTCACAACTTAGTATTCATATATATTGTGATCTTCATTTCCTTAGCAAGGGATTCGCCATATGAACAGTCAATATGGAATTTTATCTCTAACTCGCTTTTTGACGAAGATTAGAAGCTGTAAATTTTTATGAGGTGAAGTCAACTCGGTGAAGCCGCAGAAAATTTCGAGAAGGTTGCACAATATGGAGATATGATCTGTGGAAGTAAGGGTTTTTGGTACCGAAATTCATCTCAAAGAAGTGACCATGGTAAAATCATCATAACTCTCTCTCAGCATCTGATTGGAATTTGTAAAACTTGGATAGACAGTGCATAGTCCTTAGTTACATATCTATAAATTTCAAAGGAAAATGAAGAAAGAGGACATGTGAATTTCAGATGTGCGTTTCGCTAAACAAATTGCAATTGTGCTGCCAGAGAAATTGGGTATGGGGATTCTCTTGAAGAATCCAAATTGGGTCAGACCTACGAATTGGAAAGGAGACTCGCAGGACTAGTACAAGAATTAAAATCGTATATTGAGGATCTGAAATAGAGATACACTGATGGGTCCATTATTGAGCTCCCTGGGAGCAGCAAGAAAGCTAGATCATGTGTTTTCAAGGATTGCAAGGACTGTGAGATTTACGTTAAAAGAAAATAAGCAGCAAGCAGAGAGAGGTAGCATGACAAGAGAAAGCAACTAAGGTGCATAACAAGAGCAAGAAATTCATCATATGAAGTCTTCAGTGGGCAAGACCGCATCCAATCATTGTAAAGGTATCATTTTACTTACCATTGTAAATACATTATTGTACAAATACTAGTGTCTATCTACCAAGGGTTGAAGAGGCAAGCAAGGGGAGGTCTAGGATCATCATTAGTGGTTGTGTCAAATTTGGGGTTATGCTATAGCATATCTCTTCTACATCATTCTATATCATTGTAAAGTGGACCATTTTCCTCGTACGTGAGTCCATTCTTCTTTTATTCTATAGGTAGGGTGGTGTTAGGTGGTTGTAGCCGATTAGGTGTTGGGGCATCCTATATTGATTATCACAATCTCAAGCGTTGGAGTGTCCATCCAAAGGGGAGCCGGAGAAGAATGCTTTTCTACATTCTAGGAAGTTGGAGCTTTTCAATTGGAGTTGAAAAGAATTAGAAAAGCATTGGGTGGTTTTGTCCCGAAGTGGGTTTCCACCTTAAAAATAGTGTGCATTTGTGTTCATATTGTTTGCTAATATCATTGTACAAACACCGATAATAATTGAAGATTAACTATGCTCTAATTGAAAGAAATATTGATTCACTCCTCTTTCGCATTTTAAATACTCACTCATTAGGAAACATTTGTTGTATCAACTTCATTAAATTTTTCCATGTATTCTTCTTTTTAGATCATTATTCATGTTTTACATTTTCTCATCGATTTTAGTTTCCATGTCATCCATCTTAGATTCCATGCCGTCGATGCCATCTAATCTAGATTCCATGCCATTCTTCAAAACATCCATCAGGTTCCATGCTTTCAGCTTTCATGTTGCATTGAGATTCCATGCCATTCTTCAAACCTTTCCATCTAGATTCCACACCTTTTTCAAACTGGCCCATTCTAGTTTCCACGCCTTTCTTCAAAACTTCCATGTCACTTTTTTTCTTTTGCAGAGTTGTTTAAATTTGTTGCGCTTGCTCTTGTAATTGGGATATGTCATGTTTCCATTCTTTGTCTTCATGAGTCATAGTAGCTGAAGCTCTTACGGGTGTTTAATTATTTAGCCATTTAGAATCCAATACTAATATCTTTTTCTACAATATGCCCTTTTTAATAATTCAACATGATTCTTCAAACAAGATTTGCTAAATTTGGGAAAAAAAAATACAATTTTACTTCTGTTTTTTTGAGGAGCTTTGATATTGAAATCAAATTATCTCTATAATTGGTGATCATCAATATCTAAAATTTAGCTCCTATAGGTAGCCCTCCAAATCTTCTTTCAAATTCCACAAAAGTCTGATTCGATTTGATCTTAGGCAACTTAGGTTCAATATCCCACAATGACCCAATTTTGGACTCATGAGAGCGAACTTGCAGAACTATGTGTCAATTGCTTTCCTTCATATAAATTGATAGATCAAAAACTACACCGTGTGCTCGCAACCAATTTTTACAACAAATTCAATCCGATGCTCAGAGAGAGCTATGAAGAGTTTCCATGATCATCTCTTTGAGATGAAATGCGTGTTTCCCAAAAGCCCTTAAGTTCCATAGATCATATCTCCGAAAATGTTGCAAACCACTATCTCAAATTTTGCAATGATGTTCCTCATGATTGCATATTCATACTATGTACCCCACTTCAACCTTCGTAGAAAAAACTTTATTATGAAAATACCACAATGACCTATTTAGATTAATTTCAGAGCCTACATAATGGCCTAACTTGCACGTATCATATCTCCGTAAATATTGCGAACCAAGCTCTGAAATTTTGTGACGATGTCTTGGGATTTCTTTCTTTGCAATTTAAAAATTTCAGATTTTTAACCTTCGTAGAAAACTTTATAGCAACAATTCCACGATGACTCGTTTTGAGCAACAACCCTAGAATCCAAAGTTTTGATACCAATGTTGGTGTAACCAGCTCCAAAAATAGAAGAATAGAGATATCAACGCCTTAGAAATAAGCCACTTCAAGGGGAAACCTCCAATACATGAATGAACAATTCTTGGATGATTCAAATTTACAAAACCTCCTTTCTAGATAGAGTCCATGGGAGCCACAATGTAACTGTTGATTTTAACAATAATAATTTAAGAGCACAATAATAACAATATGGCTATGGTACATTAATAACAATAAGGGGGTTACACGAATAACAATAAGGACTATACTAGTAATATAGGGACCTAACACACAATGACGTTAGGGAATTTGAATGTGCTTTTAGTTGAATATGATGTTTGTATGATGGTTATCATGATCATGATGTTTATTAATTAATATAATATTAAATGATCATGATATTGTAAAATTGTAATATTTGTAATTCTAATTGTATGTAAAATTATAAAATTGTAATTGTATTTGTGTTTGCATTGTATGTAAAATTTTGTAAAATTTTAATTGTAATTGTAATATTGAATTTATCAGAAAATGATTGTAATTTTAATCAGTATATATGTAAACTGTAAAAATATAATTGTAACGTATACATGTAAATTTGTAAATTTGTAATTGTATATATGTAAAATTCTAAAATTGTAATTGTAATTGTAATTGTAGGTGAAATTCTAAAATGGTAATTCTAATTTAATTTATGTAAAATATTTGTAAAATAATTAATGTGAAAATTTAATCGTATTAATGTGAAATGATTTTATCAAAATTTGTAAATTTGTAAAATTATAAATCATTGTAAAATAATAAATCTAGAATAATATGAATTTTTAATATAATAAAGTTTAGAAATAATGCAAATAAATTCACATACTTTAGAATTATCATTATTTTATTATCATATTACAATAATAAAAAAAAGTTTTATATAGTACACCATTTTTCACCAACATCATTGCAAGTTATCAAATCTTGAAATATTGATTTTAACATTAACACAATGTACTACTAATTAATTGAAAAATACATATTGTAATGTTTCAAAAAACTTCGATTTGAAAAGTAATATTGATGTCGAAATAACACATGTACCATATCACTCTCGCTCATGATCACCGCCATTATCTTCCACTTATGGAATGATAATGCTATTGTTCTCGAAAATATGTTTTGATCTAGGGTCTCCGTCTCAATACGAAACAACAACTTCGTCTAGCACATCCGGCAAAATTCGGTTGCGTGTTTGGGGAAAACACGGCTCCTTAGCTTCATCCCACATCTTTCTAGAGTTGATACATCAGCCTACTATCACACCTTCTTACATTATTCTGATCAAATGTTTCCCACCACTTGCATCAGTAACATTGGAAAGAAGAGAAATCCACTTGAATGATCTTCAGATCTTTCCAATGTAACTCAATGTCCGTCGTATTAGGTTTTGATCACGGTGGTTAGATTGACTAGATTGATCAAACTTGAATTCCACTCTAGAGTCTTGTGTGATGTTTCCAACATCGAAATTTCCTATGCGAAAATGATGTCCATATGCCCACACATAGATGGGAACAAATGCACCTATATAAAGAAATTTAAAAAATCATAGTGTCACGTGTCTTATAATAACCAAATAGTTAAAATATGAAATATAGATGTAATTACGTTTGAAAGGTGAATTATTAAGTTTAATCAAATGTACATATGAATTAAATATATTATTATTGTTGGGTATCTATTATTTTCTTTCCACAACTAGCCCAATGTACCGTACGTTGCACCCAAGTGGCAGGTGGTCATAAGGGGGAGGCATCACGACTATTAGTTTGGGGCCGCCCGGCAAAAATTTGTTTCTGTGTGGACCTACTGATAAAGTGACCCACCGATAAGTTTTGTGCATGAGTTTGCACATGGTTTTGGGGTACGATGGTTTTCGACCCCCGGTATTTTGTAGATCCGGTCAAGGGAACTATGGTTATGTTCTAACTAAAGTTAATGCATTGGGGTTTATGTATGCTTTAATTCGTATATATATGTGTTGTAACACTAAAAGTAATATAATGAAAAAATCAAGTTGGTCGTCCATATTTGGGATCCAGGGAAAATCTTCATGTTTATCTCGTTTTATGTTTTATGCTCTCGCTTATTTTTTATTTTTTTGGTTATAAGATTCGTGTGCGTATAATTCTCTCGTTTAGGGTTAAAACCTACATTTGGTATCGTAGCCATTTGGCTTCATGGGGATGCCTTGCTACCGAGGGTTTTTTTCTCGTGGCTCGAGGCAAGACCTCTGCCTCCGCGGGGAGATCTCATGGTGCTGATAGAGATCGAGAAATTTAATGGTCGCAGTTTTTGAGTCAGGAAGCTCAATATGGAGGATTTGTCAGTGGATATGATCATGGATCGCGGCAGATCCGTGCACTAAACCAACGGCAATGTCGACAGACCGGAAGAAACCGGATCTAAGGCTAAGGGCATAATACTATTGTGTGTCTCAGATTCAATATTGTTGAATGTATCTAGGGAAGCACAGCCACGAATTTGTGGGAAAACTTGGGACTTTGTACCAATCTAAGTCAAAAGAATAAGTTGTTCCCCGCAGAAAGTCGTACAACTCGAGGATGAAGGATGGAGACTTGGTGATGAAAGTATCCGAATGCCTTCAATACTATGGTAGTCACCACAGCCTTTGATATTAAAATTCCTCGTATGAAGATAAGTGCTGTCACTTTGTCAGGTGGTGTTCTCTACCGTACTCGTGGGACAAGCCTCTGTTATTGCAATAGGTAGCAATACAACTACCTTGAATTTTTATGACATTGTCTCCACTTTCGCGTTTCCGAGGAAATGAGATGGAGAACATGGAGGGTCAAATGGAGATGCCTTATCCGTACGTAGGAAGGTCCCAAAAAAAGAAACAAGAATAAGGTTTCGAGGGGAGATATAATCTAGAGGGAGATCTAAATCTCCTAGAAAGTTTGTAAAGGTATGATGGAAATGCGGAAGGAAGGGCACGTAAAAAAGGAGTGGACTCAAAGCTCCCGAGAAAGGAAAGTGAACCGATGATGTCTTTCCGCAGGAAAAAAAACCACATTGGATGAAGGTGGGGATGTGTATTTGGCTTCTTCTTCAAGTACACATGTAGATCATGAGTCATGGTCGATCGACTCGTGTGCATCCCTTTCACTTCACTCCATAGGGGGTGGTTCTGGCGAGTATGAGAAATATGATTGTGGTGATGGCCTCAGAATGATGTGAAGGCCGAATCGTCGACATGGAAAGGCTGTCGAAGCCAAGGTGGGGAAGGATTAGAACACTTCCGGTGTTCTACATATTCTCGGCATTGGCTAGGAACTGATTGGGAAGTAAGATGGGAGGATAGGTGTAAAAACAGTTGTTCTAGAAAGATGCCCGCAAGATGGTTCTAGATAATCGGCATACGTGAGTTGGATCGAATCAGACAAGCCATATGTAGTGACTGTTATTGATGGGTGTAATAGTTCTATGGTTCTTGAAAGTGGAGCAAAAAGTCGGAATGCCTCCGGAGAAAAGACCATGCTATGGCATCAAAGGCTTTGACATATTGGAGAGAAGGGCCTTCGGATACTACAGAAATGGTATGGTAGAAGGTAAGGTCTAATTGCTCGATTTTATTTCGTAAACATTGTGTATATGGGAAGCGTAATCTAAAGAGTTTTTCCTTGGGTGTTGTGAGGGTGAACAAGATATTATAACTTTCAGCACAAGGATGTGTTTGGACCCGTGTCAGCTCCATCACTAGGAAATTCTGTACTATGTTTCATTCATGATGACTTCTCAAGGACACATGGATATATTTCGAGGAAGAAATTAAGTCTTTTGCCAAATTTAAAGAATTTAAGGCAATCGTGGAAACCAGACAGAGAAGAAGATAAAGGCACCGAGGACAGATAATGGTGGGGAGTTTTGCAAGAAGGAATTTGAAGAGTTCGTAAAAAGTGTGGTATAAAGACGATGGAAGACTACCTCCATACACACCTAAAAAAAATGGAGTTGTAGAAATAATGAACAAAACTATGATGGAAAAGGCAAGAAGCATGCTCGTTGGTACCGAGCTGTAACAAGCAATTCTGCGCAGGCAAACGGAGACTACATGTTACTTAGTTACCGCATCTCCTTCATCGCCGTTGAGGATAAGAATCCACATGAAGTATGGACCGGTAAGAACCTCTTTCACATCTATAAAGATGGATGATGCATATGTACATTTTCCAAAGGAGAAAAGGACCAAGTCAGATAATAAATCAAAGGTGCTTATCGGGTATAAGGATGGTTTAAAAGGTTGCTTTGGAACCTTAAACAAGGAAGGTCATGTAAAAACGAGATGTGGTGTTTAGAGAGGTGAAATATGTTGTTAAACATGAAATCATACCAAAGTAACCCGAGAAGATAGAGTTTGAGTAAAGGAGGATGAATCGAATTTCACAGCTATTTAAGAAGATTCAAGAGGAAGAGCCACAACCCAGGTTTGAGAAGATCAAATTTCTAGAAATAAGGTAAACTTAAAAGTATATTCCATCTATTTTCTATTCGTGTTTGCCTTAACTATAATTGATGATGAGATCCAAGAACTGTCAGGAGGCAGATTCTTTCCGAGGATGGAAAACTCGAAGGAGGCCATGGTTGATGAACGAGATCCGTGCACAAAAATGAGGCATGGATCCGGGTGTGGTGTTGCCGGGCCGGAAGGAATCCCATTGGGAGAAAATGGGTGTTTAAGAAGAATATGAATGTAGAAGGCAAGGTGAATAAATACAAAGCTCTCGCTTGGTATAAAATTTTATTCCCAAGTGTCGGGAATTGATTTTGGTGATATTTTTTCTCTCCCTTTGCCAAACTTACTTCTATTATATTACTTTTATCCGTTGTCGTCGCATTTGATTTTGAGATAGAAATCGTATGGATGTGAAGACAAAAATTCCTTCATGGGGATCTAGAAGAGGAGATCTAAAAGGAAGCGACCTAAAGGATTTATGAAGGGTAAGAAAGAAATGTGGTATGCTAAAAGTTGAAGAAGTCTCTCGTATGGTTTAAAACAATTACCAAGGATGTGGTATCGTAAATTTGATACCTATATACGTGGGACTTGGCTTCACTAGAAGCAAGGAGGATCACCGTGTTTATTTTAAATTAACTGGGTGACCATGTTATTTATTTGTCCTTGTATGTAGATGATATGTTGTTGATTGGAAATGACAAAGAAATTATCCACGATTCGCTATCCAACCTGCTCTCCAAATTTGACATGAAGGATCTTGGTGTCATAAACTATATTGGGCATGAAAATTAAGAGAGATCGAGCAAAGAGGAATCTCTCCGGTTAAAGCAGAGGAAGTATGTCGAGACTATATTGCAAAGGGTCAATATGCAGATAAGAAACCGATGAATGTTCCTATTCCCGTAGGTGTGTGTTGTTGTTGAACGGTATCCCAAGACACAAGAAGAAGAGGAGGATACGTCCTATGTTCTACGCAAGTGCAAGGTAGTCCGATGTATGCAATGATCTTTACTAGACCAGACATTGCACATGTAGTGGAAGTATTGAGCAGTTTATGTCAAACCTGCGGAAGGAGCATCAGACATCATTGAAGTGGGTTTTCAGATATGTATGTGGCACTAGTGATTATGGCTTGTGCTACTGTGAAGACCAGAATTGAAAGAATGTCGACATTCATGGTTTTGTTGATAGTATCAGGCTAGAGATCCGGACCAAAGAATATCTACAAGTGCGTATGTGTTTAACCTACTTCGAGGCGCAATCAATTGGATGAGTAAAAGACAAGCCCATAAGGGCTCTTTCCTAACTACGTAGGTAGAATACATAGCAGCCACTCATGCAAGCAAGGAATTAGTTTGCTGCGTAGTTTGTGTTCCAAACATGGGGTTGGTACAACAAGCTATAAGGATAGACTATGATAGCCAGCAATTTTCTTAGCTAAGAACCCCGCTACCATCGAAAGACAAAGCACATTGATGTTCAATTTCACTTTGTTAGAGATATGCTGAGGCTAAAAGGGTGTTGCCGGTAAAGGTGGACACTTTGAAGAATGTTGTAGATGCATTTGATGAAGTCTCAGAGAACAAAGAAGTTCTCTGGTGTAGAGAAAAATGGGTGTTGAAGAACTGCCCAATGACTAACCTCCCCGTGGCCCCCTATGGAAAGAAAACAACAAGTGGAGAGTTTTCAGATGTGTTATATTCTTTCCACTACCAACTCCCATGTGTTGTACACGACCGGGCATAGCAGGGGGGTCATAAGGGGGAGGCAGCCTAATAATTGTGGGTCCTGTGGTAGCATCCCGCGAAAATTTGTTTGGTAAAAGTGAGCCACCATGTGCAGCACTCCACCCATGTTTTGTGCATGAATTTGCACATGGTTTTGGGGTAACATGGTTTTCACCGGTATTTCCCTTGTAGATCCGGTCAAGGGAACTATGGTTATGTTCTAACCTTTGTAAAGTACGGATTTGGGTTTATGTATGCTTCAACATGTATATATATGTGTTGTGATCAACGGAATATAATGAAAAATCGTTCTGTCATTCCGATTTTGGATCGAGGGGAAAATCTTATGTTTATCTCTGTTTTATCTTTTATGCTCTCGCAATTGTTTATTTTTTGTTATAAGATTTGTGTGTAGATAATTTTTTTCGTGGCTAAAACCTACAATTAATCGAGTTGTTGCACCTAATCCCTACATTTAGCGCATCCTCTTTCAAAGACGTCAGTAATGACCGATTGCAATGTACTTATGTCCGACTTGTTCAAAGAACCCACCTATTGGGGCATATTTCCTCGCATATTTTCTTTTAAAATGACCGCATAAGGCACAATTTACCATCTAACCATCTAAATTTTTTCGTCGCTATCCCATTTCATCCTCTTTATTTGTACAATACGACCCACATTTGTGTCACTTCAAAATTGTAAAGAACGAATTTATTGATTGCTTCAATTTACTCACCGATGAACTCGCATCAACATTATATAGTACATAGAGATGAAAATATACATTATATTGAAGTTCAACATGAATATTTACTTTGTGTAAATTTTCAAAATTATAATTTTCTTACTCTTTATCAAGCACCTTTTTTCCACCTTCGTTTTGGAGAAACTCCCCTTCTTTTTGTCTTCATCCCTTTCATCATCCCAAATCACCACACCTAGTATGTTTTTGATTCATTTAAGTGTACTCACCGGTAGAATAGAAAGACTCATACGATATGTACCTCTCTCGCCATTGACCCCTCGCATTTTTCTATTTTCAAACAAAACCTTTCAATTTATCGATGTACCTCTAAGAAAAACATCCAATGACAAGAAAAAACCACCCCAAATAATTCAACTCATATACTAGGTGGATTAGAAGATAAACCTACAAGTCTGAAACTCTTAGGTTGTTCCTTCTCAAATATACAAACAATCTCACTATCTCTTCATCACTCATGGAATGCTAGTCATGTACAAAGCCTTGATGTGATCCAACATACACATGTAGATAATTTAGACATGGGACATCATAGGTCTTGAGGGAATTCATGTTTCACATACACTCACACATGAATAAAGGATAATGACACTGCAGTTATAGACACATGAAATAATATAAAAAATTACTTACGTTTTCTTTATGAGCCCTACATGGGATAAAATTTATTAATATAACAAATAATAAAAATCATTCTTTCGACATTATACGTACTAGAATATTTACATGGTCATGCGATTTCAATCCTCACAAATGGTAATCAATCTGGTGTATTGCCGTAGTGAAGACCCATATGAATATGGCACCCCACACCCATTATAACTTCCTTCGCCAAAGAAATATCATCTAAATCCATGGGAAATCACTCCTTCAAATACCATGAATTAGAGGGACCAATGGTCGCTCGATCCCGTTCTTCTAATCATCTTGGCCAATGTTTCTTTTTAGTTTTTTCAAGTAATAAGATCTTTCCAACAAACTAATCACACTTTTTCGATGATATGTGCCTCCATAAAGAATATGAAAAATCTTTAAATATATCCATCGGGATCCAATGAGTGGGTAATCTTAAGATGCTCCCAATATGGGAGGATATAAAAGATAGATTTCATTTTCATCCCAATGGGAAATTTCTCAACATAGGTGTTGAAGAATTCGTATCATCAAACATGTGCTCCCCATTGGAATCAAACATTTATATGAATTTTATCCTTATCTCTCTCATATGCTCTAAGCCTTTCGCTGGTGTCGTTATTGCAGGCTCCTTGGGTTCCCTCTCATTTACCACGCAAAGAAGATGTCAGTTTTCCGTAAGGGTGATCTTCTTCCGGGAGGAATACCCCGGAGCAATCATACACCGGATTTCATATATCCTTGGACCAAATAGCTTTCGCAGAAGGTGCACAAAATTTAAATCCAAAATACCCTTTTGTTACAAAACTCGTAAGATTATTGTATATAATTAATACATACAACACTAAACAATATCATGAAGATCATAAAAATTAGAACAAATAAAATAACTAATATGCGAAAGAATGTTGTTATGTATATATAACAACAAATCAATAAATTAAACATGTACTTTACCAGAGGAAACTCCTAAGCCTCAATAATCATGTTTTGTGTAAGCACATATGCGATACAACAAAAACCTCTCACCGTGATGGGTCTTGATACATCATATACATTTATCCCATCCCATAATTCCTTCAATCATCTGCTGGTTGTAAGTAGACACCATATTCTTCACTTGTCTTCTACCAGGGACTATGAGAGCCAACATAAGATGTCCGTTCCTCACTTTAAAACCATGGGGGGATATTGTTATTGATCACTACTATAGGCCAAAGAAAATAGTTGGTGTTCGGAGGGAATATGGGTTGATGCTCCATGGCTATGCTTATTCATAGAGTTCGTACTTCATCATTGAATTTTTTAAATATGATCTCTCTATATGCTTCATGGCTATTGAATCCGCCAGATTCACATACCCCAACTTACTTCGTGTGAGGTATGGAATCCTTGCAACGTAGCTAATTCGCAATGAAAGAGCCTTTGAATCCTCGGGAGTATAGGCATGTGCCTCAACATCTTAAAAGGAGGACTACGTGATTTACCCTTATTTTTTGATTTATCATAACTTTCACACCCACATTTTAGACATATCTCTTTATCTCAGATATTCTCCTCTATATAGAATACAATCATTTTGACATGCATGATATGATATGTACACAACACCCAACATTTTCAACAATTTATTTGCCTCTTCACAGCCTACCGGGCAAGACATTATCATACCGGGAAGAACCTTATCTTCGAATAACCCGTAGTTGGTGATCCCGAAAAATATTAATAAATGTGCATAATTAATTCTGATATAATTATTAAAGTTCATAAAATTGACCATTTTTAATGTTCATTGTGTAGTGATTATATTTATCAAGTTTATATAATGGAGGAATTTATGGTAACTTACCTCAAAATTTCGAGAAACATGTGTATCTTAAAAGCCAAATTTTTCTTCAAGTTGTACCGTAAAATTGTTTTCTCCAACTCGGTAGCTTTTTACCGACCTTCAAAGTCCAAGGAGAGGGGTAGGAAGCAAATTTACAAGCCGGTGTGTCGCCGATATGAGCATCATCCCCACCTAGTTATCATTTTGGAATGCATCTAACAACACCGTTCCATGGAAGTCGTATCCCTTAAGTAACCATTCATACCAACCTCTTATTTGGAATGCCTCCATTGCCAACTCTCGAAGAACTACCATTGTTGTGGGCCATTCCTAATTGGTGAATCCGGGATGTAGCGAGAATTGAATCACTAGTTGATCCAACCTGGCCTCGTTATCAATTCCCCGCATTTTTCTCTTAATTAAGTCTTCTTCTGATTTGACATTACTGGGTGCAAACGAAGATGGTAGGTAGGTTGATCATCATCACTAGAATCCTAATATTTTAAAAAAATATTTGAACATGATTAGTACAAAACATATGATATCAATAGTAAGCACATTGACAATATTACATGGATTAATTTGTTTGACATTGAAATAATTACATTAATCAATATACCAAATAATTATATCGTTATTACCATCATTGTTCTAGGATTGTGGCTAAAAGATGCAAATATTGTTACAATTGGTAGGGTGAAGCGACTTTCCATTTTCATCTACTGTATGTGTTCTCATAAGATGTCGCTCCCGATAAGAGCTTCGACATTTTGGAGTTGTTTGAATATTTTGTGTATCCGAACTCGATTATGAATCCGCATCAACCTCGCATTAAATTTGTATACATTATAAATTTAATTAAGTCGTGCATGATCGATATCAATAAAAAACATAAACTCAATTAGATAATGAAAATATAAACAAAATATGAAGTAAATATTACATCTTGAGATGGATAGAGAGAACTGTCAGATGGACATTGAAATATTATGGAATGAGCTAGATTTTGAAGAAGTGTCCATTCGATATAATTATGATATTTTCTCCTTTGCATTTGAGCAAAATCAACAAGAATTTCGATGTACACACCTAAAAGTAATTTTGTGCCTTAAAGATGGACTTTTGTTATCTATCTCTAATGTACGTAATCTCACAATTCAAAGGCGTTTTAGTTAATGTGCATTGGTGCCATGTTATCAAAGGACACACTAGTGCGGGGTGTCATTAAGTGATACATTACGACGAATAACCCAATAAAAAAGAACAAATCTATTTTTCTTTAAGTGAAAAAAAGCTTATAAATTGAAAAATGGGCTTTAAAAATATTTTCAAAAATCTAATTTCATAAAATACCCTTAAATACTAAACACTTCTCATTATTTCACCGTTTTTTAAAAAATTACAAAAAATGCGTAAATTTGCGTGAGACATACTTTGAACAAAAGAGCACGAGAGCACCGTGGAGCAACAAAACACGTTCGAACACAGTATTTAGACAATCGCAATTCCAAACCTCTCCTGATTGAAGCCCTGTAGCATAGAATTTCAAATGATCTCGTGATTAAAGTTTATTATTTTTTTTTTATTTTTTCTCCATTTTGTTTACGTAGTAAGAAAAAATTTTCAATTTGTTTTTCATTTTCAAAAGAAATATATATATATATATATATATATATATATATATATATATATATATATATATATATATTAAAAAATAAATAAAAAATCCATTTTTACCCTAAACCCTTAATTCTTTTTTTTTTCCCTTTCTTCTCCCTATTTTTGTGATTTCAGAATTAGGGTTTTTCATTTTAGATTTATCGGGTTTGTATTGCTATATACATCCCTATGACATCCAAACCCATGCAGATAATTTGTACCGCTTCTGGACATCCCAACTAAGGTCACGCCCTTGCGTGAATTTTTGGATACTTTATTTATCGGTAAAATGACGTAACCTAGCGCACCGGTAAAAAGCAGGATTGTATCCAAATGCACTACGAAAGTACTATGTGATAAAAATTTGAGAAACATTATTTTTTTAATCAGTGTGGCATATGTAAAATAGGGCACTAGTGTGTTATTCCATTATGGCGCACCGTGCATGTGATGTTTCACAAAAAAATGTTTTATTGTGATAATCGATACACCATGTAACATATAATGCACCACACTGATTCTCCTAGTTGATAGAGAGCACCGTATGGTAGTCCCATGTTTGCACCAGGTGTTTATGCTAAAAAAAAACACTTGAAGATTTTTATGATTTTTGTTAATTTACATGAAGTGTTTTTAAAGACAATGCACCAATGCTCGTTGCCGACATAGAGCACCGTACGCCTATTTATAATATTTTGGTGGTGCATTTATAAGACCCCCACACAAACATATTGTGCGTACGGCATTAATGACGGACCAAATATAATCTTTTTTTTCCCTCTAAAAAGTTGACATTTTATTTATCAAAATATTAATAATGATATGGTACATGTTCATATTGAGGAAATGGTACTGATAAGAGATCAAGTAACAAAATACCGATAACACATCAAGAAAAATAAAAAAAGGAAAGTATTTGGAAATTCTTTACAAAATATATTATTTTTGCAATATATGTAAGTTTAACTAATATGTAATGTTTTCTGTGTAATTGCAGAGCCACAAAATGATGAATCTCAATAAGATTATTTCCGATCTAGGACTATAAGAGCATAAAAGCTTGATGGAAAAATTGCAAAGGGATGAACTGGGTGAACAAAAAAATTATCGATCCAATATGAGTTTTTTTCTTTAATTTTCATTAATAATATATTTAAACTATTAGATAACATGTGTCAAACAACTATTAATTCATATGTTTAATGTTCTATTGTAGACCAACGACTTAGAAAATGAATGTTTTTCTAAGAAAAGAAGAAGAATAGAACATGCAAATGAAAATGAATTTCTTATTAGCTCATCTAGAGTGGTGTCAGAGGTTAAATTTAAAAGGGGGAAAAATTTATGCAAGTTTGAGGGATCTAGTGGAACGAATGTATAAATGTTCTTTTTCCATTTACAATACAAAAATCAATCCAATGATTCCAAGAACCAAATTTATCTAAACTACAGAAGAGTTTCTAGATAATTTGTCAATGAGACATGTTAGACTTTTAACAGTGCTGAACAAGAAAAGGAAATGAAAAGAATATTCCTTTAAATGTTTTTCAGACTATTTATAAATACTTTTGTTCTATTTACTTTCATATATCAATATAAAAATTAAATAGTTTATTCTCATGTTATACTTTACAGAAGATTTAAAAATATAAAGGAATGAGTTTAAAATGGAAGCAGTGTCAATAGGAATGTCCAAAAAGGTGTACAAGGAGATGGTCAAAGATATGAACAAACTTGCATCGTAGAGAGGAGCCATCTCAATAACAAAGTGATTCATATGTAATATGTAATCATTGAATTTTTTGATCATTAGGTACAATAAATAAAAAAATTTCCATTAAATATTAATTTTCAAGTATTTTATTATAGAAAATAAAATAAAATGGAACCCATTCAACACATAAAACATGACGACAAGGAAGAAAAAGGGTTGATATCTAAGTTTGTGAGTAATTGGTACTTTACAATGTTTTTTAACTAGATTTCATTTTTGTTTTTTTTAAGTTTTTTTACGTAAATCATCATTGAATGTCTTCAAATAGGTGCTAACATATAAAGAAGAACCATCGTGATTTAATTGATTGAGATTCGTTAAATATGGGTTGTGAGTATATGTTGGCATATCAAAAATTAATTGTGGAATTTGTGTTATCTATCGATCTTGAGCTACTCGCTTTATCCATAATTAATAGAACAAAAAATTTTTTATATTAAATGGTTTTATTTTGTTACATGGTAAAACTGAGGAAACAAAATATGGAACTCAGGCCAATAGATGAAATATTAAAGATGGTATTACTGTATTAAGTTTTGAAAGAATATCTATAGTTAATCAAATAATTGTTTTTATAAATTTCTCATTTATTTTCGATTTAAATTCATGTATATTATTTAATATCAATTTTAATTATTCTAACCTACATATACAATTATTGCATTTTATTTTTTATGTTTTTGGCCACCGAAGAAGAAGGAAACAATCGACACCTTGAACAAAATAATCCCGAAAATAACCAGTGTCATGGAAGTAGCTCTAGAAGTGACAACAGCTCAAGCGAAGAATGATGATCACTATGTTTTAATGCTACATTATAGTTTTAAATATTTTTCTCGTAAAATAAGATATTTTGTTTAATGAATGGACATAGTGTCCGGGAACTAAAGACAAAGGATACCAATAACTCATTCCATTTCTTTACAAAAAATACTATCTTATTCATAGATATATATAATAAAATATATTAATTTATCGATTAGAAACTATCATTGAAATGTAACACCACCTATTAAATTTATGGATGACTAAAAGATATAATGAAGAGATGTGAAATTTTATGATATGATATAACAAATTAATCCAAACATCACATTCAAATGCAATAATAAAAATTTAATTCATATGAATATTGTTATAAGGTATATATGTGTCGTTTCGATGAATAATGAATTTTAAAAAATCATAATAATTATGATATGATATAAAAAATAATCCAAACATTCATTCAAAATGGTTATAAAAATTTAATTAATATGAGTATTGTTATAGGATGTGTTGGACTTTTATTTAGTGAATGAATTTAAAAAAATGATATTAATTAGACCATTAAGTGTCGATGTTTTAAAAAATAAAATGAATACTCACCATGTCACATTATACACCGACACATTTACGACTTATAAAAATTACGCAAAATACCAAAGTCCAATTATAAATATTGGTGCGTTTGTGCACATCACACCTGCATTTATATCACCTATAACCAGTGGATTTGTATGACCTATGGGCACCGTACAAATACCAATACCAATTATAAATCTCGGTGTGTTTGTGTGATGTACCGTGCACCGGTGCGTTTATGTGAGACTACACAACGGTGCATTTGTGCGACATATGGGCACCTCACAAATAGCAATACAAATTAGAACACCTGGCAGCATTTTTTTTGATACTCGCGCACCGATGCATCGCCCCCAATAAGTCTACATACCGATGCGTTGAGATGACCTATGGACACCACAAAAATTTCCAATACCAATTAGAATGGCCCCATGCATCGTATCACTAACACCGCACCCTAGTGTGGTTTTATATCTTAACCCGCCGAGTGAATGCACCTTCAATCGCCGAGCCACCTCTAGATGACATGCATCTGTACATGGACACCTTAATGGTGCACCGATGAAAAAGACATCCGTAATAACCTCCGGATGCCCATTTGTTTTAGTTGTGTTGAATTTCCGTTAAAATCTCTGCCAAAACATCCATAACCATAAATAGTTGTTGTAGCAAATGTGACAATTTTGGCGTTTTATAATACTAAAAACTCCTTTTATAAACATCGCTAGGAGATTCTTTGCTTTGTAGTGTGCATCTCCATCTTCCCACACACATCTCCTCATGATCAAATCTAGCCTAGTGTAGAACAACTTCTAAATCTAAGAGTAGTTGGCACTTTGCCGCACACCTCCTATGCGTACATGGTCTCAAGTAATTTCCTTGACACCAACAATTGGCAAGACGCAGAACCAAGGAGTGATGGTAGAAAATGGTGAATATCGCTTCATATAGAAATTCACTCCAAGCGCCGGGAGTTAACGTGCTCCCCTATCCAATATTCAAACGAGACAAGAATTCAACCGCCAAATTATCACTTCCCCGGCCTATCAATTACGGTTATATTGAATTATTGTGTAAGAGAAACAACCATATATTTATTATACCATTGGTAATCAGTTTATTCATTAAGAATTCAATAGTGAATATCCACGATGGACGTCGCACTCATAACCGGGTAATATAATGTCTAAACTTCCCTATGATGTACAATCGCTAAGAATTATTTTTCCGTGACAATATAATTTAATTCAAATAGGGGGAAATATTTTTATAACAAAATAAATAGCGTAGGGGTAGCAATCTTCACCTTTTCCTGTGACCTGCCCAAGGTGTTCAAGTGTCCGTACAAATGTGAAAAATAAAGGACTAGTCGGTCCCCCCAATACTAGAAGAGTGGACAACCCGTCCCGCGTCTAAAAAGCCTATTGAAAATTGATAGTCCACACAAATTCAACATCTTTAGTCAACAATTTAAATAATGGCGCTACAAATTCTAGTAAGGTTTTCAATAAAATGACGATAATAACCGACATCTCCCAAGAAGCTTGTCACTCCTTTAGAAAACTCGTGGAATAGGGATATGTGAGACACTTTTTTCTAGATCATCTTTTATTCCTTCTAGTGACACATGATGGCCCAAAACATTTCCCTTAGTTTGCATCATTCTACATTTATGACTACTAAAGGCTAGATCGACCATTGGAAATGAATCAACACCTTTTTCTAGATTTTGCAAGGCATCATCAAAATTATCTCCACAGATTATGAAGTCATCCATATAGACCTTCACAGAGTCATGGATCAAATCGAAGAAAATGGTACAATCAAACGTAGCTAGGCATTGTATGAAGGGTTAGGAGGACTGATATGTAAGTACCTACAAGTACGTGAAGGTGGTTTTTTCATGGTCCTTTTCAACTATCTCATTCAATTATAACCACTATATCCATCTAGAAAATAAAACATTTCCACTCGAAAAAAACCTCAAGCAGTAGCTAAACGCGAAGGGCAACAGCAGTCGCCAGCGGGCCTTGTTTAGTCCCTTCGTAGTCAATGTAGATACGCCACTTGTCATTATTTTTCTACACCACCACCTAAGGTGACACCCACCTACTTTTTGGAAATGAGGTAGATGAATTACACATCCGTATGTTTCAAGCTCTTCGACAACATATTTTAATGTCGGGTTCATTCGCCTTTGTGGAAATCAGCATGTCTCATTTTCTAATTGGTATAGATATGGTGGACGTGGGTGTATGAATGGATGCCTCATGTCTATGTAATCCCAAGTAAAAGCCACATATTTCTAATGAATCATGCCCATCAACCGTTTCTTTTATCTTTAGGTTAACTCGTATCGAGCGTGTAAATTATTTCCTTCAATGATTTCTATAGGATTTGTGGAAATTTCATGGGTTTCTCTATTATTGAAAAACTATGCAAACATGGCCGGATGGAAAGCCTCCTAGAACTCGTCACTAAAAACATGCCTTCTGCAATCATTGAATAAATAGGATAATCAATATAAGAGCTATGAGATAAAAAATCAAAAGTAAAATATGTTCATCGGACTACTTCCCAGAATTTACTACAGTAATGTTAGCAAAGGAAACATACAGCCTTCGTCTCCATAGGGGCTCTCAACCCATAATGGTACTTCAACAACTCGTTTGAGAAAGGGGGAAAAATGGGAGACAAGTTTTGGTTATGGGGACCATCGAAAATGATCATTTCTCCGCTTCTCGCACCATATGATGGCATTAGTAGTTGCCAACCATGGGTAACTCGTAAATACAAGTGTCAAGGCCTAGAGGGTCGGGAAATGGTGAGAAATTCTATAGATATTTGAAGCAATAGTGACCACTATATATTCTAGCTTTACCATTAGTTCGACGACGGATTTGTCTTCCATTTCTAAATGATAGTGGCCGGTTTAAGTGCATGTAACTTAAATATGTCATTTTTCTGGTATGTGTAATTGAATTTATTATCGCCCCTAAGTCTACAAGTGTGTTCGGAAGAAGTAATTTGCTTATTTCAATGGTGATAATAGGGTTCTTTGTGGTCATGATACTTACCAAGAAAGTTAGAAATCATCATGGAAATTTTGCTCACGATATTTAGACTTTTGTTCTTATGTGCACCTTCCTACTGGGTTTCTTCATGCATATATCCTATACAATTTTGTTGTAAATAGGATGTCTCTGATAGTCAGTAAGAGTGAAATTTTAATGCATACATTCCTTAATTCATTTTCTAGGTTGTATTCAAGTGTAATATCTTATTTTCTTTACAAAGAGCTCATCTAGGTGGTATGGTTCATTTTATTCTTCTTATTATGTTTGTTTTTGCTTCTCATTTTGTACAAGTTTTTCTGATGATGTGGATGGAACTCTTCTTTAATGAAACAACTTATTTCCCCTTGTTAATTGTCTTCCCCATCATAACTTAATCTCGTTCATGGGGATGCAGTGTTGATAATATATGTAGGAAAGTCTAGATAAGCAGTTATGTACAAAGCTGAGGTCGTCTATTATGATTTGGGTTGGGTACTTATTGCGAAAGAAATAATGTAGGTCGAGGTGGGTTTTGAGGTGTTCGTGTGATGTTATGATGGCCGATGGTGCAGGTAAAATTTGGATGCAAAGGAGGAGGTGACAATGCGCTGTTGATAGTGTGAGGATTATACTTCACGATAGGATTTCATGGTGGGTTGTATGAGGTGCTTGCAGCATTTTGGGTAGGGTGTTAAAATCCATTCTTTGACCTATAAGGGTTGGTATAAGGGTTTACCCTCTAGTTTTTGGTTCCATGGAGTGTCTTACGTTTGAGGTGTACCAATGGGGGTAAGATGGCCGGAAGTCTCCAGCTTGTGTTCGACCATACACTGGGTGGATTATGGTGAAAACATGCTAACATGTTTCGATCGGGGCCTCTCCAAAACGGCAGTTTTTCATTTGTTTGTGATAGATCATTTTTTTCAACATTCCCTTTATAGATAACATGGATCGGGGAAGAGATGGGCACTTGTCGGTTGCATGTTCTAGGTGAAATTTCTACAAACCTCGTTGATGCTGATGGGACACTTTTCCATGTGCTTGTCTCCATTTGGAACAAAATATTTCCATAGCCTCTTCGTCTTCTTGTTTCTTCTTATGTTTTATTGTGTTGAGCTCGTTGCCAATGGTGTTTAAGTATGTCGCTTGACTCTAGTGACAAATAAAATAGTAGTAGGTTTCTAGTTTCTAGATGTAACATCTCTGAGACTATCACAATTCTTCTTACCTACTTTAGCCTAACTTCTATAATAGATACGACAAAGTTTGATCGTTTCAAAAAAATAATTTTTGTAAATATCCACACCACTTAAAGTGGTTTATGGTTTCCATGCATCCGTTCTCTCTTAATCCTTTCATAAATACCGTTTTGATAGTTTTCTCATCTAGATGGGCCTTCCGGATTTGTGAAAAATGATACAAGAAGAAGTGTCAAGATATCTTTCAGGCTCTCATCATCTAGTTGTTGCATTCTAAGAATATCGTTGGAGGTCCCTAGTTTTGTAGAAGTCCCTGTATTTCCTAAGGAACAAAAATTCATGTCATCCCAAGTGTATATGGTGTTTTCCCCTAAACCCATAAACTATCTAAGTGCAATGTCTTTCGTGGTGGATGGGAACAATTTTAGTTTATGCACATCATCGTAGTAATTGTAAATTTTTCATAAAATATCAAATTCAAAAATAAAAGCATCAGATCCCTGAGGACTTACCATAAAAGAGCAGAGGAGAGGTCATTGGAATTCTCTTCAATGTATGCTATTGGTGATATCGAGGATAGGGAACCCAAATATAGTTTCTTATTCATCATTGTCTCCGGCTCCTCCTCAGTATCCATCAATGTTTTCTCTCCCTTGGTCTATCCTCCCTATTTCCTCCAAAGAGGATTGGTCCTTCCTTCTTCATGATTTTCCTCTTGGTTTCTTTCATTATTCCTTACTCTCCTTCATTTTTCACCATGTTGGTGCCGATATTAGTGGAGAAATATCCGATGGAAAACCTTACTTATTCCTAAATTTCAAATTCCCTCTAAAATCTCCTTGCCACTGTGCCCGTTTTTCATGCTTAGTACCTACATAATGATCAATGAGATTAGTTAATGGTATTTTTTCCAAACCAAAATTTTCAAGAAATTGTGAACTAGAAATAAACTTACCTCTATTATCCCTAGGTCTACTTCTATGTACAAGGAAATGAAAAAAATAAATTTTGAGAACAAGTAGTAACCGATCGTACTTTGGAGAAACCCAACAAAAGTGGATGCATGGCTTTTCACTCACGTCTTATCATACTTTCGCTACCCTCGATGTACCTCTACAATATATCTCAAACTTAGACAATAATGATTAGTTGAATCGAAATTAAAATCCCCGCAAGGGCACCAAAAATGTTGGGAGAAATAATTGTTAGATTAATCATCCAATATTCATATGTCAACTGGGCCATAGACACAAGCCGCACTACGATTTCTAGATTCAAATTTTGAGTCAGGTTTGAATGATTCCTTTATAATGATCAACTAAGAAATGGGCACACAAACACTTACAAACACATCTTACCATAAGCTAAATCAATAATCAAATTCAATTTTAACACTTCAAATATTTGGAAATTTCAATACATTCCGTGATTCAACCGGAATCGATTCAATAAAACCTAATTTCCATAAGCTCTACTGGCAAAAAAGGCCTAGTTTTAGCAAATTTTTATTCTTCAATCCAACAACTCAACACTTCATTCAAAAATCCCAAAACCCTAACTCTAGCTGCTGTTGCACTCGAAATAAACTCGAAGAATTTAATATAAATGCATTTGTAAGTTGATAATATGTTCATAATCAATTTTACACTTAGTAATTGTTCCTTCACTCAAACCCTAGGATGAGAACACTTCACACCAATTCCATTATTTTACATATTTCAGTTTTAGATTTCGTATCAAACCGGTTTGAATGCTTGTCTCATACAATTACCACCGAGGAACAACTAAACTTTCACACCGAACTAATCTATATGTATATTACCTACTCCATGGAATTTTCAATCATCAAACCCTAATTATAATTTAAAAAACAAATGAGACAAACTTGAACCGTTTAGGCAATACGTAACTATACTTGAAAAACTAGACTATAATCTCAGCTAACATCAATCAAATCTTTAAACTAAACTCTAGGATATTCACCCAAAATATTTAACAACCAATACTCGTTTTCCTAAGAAAAAAATATAAGGCACTTTCTTTGAAATACAACAAGTGCACACATTGTACTAAGGTATTGTAATGGAAGCTTACTAACCAAGAAAATGGTTTTAATCATAATTCTTGTGAGAATCACAATTGGCAAACATTCAATCATTTCAATCAATTTAGCTAATTTGTCTAATGCTCAGGAGTCTCAAATGAAAAGTCAACGCTAAAACTAAATTGTAAAGAGTGGAAATCAAAACAACTAAAATCACTTAATCACACTTCACTCATGAGCTAAAATCGAAGATTTCATGCAAGATTAATACCTCTAACTTGCTTTACAATTTGTAAAGGAAACTTAAGACCTAATTTTCTCACACACAACTAAACAAATATCATATTCAAAATGAAAGGCGGTAGTCTACACACCGACTTAATGCTTTTAATGATAAGCATGTATGATCGTTGGTGCATCGACATTTGACCCAAATACCTCGACTCAATTAAACAAGTTGAGAATGAACTTTGAAATCCTTACAATCTCAAGATATATCATTATTGAAATCAAATAAACTTATGGAATCATAAGGCTAGTTTAGATGATAAGAGACATAACCTATCAATTCCATTCTAGATCACACCAAGAAAGCAATGGAAGACTAAAATTATATGTTGAATGACTTAACTTATTTGATGCTAATCAATCCCTAAACTAACACTCTATTTTTCAAAATAAAAACAAATTCACTACCAATACACCAGAAATCATCAAATTAATTCTTAAATATAGTTCAAACAAGGCTGCTATAAGATTTTGATCTAACTCACATTCATGCATATGATTTAAATTTTTTCCTCACAAATGTGCCTCCCTGCTTTCACTCTTTTGGTGAGAATTCGTAAATGATATTGTTAGGCTCGTTACATTCCCAGAATTAACTCATCATGACAAAATCACACTCCAGGAAAGTGAAATCTTCAAAGTAACTGATGTTAGCAAAACAAAACCCTTACCCTATAACTAGAACACTACGATCCTTTAAAAATTGAGTAATGAAACTCTACATCTATAATAATCAACCTATGCCTTGCTCGATTTTCACCGTCACCGCAGGTTTATTTTAATCTAATTCATTCATTTGTAAACACACACAAGGGAATACTTATTCATATTCAAAGTGATTTTAAATGATAATATTAGAAATTGGATCTCTCGCATATTCGAAACAAATAGTAGCAAGTTTAAATATAAAGAAATAAAGAAAAAATTCATAATACTAAAGGTACACCTAATAAAAAAGAACAAGTCCCGAAACCTTTCACCGTGTAACCTCAAACACTCACATTTAACTTGTTTAGTTGAGGATAAGTGTTTAAAATATTCCTTGCTAAAAAGCCAATATTAACAAAAGACTAACAGCTAATGAAATCATAATTAAAATCGATTTGTTAAAGACAAATGTAACTAAGATGCAAAAATTAATAAAAATACATGAACTACCTACACATATACTTGGCTGCACCGATCTAGATTGTGGTGGGTCCTCTCATTGTACTTAGAGAAACTTGAAACTTAAGGTGAACTAGCTACACTTCAACAACAATTCTTCAGAACTCACAAAATCCATAACACTCTAAAATTCAATCAATAACACACCATGACAAACATTGGCGTACTCAATCTTAATTACTAAAGAATGTCATAGCCTTCTTGTGTTTTGATGGAAAAAATCGAATATAGTAACTTTAATTATTAGAAATACATATTCGCTTTATAGGCATCATGGAATTCATAAAATAACACCATTTTTGTACATAGAAAAGTGTTGAAACCAAACAATGTGGAATTCCTATGAACTATTCATATTTAGGAATATCACCCCAGATAAATAATTCTCAAACAACCTCATGCCTACCATAACCACTAATCCGGAAGGGTGCTTCTAAAGGTCATCAAAATGAACCAAAATTCTGGAAAATGGCCAAATTTCAGTCATCCTATCAATCCCATGAAAAACTACTAAGCGTTGGCTAGAACATCAAGTCAAGGGACTATATCAAGGTTAGAGAATCGAGCTTTTAACATGTTGGAACATTGTGTAGTTTACATCAAATACCAAACTAGCCTAGGTGCCAGCTAAAATGAGTCCCGTAAGAAAAACCAACAATTATATCCCATAGCGATGAGTTAAAAAACAAGCATGTAACTTCAAATACCTAACTTAACCATAGAATTGTTGAAATAATTCTACTTGTAATGATTTTTACCTTAGGTGATAAATGATGATAATTAGGCAATATAAGGATAAAAAGGGGCAAAAGATAAACATCATTAACCAAAACAAGTGCTGAAAAATGGTAAGAAGGTAAAGAAATGAAGAAAAAAAGAAGGTCACAATGCTGAGCATTGCCATAGTTTTTTGTCAAAAGATAAGGATTTAAGACCATTTGTATAGAGTATTTTTCATTATTTCTTCAAGGCGATAGTGGTTAGATCCAACTGTTTTAAGAAGTAATTAGTGTGTATCATTTCCATCAAGTAATGATAATATATTTTTCTCATGAGTCAACACATTGATCATTCTTATTAGGTTTATTATATACCAAATTCCGTTTATATTG
Organism: Pinus albicaulis; assembly: GCA_034641835.2. Lineage (NCBI taxonomy): Eukaryota > Viridiplantae > Streptophyta > Pinopsida > Pinales > Pinaceae > Pinus > Pinus albicaulis. Next base: position 185,180,748 of record CM076573.1, read on the forward strand.
ACTTCACTAGTGGTGTAGTAGCCTTATTATAAGTACATAATACATCTCTATCAATTATATTTATTAGAGAGACCTTAGCACTCCTCAACGCTCCTAACACACCTTAACATTTTTTTGGCACACACAAGCATTCCTTGGTAGCTCACATGTCTTGGAACATATTTGTACCTAGAAAATATTTCCATAAAAAAAGGGTGCCCAAGCACATGTTGGCATGCCCCAAATAATATCACGCTCCCATATCTTGTGTTTGTATGCCTCTTAATTCATATCACAGTTCTCGGGACACGCATGTATTGACATACATTAGCACTTGGAACACATTGGCACTTGGAAAGTATTGAACATATTATTAGTCCGTTCTAATGCCTTAAAATATAAAGCCTTGACTTATTAACCCTATTATGTGCTCATTTCCTTGAATTTTATCTTGGTTCTCTATTTTTTTCTCGACACTCCCTCGACACATATTCACACAACCTGGTACCTTTAAATGATCCTAAATTTCTTAGCACCTGGTTTTCTTAGCACCATTAACATGTTAACACACCCTAGGAGTCCCTAGAACACTCTAACACTTCGACATGTGTTGATATTAATGCAGGTACTATGCCTTACTAATTCCTAACATACTTTTCACTCCTCCTTTGGAATGTATTAACACTCCATTAGTACTCTGCACACCCCTCATATCTATTCACTTCCATCTATTTCACCTAGTGCTCCTCACAGGTTTCCTATTACTCCGTAACACTACTAGGTGTGCATTGCACTCTCTAGAACACTTTAGTACTCTTCGACATGCCTTACCAAATTCATACCATGCATAACACTCCTTGATGTACATTAGATCTTGAAAGTGTTATAGCATGCCTAACATGCATTGAGATGTCATAGTATTCTTTGGAATCGTTTATGTTAAATTTATTTCCAGGATCAATTATTGGAAAGTAGAGGAGAAGTGATAGAGGAATATTTGGTACTGCATCAAAAATGAACACTTGGCACTTGGCACTTATTGGAACCTAGTGTTTGCTTATTTACCTCTTGGAAAAAAATAAATTGATGAATTATTAGCCCTCTTATGTGTGTTCATTTCCTTGTAGCTTAATCTCGTTTACTTTATTTTCCCAATCGTCCTCGGAACAAATTGTCATACCCTTGCACATCTTTCCCTTACTTAGAACTTGGTTCTTATTAGCATCTTTAACATGCCCTCACACTATTTGTCATATACATGCCCTATCATTACCTACCACACCTTAGCACTCATGCGCCATGATAGCTTCTCTTAAATTTTTCACAAATTGGGAACCCAATCAAGCCATTTTTACTCAGCTTCATGCGACATTGGTCGACTTCAACTACAATAACTTGACCAATTTTCTGTACTAAAAATAGAGATGATGCCTCTTATTCACCTAAGAAATCTTCGTAACTTATTGTAGGCCACTAATTTCAAACCAACTTGTCCCACTTAAGAAGTTACCAAGATAAGTATCACATCTAGCCATGGCCATAGAACAACTAAGCAACAAAGCTCAAAAATTTTAGGTCCCTATATTGCTAGTGCAGGAGTCCCTTATTATTATTTCTATAGTCCCCATATTGTTATTATTGTGCCCCTTAAAAAAGAAAAACTATTGTTATTGTTTTTCCCTACATTATTATTGTTAGGTTGGGCCTAGGATTATATTAGACCAAATGGACTCCTATATATACAAAGGAGGCTATTCATTTGAATAATATCCAAGAATTGTTCATTTACAGTAATGTAAACGAGGTTTCCCAATAGGTTGATTTTTAAGTCATTAACTCTTTTTCTTCTATTTTTGAGTTTGTTTTACAACATTTGGTATTAGAGCCTTGGATACTATGGTTTCGTTTTGTTTCAAATAGGTCATTGTGGTATTATCTATAAAGATTTTCTACAAAGTCTCGTATGCTGAAAAATCCCATTTGAGCCAAAATCTTGATGAACCTCTTCTAAAAATATTCAAATCTTGTTTCACTACATTTTTTGGAAATATATGAAGGAATTTAGGGTTTTTGCAAGGTCCATAATTTCATCTCAAAGAGGTCACCTCCCTGGGAAAATTTTCTAACTTTCTTTAAGTTGGATTCAAATTATGTAAAAAGTGGTCGAAATTGTACGTAATCAGTTTTGTGTTTATTGATTTTAAAAACGTAAAGATGAAACAAAGGCACGTGGAATGCCATACACAAGTTTTCTATCAACTAGCCCATAATTATGTCATTTCAGGATATTGGACATAAATTTGTTTTCACAAATCAAAATCAGTCTAACCCATGGAATTGGAAAGATAACTGAGAGGCCTACTATAGGGCTGAATTTAAAATCATGGGGATCTGAAACTTGAGAGATACAACAAGATCAATAGCGAGCTCTCAATATCAAGAAAAAAGTGTGTATCATTTAAATTACATATCGTTTGTCTAAAACCAAATAGCTATGATTCTCGTGGCATATTGAAGCATATATATTAGTATTGGGTTTGGTTGTAGGGAAAAACCTAAAACCCACCCTTTTTAAATTATTTACTTCAACAATGGGGACCTTTCTATTAATTTTTTGGCTAAGCACCTTTTTATGATTTTTCATTAAGTTAACAACCATGCAACTTTTTTTCATTTTTTCATTTTTTCCCGATTTTACTTTCGATGATTTCATTAACTCAATTCTTTACAAGTCTTCCAACGATACTTGTTTCACTCCATTTGGTCAATTGGTTTGTAAATGGCACTTCTTTGGAGTTTTATCATATTTGTGTTCATGGTTAAAAAAATGTAAATAAAATGTAAGAATATTTTTACTTTCACAATTAAATTAGTCTTCATTGTAAATATTAATGAAGTTAATTTTCACCTACTTTTTTTTCACTAACGGTCCTACAAAATGACTCGGTAAATTGTACGATAGACCAAAACACGTTTCAAGATCTCGTTAATTTAATCCAACTTTTTTATTTTAAAACATATTTCCAAAACAAAAACCCCAAATTTCAAAATAATCGAAGCCCAATTTGTAGGATGGTTAATCCCACACGGGCCCCACATCGCCACAACACATCCTCCCTTCCAAAATCCCAATTTAAAAAATAAAAATATGTTTTTAAAATTGTGATTGCGTATCATGAGGTCGTATATCACATACCAAAATTTCACTCAAGCCCTCAAGCATGTCCCTTAAATAGTTTGTGATGTGTGCTTTATTTTTTTTAAATGTGAGAGGTTAGTTTTTTTAACATATGGTTTAGTTTTGAAACTCTTATAACTCCCATGACCTCACCCCTCACCTCACTCACCCTCCACCTCACTCCTTATTCATCCCCCTCACTTCACCATACCTCATGCTTACCTCACCTTCCACTCACTCCTTAACTCCCTCCTCCCTCCATGGCATATAATTATGGATTAAGGATATATTCTAATGGTTTGTAAATTGTTGTTTAATATTATATTTATATTATAATAATTATATGATAATTATGATAATTTATTATAGTTTTAATATTTATCATAATTTTAATATAATTTGAATTATAATATTAATATATTTAAATTTATTTATTTTAAATGGTTTTTATTAATTAATTTTTACAATAACTCTTGCTTATAATTTAGTTTTTAGAATACAATTAATTAGGATTAATTATTTAGAAATGATCCTAATTTAGTATTTGAATTTAATTAAAAAAATTGCTTATTTTAAGCCCAAACAAATAAATCCCATAAATATGTCCATTTTATATACGAACTTTGGAAGCTCATAATTGGAGTTTTACTTCACAAATGAAGCCTGTGATGGCTCATTGATATATAAAATCATGGAAATTATTCCTAAAGTGGTTTCATTTCCATGTTTTATCATTTATTGGGTTCAAATTCATAGAAGATCAAGCTCTCAATTTTTAAACAAAATCAATTTTCCGAGTTTTGTTTTTTATATTTTCATTTTCCCATAACTTTCTTCTTAGTGCGGATATATTAAAAAATGATATCCTCGAATAATTAGATCATCACAGCAAATCAATATAAAGCTTGTATTTCATTTTCAATTATTTATTTAATAAAGTTTTTATTGGATTTGTTTTAAATTCCATGTTTGGCATTTTGATTTTATTTTTACATTTTAATTTTGTTTTGATTTGTTTTTGGCAGGAAAACAATTGAAGAGATGAGGAAAAGAAGATCTCAATCAATGAAATGCTCCGTAAATTGAAGAATATGATTTTAAACCAATGAAAATTGATTCAACATAACCACTCTTCAACAAACTTCTTTATGAAGAAATCGTTTTGTAAATATTTTAAATAATAGATTGTCAGAATGTAATATGGCTCCTCTTTCTCTCGCAATTTAAGAATTCTTGAAGGAACTATTGTCCTGGAGGATTTACAGTGTAGGGTAGAGGAGATAAAACTCGTATATGAAGGATTATTTAAGATTTTTTCTTGGAGAACGTAGTTTGTACTTCTACAATCCTTGTTTTGAAAGAAAAAATTCAACCTTTGTAAAGAATTGATTGGAGACCTAGAGTCGTAGAAATGTTTTCAATAAATTGGTATTTATAATATTATTGTTTTAAATACACGTTTCATTTTATGATAAAGTAAATGTGTCATTTTATTCACATTTGCGCACTTTTGCCTGTGATGTGAGTAATTCACCTTAATCATATGTTATTATTTATCTCTACTCTTATGGATTGAATTCTAATTTATGAGTCATTATTTGATCGGAAATCGTATTTTAATATTGATTAAATAAACAATGTTTATGTTGTGAAAAAATTTTCCGCATATTATTGTTTAATTATTCGAATTATCGATTTAACAATAAATATCATATTTGTGAACTATTTCGTAAATGTTGTCGGTGATTATCTTAGTTAAAAGGGCTCTTGCATAGAATGTGTTTTGTTATTCATAATGTGAGGACCGAACTATTTCATTAATTCGATATTCATTGTAGCCAACATATTTAAATCTCAATATTTAAGATATCTTGCTCTCGCCTAAGTTAGATCTATATTTGCCTAATTGAGATAAGATTAGATAAATTTATTTTTTCTTGTATTTTAGAATAATTTTTCTTTTAGAATTAATTCTAAATTTCTAGAAGTCCTCTTTCCTAAAGAGGAAAAATTTTATTTGTGATTTGGCCGAGCCCCAAATTACTTAAGGATCACCTCGCTCGATCACACAGAAATGATCTCGATGTCTCTTTCCTATTGGTGAGAAAATATTATATTTTAATCCATTAGAGATTGAGGCAAGGTAAATCGGACTGGTTAAACCAAATAAAGCCACAATTCCAAACAAAAAGGGAATTTCTTTATGTCCCACTGTGGTCATCCCCCATGTTGTTGCAAATAATTTTGAGGCTTCAAAATTTTAGCTAAGGGGGCCTCAAACTTGTTTTTTTACTTGAGTCTTTGTATTCTAATATTTTATTTTTATTACAAAGTGGGTTCCTATTAAACTTCCAATTTGGAGTTTTTTATGACTTGTATCTTCCAATACCTGCAATTTAAATAGTAAGACACTTTCCTCGTGTAAACTTTAATAAAGAATATGAATACTTTTGCATTTAATAATGCTTTTTACAATTCATTCAAAAAATTTCAAATTCTACTTTTCATGATATTGTTGAAGGTATTTAATGCAATATTTTTTACTTGTACATTTTTTGCAGTTGTCGGGTGTCAATCACTTCTAATTTCTCAATTCATAGTTAGGATGAATTTATTACAATATTTCTTTTGTAAATTTATGGATAGACCTACTAACATGTATGTGATGATTTTGAATATCTATGAAGGTTTGAAGGGAAGTCTTTAATTGATTTACCATCGTTTGTTAAATTATTTTAAATTTAAATAAAGATAAACTTCAAAAGAAGAACTATTAGTTCGTTTAAATATTTTATATCTTTCCTTCCATTTATAATACATGTGAAATTATTTCAATCTTTGATCATTCTCTTTCTAATTTCATTGACATAATTGAGAATTCCAATATGGAGGAACAAATGATAATGAAGTGGCGCCTATTTTGTATGATCAATTCTTCAATTAATGCGTACACTTACAATATTGATAATATTAAAGTGCACCTTCAAACATGTCAATGAATCTCAATCACAAAGCTTGGAAAATTTCTTAATCAACCGTAAGAAGATATTAGCAAACTCAAGAAGATATCGCTTTGAAATCCTAATATCAAGGTGAATTAGAATCCGTAAAATGAGAATAATATGCGAAAAGTACACGTAGCTATTAACGTCTAATACACATATGTTGTACAAATTTATGAATTATTTTACCAGAAAAAATGCCAAACTTAGGACAACAAATAAGCGTTCTTCAGAAAGCATAAGTAGCCATGTAAATGATCTTAAAATCAAAAAATTTTCAATGAAGAAAATGCACAAGAGGTTTAAACAGATAAATTTTGAAATACATTGTTTCCAGATTTGTATTTTTCCCTTGAGTACCGACATTTTTTCGACTAGCAATTTATCCTCTCTTCACTTTAAAATATTTTAAAACAAAAAGGTTGATATAAAATGAACTTCGATTAGTTTTTATCAAGATAGAGAATTAATTAATGATCATTTTGTGGGTATTAATGAAAAATCTAGATCGATATTCCTTTTTTGATACATTAACGAGACTCAAGAGAATTCTACCGAATGTATCGAGGTCAATTATGATAGTTACTTTGACATTGAGTATATTATTTATCTTCTTCTACAACTAAATACTCATGGATCAAATTCAAATCACTTGTGAATATGAATAATTTAATTCAGAAATTGTTTCAAATAGTTTTCATTTTCAAACAATTGATCATACTCATGATTTCAGCAATCAAGAAACCATTCCGTACTATGATTTATAATGACATCAGGATCATATCTCTATTCATAATACACCTCAATTCATAGGTTGGTATCAAACCATTCTAATTAGGCATTATTTTTTCCAATTCTTGTGAAGATGAAATGTTTCAAGTCAATCTTGTTCGTAGTAATAATAATTGTAACACTAGTATAAAGTATATCCACTGTTGCTATTCATCATTTTATCCCTAACTTTTAGATTTATTTTCATTTTTAATTTACATTTAAGATACTTGTAATGCATATTGAGTGTACCAAATTTGCAAACAATCGATACATTACTTCAATGGAAAAATGATTCAAATTATAATTATGAACATCAAGAGTTAACAACATTCCATTCAATCGATGTTATGACCTTGATAATCACTTCTTCTCTCAAAGAAGTGCCAACAAGAGAGTGTATTTTCACAATATGACCAACAATATAATTCAATTAATAATCTGTGTTGGATCCATTCTGATTTCCTCCATCATATTCTTTGTTGATCCATTTAAAATACATTTCGAAAGTTTTTCGTGAGATTATTAATAATTAACACTCGCAAACATAAGATCTCCACAGAATCAGTAACAATAACAAAAATTTCTTATTCAGCAACTGCCTATCATCCCCTCTTTAAAACTCTCCCAATCAATAATGAACCCATCCAACATTTATATGATCCAATTGAAATTAATTGGAAAGGTTATTTCAAGATAAATAATATTAATAAGTTGTTTGTAAATAGATTAGGAATTTAAAGAAATATTGAAATCTATTTTTATTCATGAACTTCATATTTTTTTAATAATGTTGATATACATACACGCAGTGAATTAAAATTTTACATGGCTGGATTAAATATGAATATACCTAGTCATGTTTCTTCATTTTAGTTAGAAAGAACAGATTAATTTTCATGGTTCCGTGATTATTCATTGATGATTTCTTATCAAAGAAAGTTGAATTGACATTTATTTTTGGAATCACATTTCTAACTATAGAAAAATATCTTAGATAATTTGAGTTTGAATTATCAAATTGTACATATTTTTCAAGCCTTCGATTGTCTTGTATCAAAATTCATCACATTTATCATACATGAAGAAATTTAAAAATTTGCTACAACTTGGAAATTTTTTATGTACAAGTTATTTCAGAACTCATTTTTACCACTTATTCTTGTATGTAACTTTGGAAAGGATACAATTCAAAAACTCATTACTTAACATTTTTAAATAAGTAGGTGATAAGAACATAAGAATTTTTAAAATTTTTGGGAGAACTTGAAGTCATGAGGGCACTACAAATAATTTTCTTCAGCATGTGTTACATGTTCACCGCATCTATTTTTTATACTTTTTCTGTGTTGTTTTATTTCTATTTTGTTTTTCTTTGTATTCTCATTGACTCGATTATGAAGACTCAAGGTAAGCAAGTAGCCGTACCTTTTCAACCAAGTACATGTTCTAGGAAGTATTTATTATTTCATCTAAATATGAGGATTATCTAATTTTTCTTTTGTCCATTGAAATATTGATAATTCTAAACAAATTTCTCTTGAAGGAGTCATATGTAATCATTATATTTAATAAATATTTTCATAAGAAAAATTATGATAAATTCATTTTCTGATCGTATATTCCAATTAATCAATTAAACTATTCTAGGGTTATTTATTTAATAGAAAAATTTCAAAATAATTTTTCATTTTATTTTTGAATTTAATAATTTTTAAATAAATTCTTTCCTTTTCGCCTCACATATATATCACAAGATTTCGATCTGAGAAATCTTACCATTTCCCGATAAGAAACTCGAGCAATTCCTTTCCGATATTCTTCGTCATTCTCCGATAATGAATTCGCCAATATTGTGATGTCTACACAACCCCGTACTCGATATGACATTTAAATTCGCCTTTGAAACATATAACGTCCATTCATAAATCGTAATTTTAGTTGGGGCATATGTTTAAAAGCTTTTGTATGTCCTAGATCCAATATGAGATTAAATCCATATAATAAAAATTTCGAGTCCGTTCTTACCGTACACGTTGTACCAATGATGTTACATCCCGTGCTCAATATTCTCGATGGTCAATTTCCTAATAAATCCAAAGTTGGTCCCACCAATGAGCCATGTCATCTATTGCATTTCCTTTTTATAAGAATATGATTTTCATGTCTCAGAGCATTCTTTTGGCATTATTACTCTCCGATATCCAATATGACTATTCTCTCGATATCGCAATGATCTATCGTAGCTTCTCATCACACATGTTCATATCGCCACTTTTCCATCACAACAATTATATCGCATCACAAACTAAATGTTTTTCTAAGGTATTCCATGCGATAAAACAATGATATATGCCCCACTTCCTTTGTAATTAATCATTAGGAAAACGATAAAATTCACTTACGGTAAAGGGAAGTCGCGAAATTTTAAAGTTATGCATGGCAAAGAATCTCACAATGAAAAACATTAGGCAAGGCAATGACCTATACGATGATTAATTCATATTTTTAACTTTTTTATTCTGAATTTCTCTCCATATCATTTATATGGATTCAAGTCCTCCTCATATACATAAATGCTTGAATATTTGGGATGTTGAATCAAATCTTAATAAAATGGGGCCGATATAAATTGCCAAAGATGGAAGAAGCAAAGAGAACATTCATCATTGCGCTTCATAAAGAAGAATATCTTCATCCTCATTTTTGATGGATTCAATTTACTCGATTCCTTGAACATGAAAGGTTGTTTTTTTTATAGTTTACTTCTTTATTTAGTTTAGATTCAATAAATAATGATTTTAATAAGAAGATTAAACTAACTAACTTCTTCATGTTTCCAATTCTAATTAAAGAAATAAGAATTGTAATGGATAAAATGATACCTTTTAGGTAAGATGAAATGTAATTATCGGAATGTAAGTTTTATATGACCACTTTCATTTATTTTCATTTCTTTAATTTTTATTTCCGCTTTTGTTTTTTAATCTTCAACTCTATTTTTACAAAGTCTTCATGAACCTTTTCTGCACTTCACTATACTGTTTTTCACAAACTATTTTTTATTTTTTGAGATTCTTGAACAAAATAGTAACATAATCCTCATCTAATCAAAATAAATTGGGAGTTTTCGGAGAAACTAGTCTATTTTCCTTTAAGCATTGTTTTTGTTAGAAAATAGTTAAAATTCTTTTTATACAATTTTTACTGAAGAAGGAAACTTTGCAACGATGGAGACTTCTCATTCAAGATATTATCTATCATCACTACCATTCACCCTCTACATTTTGGGAAACTTCATTTCATATAACTCTACAAGATTAAAGTTTAAATCTCAACACAGAATGAAAATACATATGCTTAAGTTCTTTTTATAATCCTTTGTGGAGAAATTTATATAAGTGATATTGTTGGAGTTTATCTTTAAAATTTTGTTTTTCTCTAGTTTTTTGTTTTTTCAAATCATTCACTCCATTTATTTTCTTGCTTTAGTTTAGGAATTATTTTTTCTTTTTGCTTTTATTTGATTTTTATTATGGTTGATTTGCCCCTAATTATGTGAAAGGAATTTTTCTTACCTTATAATTATTTACATACATGGGAAATATTTTATTGTACCCATTTAAGTGCATTACATTTATCATTAAAGACATATCTTTATGGAACTATAAAGAAATCTTGCTTTAAATATTTTTCATGGAGGAACACACATGCTTTCTTAAGTGGTTGAGTTTACTTTTCAAGAAATAACTGATTTTATTTTAATACAACAATCCTCCCACCCCTCCATATAAAAGCTCGATTGATAGTTCTAGGAAAGAATTTGTAGAAAAAACATTATAAAATTATTGCCTCCATTAAACATAAAGATCTATTACCACCCCACCTCTTTCACTCAAATACATCATAAACCTGGAATATTGCAAATGCACTTATCAAAAGGGTGTTTAAAAAGAGAAAGCATGGGAAATTAAATTAAATACGTCGGGGCTATGGACGCTAACTAGCAAAGGAGACTAGGCTTTTATGGACAAAATATAAACGTCATTGGCACGTTTCGTAGCTCACCGTAATGAAGCACGTCGTAGACAATCATAAAATGGATATATGTTTTATCAAAAACTCCTATCTCTACCGCTTCTATTTTTCATATGAGGTAGTTTTAAAACAAAATTTTACCAAATTTGGATTCATCACTTTTACTCAAACTTTTTTAAGTACTTATCTTTACAAACTCATATTACTTAATCTATTTATGTGGAACCTATGGAAATGTTTTACTATTAGACGATTTCGTGATTTCAAATTTTTTTTAAACTTTTGGGTAAATTAAAAATTCATTATATTTAATCGTAGATAATTGTCATTCTATGTATCGCTAATAATAGAAAACTCAAACCCCCATTTTTTGAATTATTTACTTCAATAATGGGGACCCTTTTTATTAATTTTTAGCTACACCTTTTTATTTTCCTTTTCATTAAGTTAATCATCATGCAATTTTTTATTTTGATCATTTCATTTAATTTGATTCTCATGCTTTCCAACAATATTTAGTTTTAATTACTTGGTCAATTGGTTTGTAAATGGCACTCCTATGAAGTTTAATCAAATTTGGGCCGCCTCGGTTAAAAAATGTAAATAAATGTATAATATTTTTTATTTTCGTTAATTAAATTAGTCTTCATTGTAAATATTATTTTTTAGTTAATATTTACTATTTTTTTTCTTCACTAATGGTCCTATAAAATGACTCAACTAAATTGTACAATAGGTGAAAACATGTTTCCTGTCTTGGTAATTTACTCCAACTTCATATTTTAAACAAATTTCCAAACACAAAACCCCAAAATCAAAAAAATAGCTGAAGTCCAATATGTAGGATGGTTAGTCCCACGTGGACCCCACTCTCCACAACACATCCTACCTTATAAAACTGATTAAAAAACATATGATTTTAAAATTAGATTGTTAAATTGCGACATTGCATATCCAATTTCTCTAGTTCCTCAAGCACATCCCTTAAATAATTTGCGATGTGTGATTTTTTTTGTTTTTATGCAAGAGGTTAATTTTTCTTAACATATGGTTCAGCTTTTCAAACTTCTTATAACTCTTCAGACCTCACCCTCACTCTCCTCACCCTCCACCTCACTCCTTATGCCTCAACCTCACTCCTTATTCCTCCGCCTCACTTCACCCTACCTCATGGTTAATACCTTCCACTCACTCCTTAACTCTCCTCCCTTCATGGCATATACGGATGGATTAAGGATTGATTCCAATGGTTTGTAATTTTTTTGTTTAATATTATATCTATATTATAATAATTATATTATAATTTTAATATAATTCAATTATAATATTAATATAATATTATTATATTTAAATTAATTTTTTAATTATTTTTATATTAATTAATTTATATTAAAAAATTAATCTATAATTTAGTTTTTTAAATATAATTAATTAGTATTAATTAATTAAAAACTCGTACTCTAATTTAATATTAGAATTTAATTGAAAAAATTACTAATTTTTAGCCCAAGAAACATAAATCTTTAAATTTGTCCATTTTTATATACCAACTTTGGAAGCTCACAAGTCGAGTTTTACTAGGAAAAAAGAGGCCCAGACAAATCTATTGATATAAAATCATGGAGATTATTCTTGAAGTGGTTTCATTTCCATATTAGATGATTTATCGTGTCTAAAATGTAGCAGAAGATCAAGCTCCAATGTTTTAAAGAAAAATCAATTTTATGAGTTTTGTTTTTCTCGCATTTTCATTTTCCCACAACTTCTTCGAGTGTAGATCCATTCATAAATGATATCCTTGACAAATTATATCTTCATATGCATCAATATAAATCTTATATTCCTTTTCAATTATTTATTTAATTAAGTTTTATCAATTTGTTTTAAATTTCAGATTTGGCATTTTGATTTTATTTTTTTACATTTTAATTTTGTTTTGGATTTATTTTTGCAAAGAAAACAATTGAATATATGAGGAAAAGAACATCTAAATTAATGGAAATGCTCAAATAATTGAAGAATATGATTTTAAACAAAATGAAAATTGATTGAGCAAAACAACTTTTCAACAAAATTTCTTATGAAGAAATCCTTTGTAAATACTATAAATAGTTAAATATTGTAGAATGTAATATAGGTTCCTTTCTCTATAATTCTAGAATTATTGAAGGAAATATTTATAGATGATTTAGAGGTTTAGGGAGAGAGAAACCTTGGGGATCTTGGGGATTATTGAGTATTTATTCTTTGCATTCTAAATTAGTGTATGGAGAACATAGTTTGTACTTCTACAACTCTTGTTTTGAAAGAGGAAATTTAATCTTTCTAAAGGACCGTTTAGAGACCAGATTCTAATAAATGGTTTCAATAAATTGGTATTTGTAATAATATTTTTTTAAATAGTAGTTTCATTTTATGATAACATAAATGTGTCATTTTATTCATATTTGTGCAATTTTTTCGTATGAGTAATTCACCTCAATCATATGTTATTATTTATCTTCGCTTTCTTATAGATTGAATTATGATTTCTAGGTAACTATTTACTTAGAAATTTGTCTTTTAATATTGATTAAATAAGAAATGTTATGTTGTGAAAATTTTTCCCATATTATTGTTTAATTATTCGACCATCGATTTAACATGCAATATCATTTTTGTGAACTCGTTTCCTAAATGTTGTTGGTTGATTATCTTAGTTAAAAGTTCTCTCGAATAGAATTTGTTTTGGTATTCATAATATCAGCTTAATTGAAATATTTTGTTAATTTGATATTCATTATAAGCTAGACATATTTAAATCTCAATCATTTAAATATCTTGCTCTCGGTTAAGTTAGATTTATAAATGTCTAATTGAGATAAGATTAGGATAAATTTACTTTTGCTTTTATTTTAGAATCTTTTGCATTTAGATTTAATTCTACATTTCTAGAATTCCTCTTCCTAAAGAGGTGAGATTTTAGTTGTAGTTTGGCTAAGCCCAAATTAGCTTAAGGATCACTCACTTGTCTGATCAACAAGAGAAATGATCTCATGTATATTCCCCATTGGTAGAAAAAATGTTATATTTTAAGCTATCGTATATTGGAGAGAATAATAGTTAGACCTATTTAAACCAATGGATCCACCATTCAAAACTTAAAAGGAGTTGTTTTAAGGTCCTGTACCATGTGGTCATCCCCCATGTTGTTGCAATGAATTTTGAGGCTTCAAGAGGTTCTTAATATGCCTCCCAAAAATAATTCCACACCCATTAAATCACCAAAAATTATACTATGAAGCATGCAAGAGAAGAAGTGTAATATGGTATGTCAAAATTATGAGAGCAAGCCGAAATAAATGCCAATTACAAAATGGATGGATGGTTTAAAGAATGGAATGAATGGCATGGAAGGTAAGATATATGGTATACAAGAAAAACTAAATTAACATGGAAGGTTTGAAGGAAGGTTTGACAAAGTTGCTATGAAATTATTCCTAATCTCCAAATGGTAGCAAAGGAAACTCATGATGAGAATAAAATAAACATTAATAATGATCTCATAAACTCGTAACATTGAATTCAAGACCTACCCATATTCAAAGGATCGACACAAGGAAGTTTGATGGAAAGGGTCTTGTGTAACATGTATACTATAGATGGAGCAATATTTCGATCTCCATAATTTGAAAAACACACAAAAGGTATGTATTTAAAATTTATATTTGTGGAACAAAAATACATTTTTATGGTATCGGTGCCTTTTATCACATAAAGAAATTGTCACTAATAATTTAGTGATGAAAATGATAGCACACAGTGAGAATACAAAATAGAAACACCTTTCTAAACCAACTGAGCAATCTCTGAACAAAATGGTTCAATGGTGGAGTACATTGAGAAACTAAAGAAATGAATATAATGGTAACTATTTTTCTAAGGAACACATGATCATGTCTTCATATGGAATTTAAAGGATAGTATCCAACATGAGGTCGCCTTTGGGAACCCTATCTCCATTAGAGAAGGCATTTAAGTTGGCAATAAAACTGAAAGAAACATTTTCGTGAAAAGGAAGCCTACAAATCAAAATGTAAACTATAAAGATGGAAGTGTTTTCAGTCCATACTTCCACAACCTGTAACGTTGACACAACAAAATTGGAAGAAAAAGAGAAAAATGGTATTAAGCACAACAGATAGCAAATACACTAAAGGTCATAAGTGTGGTGAAGAGAAACTATTTGACATAGGTTGTGAAGAGGAGGAAGAAAATGAAATATGAAAATTAAAAAAGAAGAGGACATATACCAAGAACCAACCATAAAGTTAGTGGGCTTAATAAATAACCCGACCATATCTTGTAATGCATTGGCAAGACTACACTCAAACTCTCCTCAAGGACATCAAGAAGAAAAATGCAATGTTGATTGATTCGGGTAGTACGCACAATTTTATTCATTGTGGGTGGCCAAGGAATTGAATTGCTTTCATAACCAACAATTCGCAGTGCCAAGTGATGGTTGCAAAATGAGGAACCATAAATTGCCTTCGATAGTGCCGAAATATCAAGCTAAACATGGGGGCATATTTATCAATAGTCCACCTCTTCATTCCAATGGGTATACTAATGGTGTACTAATATTGCAATGGCTAAAATATTTAGGGACAATAAATTTTATTTTTCAAGAACTTTTTCCCGAATCAAGGAAAGAAGTTGAGCTAAGCGGTACTGCTAGGGAATCCGAGAAAGATAATAAGTCGCAATTTCATGAAACATTTTTTGAGGGAATCACGAAGGAGGCGACCGACTGACCATAAGCTACTAGAAGTTCTAACATCAAACTCATCTGAGCCTCCAAGTCTCCAAAAAGTCTTGAAAAATCATTCCAAGGTTTTTGGTACCAAAGAACTACCACCTATTCGTGTTCATGATCTATGCTATTCATTTTATTCTAGAAATTGTTCCTCCAAACATCAAAGCGTGTATCCTTATGTCCAAAATATTGAAATTAAATGTATGATTGCGTAAATGTTAACTGTATAATTCAACCCAGTGAAAGTTCTTTCTCTGCCGTAGTATTTCTTGGTGCACAAGAAGGATGGATCATGGCATATGTGCTTGGAATATAGAGCTCAATAATCTCACTATTAAATATAAATTTCCCATCCCGTGATCAAGTGAATTATCATGAATGAATTAAAGGGCAATTTATTTGAACAAGTTGGGTCTCCATTCGGTAGATAATATTTTATCAATAAGAATGAAGATCAAGACAGCTCAAACACAACATTTGGAACTCCCGAGCTTCATTATTAATTTTTGGTCATGCCTTATTCTTACCAATGTACTTTATACATTTCAAGGGTTGATGAATTTCATTTTCAAACCCTTCCTTAGAAAATTTGTGTTAGTATTTTTTTGATGATATTCTAATCTAAAGATGGTCTTGGAAGGATCATGTTGAATATGCTGATAGGGGCCTAAACTATTATATAAAGCACTGCAGATGAAAAAACCCAAATATTTATTTGGATTACAAGAGGTGAGTATCTCAAATGCAGCATTGTATCTCGTAGGTGTTACAGACCCAACAAAATTAAAGCTATTAAGGAATGGAAATTCATTAAAAATCATGACAGTGTTGGGAGGATTTTCTTGTGTTAACATTGTATTATCAATAATTTTCTTAAGAATTATGGGAGAAATAGAAACACTCTACTGTTACTATTGAAGAAGATTCCATTTTCATGACCTTGGAGCAAACAGGCTTTGAAGATCTTAAAGAGGCAATGTGCCAAGCACTGCCTTAGCTATGCCAAATTTTCTTCACATAAAACTTATTGTAATTTTATTTGAAAGTTTGGAATTATGTTGTTTTAATGCATGGTATTGTCAAAATTTCTTTTGAAATTGCCTAACTGGGGTGAAAGTATTACCAAACGCTATTTATGAGAAGGAAATGTTGGAAATACTATATGCACTAAAAATGGCGACCTTACCTAATGGAATACACTTCAAGCAAAGATAATCATAATAGTATTAAATAATTTTTGAAATAAACACTATCTTTCAAAAGCATGAGGCAAAATGTGGTCACAAATATTTGGGTTATGACTTTGAAATAATCTACCAAAAAGGGAAGCAAATTGTTGTTGAGTACAAAGCACTCTCAAGAAGGACAGAGAATGGAAGAATTTTCAGTTACTTAGTTTATCCGTCCAGATTAAGCAACCAAAGCATAGGGATGAATCAAATAATGATGAGGAAGTGGACACTATCTCAAAGTTTATAAGAAGATACCAATACATCTAATACATTTTGTTGTTAAACACATTTGTGGTATAAAGATCACTTATATATTTTTAAGAATTTCAAAAAAACAAAATCTTCTTTGGAATAGAAAACCTTTCCCTTAGGAGGACACTCATGATTTTTAAAAACTTACCATAGTGGTGAAGAAACATTTTTTTGGTATGTCCTTGAATATGAAATTTAAAATTTTGTAGCAGAATGCTGGTTTTCTAGCAAATAAAATTTAGATAATTAAGACCTCAGTTCGGAGCACAACTTTTATCCATTCCAAAAGTTGTCTGGAGGAGGTTTCAATGATTTTGTCAAATGTTTACCTAATATTGAAGGAAAGAGTGTCGTCATGGTAGAAGTTGATAGACATTCATATGCACACTTTTGTCCATTATCTCATCCATTTAAAGTGAGTAAAATTACTACCGCATTTATGGGACAATTAAAAAGCTACATGGAAACCAAAATATTATTGTAAGCTTATAGCAATCCAATTTTCATTGAAATTTTTGGAAGAAATTATTTTTCAAGTTTGGGTACCAACTAGCTCATAGCTCATCTTATCATCCTCAATCCAATCAGAAAAAATGAGATAGTGAATAAATGTTTGGAATAATATTTATTTTTTGTATCTAATAATAAACACAATTGACGGCGTGAAGTTAGCTCGTCGAATGTGGTATAACGATGCCTTCTACACCTAAAAAATGACCCCATTTCTCGAACTTTATGGATATCATCCACCATCCATCACATCATATTTAAGAGAAAATTCTAAGGTTCAAGTGAGAAATGGAAGACTTCATCAAGCATCAAAGCAACAAGTTCTACTATTGTGGACAACTTGAATTTGGTACAAAATCGAATCAAACAACAAAGGATATCAATACTTTCAAAGAGAGAAGTTTTAATGTAGGTGACTCGTGTATTTTCATGGCTACAAAAATACAAAGAAATGTCGATCAAGAAAGCTAAGAAGGATAACAAATTATTACGAAAGTACTATGTTCCTTACAAGGTGTTGTAAAGATTTTAGATATACATACAAATTGTACTTTCCGCATCTTCTCGAACATGCCTTATTTTCCATGTTTCATGCTTAAAATAAGGTTATAGATGACAAAATCTTGTTCAAATAATATTTCCAAAAATTATGAGGAAGGAAAAGTCATATTGGAACTTTGAAGTAGTCACGAAACAACAAAAAATGGACAACTACTAAATCAATCAATTTCGCAGTATCTCATCAAGTGGAAGAACTTACCTCAAATATTCCGCATGGGAGGATGAAAAATTTTATACAAAAGCATCCAGACGACCCAAGAATTGAGAAAAAAACACTTTTTTGGAAGGAGAGGGGCATGTTAGGTCCCTTATTACTAGTGTAGTCCCTTATTATTGTTATCAGAGGTCCCCATATTTTTATTATTGTGCCCTTACATTATTATCATAGGTCGGTCAGATTATATTGTGATCCATATACCTATATATAGAGAATATGTTTTTCATTTGAATCATCCAAGAATTTTTCATTTATGTAATTTAATAAGGTTTCCCTCAAGAGGCTAATTTCTATGTCATTAATTTTCTTACATGTATAAATTAATCTATATAAACAATAGATAATTAATGTGATATTTTAAAAGAACCACAATATGCACAAAGGAACACAAGATGTAATATGATTAAGGCTAACTACCCTGAAAACTTATACACAACAATGTACAATATGTATTAGTCTAGAATAGTTTAAACCATGAGCATGCAATTAAAGTCCGCTACATCATATAAAAATAATAGCCAAAGAAAAAAATAATGTTTTTCCCAACACAAAGTATCCCTTTTTCGTAAAAATACTTTTTTAAGCCAATTATTTCAATGGTAGGCTTGCCTCTGCAAATCATAATTTTAACTTCTCCTAACACACACCGTCCGGCACACTTGAATTCTCTCACACTCCATAGATTACAATCTTATTCATTCATATCAATTAATTTTGACCTAACTTTATGATGACATAGCACTCTCCAAATGCCCTAGAAATCTCAACAAGAAGCATGCATTGAAATTTTCTTACATGTGTTAGCATGAATTTTCATTCCTGTTACCTGCAATTTCACCATCATTCCTAACAAATTTTGTCACTTGGTAATTTAACCAAGTCCTGGATCGACTACGACAACTTGACCAAGTTAGTTAGCTTACAACTAGATCTATGTTGTTAACTTTATTGGGAGGTCCTCCAACTCTAAGGAGATGGTTTTGCAGAGTTGGGTCATAAAAAATTTTGTGGACAAAGAACCTATGAAGGGGTGTTTCTGACCTAAGATGGGTTTTAACATAAAATAAAATTAATATTTCAAATTCTAAGTGGATAAAACCCATAAGTTCTATAGAGTTCCTAAGAGGACTAGCAAAATATATTTAAAATAGTGACTAGCAAGATATATCAAGGAGGCCTTAGATGAAGGAAGGAAAATATATGGGAGAAGGATCCAATTTCATCAAGGATTCCAAGAAAGATGTAAACTGTTAGGTTGAGTTAGAGGGACAAGTAAGGGATAATAAAGGGAGGTCACATTCATCCACCAAGAGAAAGATCATCATGTTTGGGTTCACAATACCACCACCCTTAATGGGTTTGAGATGGGAACAAGGATGACATAGCTATTAATTTTATGGCACATCGATAAAACAAGAGAGGTTTTCAGAGAATCTAGGAATGTGATTTCAAAGGGTGTTCTCAGGTAGTTTACATCAAAGTATGAAACAATAGAGAGGGTTGAGACCATGTCTTGTGGAGGAGGTTCTCGCGCTAGAATTTATGGTCATAACACAAGTAGTTATAGGAATATATTAACTAAGATAAACCTAGTTTGAGGGTCACATAGATTTTAAGTTTGGATCAAGATTCAATACAAAAAAATTCCTAAAATCTAAGTGATCCATATGAGCTAAATCGATTACGTGATGGAGTGTTATTGTTTTTACATGGATAGGGTTTGTTCTTAAGCAATTAGAACAAAATGTATAATTTTCAGTTAGGGAAATTTCTAGCATGTTGGGCCCATAGGTATTCCATTAAGAATATGGCATATATGTACATAATATGAGGGTTCAAGCACTTCTAGAGTCGTGTTTATTCCCCATATAGACCATTTGGAACATGGTTTGGAGAATTTTGTGTGGAGATAGTAAATCCAAAAAGAGAGGTGAACCCGAACATAACATTGAGCAGAAGAAAGGTGCCATGTGAAGAATGGATTGATATGAAGAGGAGTTCATTTTGGTGGATTGTCCATAGAGTTTTAGATAGACATTCAAATAAGCCTACAAATAGTTAGTTAATGGATTATTAGTGGTTGGTTTGTACCCTAGTTTAGTCACCTACATATTGTTAGATGGATTACTGAGAGTAGGACTAGTTTATATTTGTTCATATATTAGACAAGAGAGATATTGGTATTAAAAGAACAATGATTTTGAGAGAAATAAAATCATTTTTTTAGGTGAAAATCTAAAGAGCTCCTGTATGGAGGGCAACAAAATTAGATCGGGCCGAATAACCAATTACGGTTTGTAAATTAATGGAAGTACAAGTACACCTATAGTTGTTAATGTATTTTTCAAATAAGAGCCCTAAGTCCCGTGCTGCACACAATGATTAAAGAAGAAGGCTTATTTTGGGCACATCAGGCATTAATGTCCCTAAAACTTTTAATGAAATAAAGTAGGGCTCAGTAACAGCCTGTCGGCTCGTGATGAATCGTATTGTAGAGGGTTGATTTAGTGATAATAAGGGTAGCTTCCATAGCTATAGAATTTTCATCTTTGAGTTAGCTGTTACGCAACATTTGTCACCGTCCTTTAACCCATCTCACATTGGAGGGTCATTTTTGTGACTAATAAGAAGTTTCATGTCTTGCAAATAAAACCATCAATCACTTTACATGAAAAAAAATATTCCTTCTCAAGGACAATCCCCGAGCAAAGATTCAGGAACCCCGCTCTTTTCCTTCGGCGTGGAGCAGCCGCTCCACCCTCGCGCCAATGAGAAGACAAGACCGGGCCCTGCCAATTGGTGCCTCTCCTCGGCTTGGGGTGCCACCATGCGTCGAGCTATTTGCTAATGTTTAAAACAGAGGTGAAGATTCCACTCTAACAACTTCAAGGATGAGTCATTGGGAGTTGTTGGACCGAATAACCATAGACTCCCTCCTTTTAGTTTATGGTTTCCACCTCTTATGGGAACCTCCTAAAGGATAGGTCTTCATTCCAACTTTGTAGGACCCAACTCCCTCCTTCTCCTCTATAAAAAGAAGATATATCTCCGCATGTTTAATTAACATGGAGACTTTATATACCATGTACCGAATTGTTGAAGAGATAGAACAAGAAGGAACTTCACTGCAGAGTGATAAGCTCATGCCCTCATACCATCCAACTGCTGATCAGCATCCGCATGCACTTTGGCCGAACCCCCGCTAGAGGATGCTTTCCACGTCAAAGCTTTGGTCAGAATCCCTTCCTTCTATCAATACATATACGTGACTATTTTTTGGTTCCCATTTTTTCGTTATGTCATTTTTTTAATGCAATATGCTTAGCTCCTCGTTGACCTGCTAGTAGTTATGAATGAAGTAATTATGTCGTATGCTCTTTTATGCTGGTTGATCAGTATGTGCATATATCCAAGCATGATGATCGCATCATTGCAGGTATGAGAGGCCACCACCACTATAGCCACGATGACAACGTTGGACTCAGGTATGTTGATCTATCGTGTCCCGTTTTCATTCGCAACCAGGAACCCACACTCTAGCATGTCTCTTTGTTTGTAGAACCACTCTAGGATCGAGGGATCATCTGCATCTACAAAGAGTATCACTCGTTTAACAAATCGTTTACCTGCGCAAAGGAATTTCCTTTGTTTTGTCACTTTTTTAGGCATTTTCATTCAATAATTAGTCGAACGACCTTTTCCCCGTTTGTTCCTATGTTTTTCATGAATTATGATCTTTTATTTTTTTCTGAATTAGGGTACCATCTGGTTAGAGAAATTCTTTGTTTTTTCTTTTATAGGGATCGACGCTTTTATTTTTTCCCCATAGTCACGCCGATTGGTGCTAGTTGTCGCTTAGCAAGTCGCAAATCGCTATTGGCAGCACCAGTTGTCACAGCGTTGCTGTTTGGTACTAGTTTCACCCACAATAGTCGTAATAATTTGTATGTGAAAAATTAAGGTTTTTTCCTAACTCTTCACTATGTGTCTTCTATTTCCTTTTAGTCTTTTCCTCCGTATGACGATATGTTCTCCTTTGCTTTTTCACTTGTGAGCATGATGACATTGTTCACTTGCTTAGTTGAAAAGTATTCTTCTATGATTGCTTGATGTGAAAGGGAAATGAAGGTTTGTTTGAGCCCACACTTTGTAATTCCTCTTTTTGCTGAGCTCACATGTGTCTTGTAGCCTTTGAGGAGTTTTGTTGCAGTGTTCGTAATTAACGATTGCATTTTAGTGTCACCTTTTGCATTCATCCCCGCATTAAGGAAATTGCATTCATTTATTTTTCATCTCATATTTTCTTTTCATTAAAATGCATTAGATCACATTACTGAAAAAGTATTTTTGAGATCCATCATTGAACTTAGATTACATCGTTTAATGATTAAAAGCTAAAAGTCGCATTGAGTGCATTATCTTTAATTAAAATCATGCATTAAGTAGATAGACCTATTTCTATCGAAAAATGTATTATGCATTCTTAATTTTCTTTCAAAAGAAAAAGGAAATTGTGCATAGATTATAATTTCATAGTTTTCAAAAAGAGGATTTTATGTGAGATTATATCACATAATTCGTATCGTTGAATGTTTTAGATTAATTTTTGATGGTGAAAGTCATCTAGTTTGGAAAAGTTCCATTTAGTACATTGCTGCTGCATCATTGTTTGAGACTCTTCCATTAACTAGATAGCATTCATTGAATTGAAATATTTATTTTCCTATAGCTACATATAGGAGATTGTCGATGACATACTCGTAGGGCCTTGAAACTCCTGACCATAATTCAAGATAAAAACCATAACATTTATTCAATCAATCTAAGAAGCATTGAAACTTAATGCACATGTTTAGAGGTCTAGGTTAGTGATGTGTTCGGGCATCTATAAACCTATTATGTTCACCATCTCGTTTAGACAACACTAGTATGGACTCTTTCTCATCGTACCATCGAGTATATAAAGGGAGACTAGGTTGCAATAATTTTATTCATAGGAAGTCGAAATCACACCTTGTAACCGTGACACACCGAACACAACATTCAAAAAGGAGACTACCTACATGTACATCAAGTCCTTGGTCATTTCTTTTCATTTGACCAAGAAGGTGTATATGGTACTAGGGAAACTTGATACACCCATCATTTTCGTATTACTCGAGTAGACATTTTGATATTTTCACACTTAAAACTGAAAATATCATTGAGCTCTTGTCTCACACTTCATAAAATTGAATGTGGTTAGAGCTGTCTTCTCCCTTTTCTTGAATCTTAAAATAAGAAAAGGCAGATTTTTGTTTCTGTCTTAAAATATTAATCGCCTCACGAAATATTCCCGCTAAAGTTATCTTCCTAGCGTTTTCTTTGTTTTTCTAAGAGCTCAATTGCCATATTTCGAAGTTTACCACCATGGAATCCTTCCTTCAAGGGAATCGCGGTCATTTTCCTACTTTTGGGAATGTTGGTGCTCCTTATATGTCAACATTATCCCTTCCAGGTTAACTATTGGTTTTATTGTGTTTATTCTCCACCTCTCGTGTCCCGTTATTCCGCCCTCTCGTACAAACATCTCCTCCACTTGGACAACGTCATGTTGATTCTAATATGGAATTTCTCCCCTTCTTCTCCTATTCCTTCATCCTCCTTTTCTACCGTGGATCGGTGAAATTTTGGATTCCGTGCGAACTGTGTGGCTAAGAAGAAGGAGAAGAGGACGACGAAGAAGAAGTCGACAAGAAAGAGGCTAATGTTGTAGTCCTAAGACACCTTCCATTGGATAAACCATCCAAAATTGCTCGGAAAGTTAAATTCCTCGTACAAGTTGTGCAAAGGCGAGCATCTTCTTTGAGACTCATTTCTAGCATTCCCAAGGTACCGGAAGAATGGTCTCGACGACCGTTCGTCATTGCTAGGATTTTGGAAGTCATATTAGTGGCACATCTTCAACTAGACATGATAATACTCATAAGAAATAGGGTAATATTATCAATCCCTATAAGTTGTATTGGACAATCCCTTCTATTGTTTCGCATCCCAATTCTGCATTGGTTACCAGAACATTCTTGGAGTCCTCGCTAGTTGATTCCATGATCGGTCAAGATTCATCCTTGGTTGATCCTCGTCTTCCGAAATGCAAATTCACGAATCCATTCCCCACCAACCATTGGTCGTGGAATTGGTCTATCCGATCCCGCCATCATTCATCAAGTATTTTCCATCAAGAGTGGATTTCATCCTCATGTTCTTCTTGTTTCTTCGTATTCCTCGACTTGGAGATAGATCTTCTCGTTCCTATGACTCAATAAGTTGGTTCTCCGCTCCCATGGTGGAGGTATATGAGGATGCTCCTCTTTCTCCCGTGACACCGGGGATGACCATATCATTTCTATGTACCCCTCCAAGTAGTCTGGTCGCTTTCCTTCGATTAGAGTTAATTATGGGTGTGATAACCGTCTTCCCTCTTAGCAGCCTTTGGATCACCATATAGGCCTTTGATATGTTCATACCTATCACAACACATGAAGTGCATCACATTATTCACAACTACTTGGCAAGATTTTGGTTCTCCACCGCTTGTGTTCGTTACTCAAAATCGTTGGCTTAATGTAGAACCAAATGCTAACCGGTTACGAATCCTTCCGAGGTTGCTTATTTCTTTGGGACGGAAAACCATATATATAGATGTGATGGTTGTTCTAGGCCCCTTGGATTTAAATTTTGTATTGGGGCATGACTATGCTTATGCCATGGGTGTGCTTGTTCCTCTCCTCTTTCGTGTGATTTGTTTTCCACACAAAGGCTCTAATCATAACCATTGATAAGCTTTTATTCTTTGGTCTCGATGGCAAATTGAACGCCATCATGCCTCTTCCGGATATTTAGATTCACCGCTATAACTTCCCCGCAGTTAATTATGTGGCTACATGTCCCATGCCTACATTCAAAGGATAGGGTAGTCGTTATGCATCGTGTATTTGGGGCATTGGTCCCGAATTCCAAGATGTTTTCCTCCCATAAGATGAGAACTTCTTGGAAGCCATGACTTATTATTCAACATGATGAGCTTACCGAGCAGAAGTTCATTTCCTTGTGTCAAGCTCCTTAAAAATGAAACAAGCTCTTCGGAGCACGGTTTGATTTCTTGTGTCAAGCTCCTTAAAAAATGAAACAAGGCCATCTAAGGATTGTTCGTCTTCTATTTCAACCTCGTTAAAAAATGAATTAGGTCACGAGAATAGTTTTTTTAATGTGTCAACTCTATTAAAAATAATGAAACACGTTCCTATTCAATTCAAGTCTTTGATACGATCTCGTAAAATCCCAATCAAATCTTTGTATTGATCTTGTAATTGAATCCTTCATTCCATCCACCTATCAAGAACTAGTAAATACCGTGCATGTGTTGTGTAGGTTTTAACCCCGTATATAAATTATCTACAAAAAAATCTTAAAATATAAATAAAAAATAAATTTAGAATAAACTATAAAACGATAAACACAAAGATTTTCCCCCGGATCCCAAATTGGGACAACCAGCTTGATTTTTCATTATATTCCTTTTAGTGTTACAAGACATATATATACATGTCGAAGCATAAATAAATCCCAATCCATTAACCCTAGATTAGAACATAACCATAGTTCCTCGACCGCATCTACAAAATATCAAAATAAAAAGCCATCATACCCCAAACCATTTGCAAACCCATGTACAAAACCATGGGTATCCGCCACCGTAAAATAAGGACCAAATTTTTCGAGGTGCCGCCCCACCCCGATGTTTTAACTGGATCTTGAGGGGAAGGCCCCCAAGATCTAAAAATATGAAATGGATCTGACCAGATCTGCAAAACTAGAAAGCCAGAAAAAAAAAAAAGAGAACACAAAGAGAATAAAACCACGAAGAAACTTGTTTTATTAAAACAGAGAATAACTGTAGAAGCTACATTGTGGCGGACAATCTGTCCTTTTACAAACTGAGGCTTGTTATTTATAGTGTTTTTTGAGTTACAATACCATGTGTAGATACCATAGGTCAATACCATGAGTAGATACCACTTACAATACCATGGGTAAATCCCATGTGTGGATGAATACCATGGGTGGATACATACCATGGGTCACTTACAATACCATGGGCGAATAAATATCATGGGTGGATGAATACCATGGGTCGATGCCATTTACAATACCATGGGTAAATTCCATGGGTGGATGGATAACATGGGTAGATGAATACCATTGGTTGATGCCATTTTCCATTCGGATCATTCCTCCCTCCTTAAGAAGCAATGGTCCCCATTGCATGAAGTTCCCTCCTGAGAAGCCTTAGTTGAATATGAAGAGCCACTGAAGAGAAGGGTTTTGTGTAGTTAACCCATAACCGTGATGAACAAAGATCCGAGGATAGAGATACCCTGTAATGCTTGTGACCAACTGTGATATTGACGGTGTGCGGCCTAGCAAATGGACTTCGATGAAGTGTGGGTTTGTGGATGAACCAAAACCATGACAAACGAATATCCGAGGATAGAGATACCCTGTAATGCTTGTGACCAACTATGTGACTAACAGTGTGCGGCCTAGCAAATGGACTTCGATGAAAATGATTTTGTGCGGTTGACCCATAACCGTGATGCTGATTGTTGATGAAGTAGCAGGTGCCTACATAGCTTGGGGTGGGAGGGCACGTCTCCAAATAACCCAAGCCGAATGCTGCTATGTTGAAACTGATGAATGTGAAGTAGGTGCCTACTAAAGCGGGGTGGGAGGGCATGTCTCCAAAGGGAACCCGCCATGAATGTTGCTCCAGATTTAAAATGAGCATAACTCGGTCAATATAACTCAGAAGATTTATTATAACCTGTTTTTGGAAATGGAATGATCATTCTACATCTTCTCATATGTTTGAAACCACTATCTGGAGACTCTAGACTCTCAGATTTGCGCTGGAACAGTCTCGCCGTCACAAAATTTCTAAAAAAATAGTTGATTTTAAATCAATGATAACTCCCACATCCAGACTCCGATTCAACTGATTTTTTTTTTGAAATTGGGTGATTTTTCAAGAGGAGCTCAGATCTATATCCATTCTTCTGAAATTATTCACTGAAAATTTCGAAAAATGACAGGAGAGCCGCCGTCCATGAATTGTCGTCAGAAAAATTGCTTCAACATTGCTGATTTTGAATCAGCGATATCTTCTTCATCCGAACTCCAATTTGGCCGATTTTTTTTTTGAATTTGAGTATTTTTTCGCAAGGAATCCATATCGGGTCTTTTTTTTGGTAAAATTTTCACCAAAAGTTTCAGATCTGATCTGAAAACTCGCCACCCAAAAAAATTCACGGATTTTGCTGAAGATTGTTGCAAAACATTGAAACTGAAATATGTTTCAAACCCTCATTCCCATGGAGGCGTAACCTGAATCTGATACCACTGATCCGGATCTTGGGGGAAGGCCCCCAAGATCTAAAAATATGAAATGGATCTGACAAGATCTGCGAAACTAGAAAGCCAGAAAAAAAAAAGAGAACACAAAGAAAATAAAACCACAAGGAAACTTGTTTTATTAAAACAAAGAATAAATGTAGAAGCTACATTGTGGCGGACAATCTGTCCTTTTACAAACCGAGGCTTGTTATTTATAGCCTTTTTTGAGTTACAATACCATGTGTAGATACCATAGGCCAATACCATGAGTAGATACCACTTACAATACCATGGGTAAATCCCACGTGTGGATGAATATCATGGGTGGATACATACCATGGGTCACTTGCAATACCATGGGCGAATAAATATCATGGGTGGATGAATACCATGGGTCGATGCCATTTACAATACCATGGGTAAATTCCATGGGTGGATGGATAACATGGGTAGATGAATACCATTGGTTGATGCCATTTTCCATTATCAGATTCCCTCTTTGTATTAAAAGTAATTCTTAATAAAATAAGTTATCTACCTAATTTTGTTAGGTTTTTGTACTTATTAAAGATGTATATAGTTTTATAAATTCCTTGTTCAAATTAACACCTAAATTATATATTGTGTCAGTTGTGTGGATAATACTCATGGTATGTATATACTTACAAATATGCATTCTGGGTTTTTTTTTTATATGATCATCACTGAGTCTACAAGTACTTTGTATTTTTTTTTCTTTGATAGGTTTCTAAGCTAATAGCACTATGTTTCTATTGGAAATATTTCCTAAATGACAAGTATTCATTTCATGTTTCTCTTGCCTAGTGTTTAGAATTAATCTCATAAATTTTGTAGTTCTATTTTGTAATAACACCCATTATTATTATCTAGTGCCAACAATCTAGTAGATTGATAGCAATTTTCATAGAAACATACCCATTGGTTGTAAAATTATTGAATTGGACCACATTCTGGTTTCTATTTCTTCTATATTGAATATATACACTTAGGTATTCCCTATTGTACAATAATTTTCATCGAATATTGGTTTATCACTTATCTAGGTGGATATTGGTGGCCACCCACCTATTCCACTTAGACCCCCGCCATTGTTTCTTTCAGTTTTTTAGTTTCCTTAATTGTAGCATGGTTTACTATTTTTGGTTGTTTTTCGATTCTTGAAGTTCCAGAGCCGTTTTGAGGCCCTAAATGAAGTTTTCTGGGAAAACCAGGACAAACATAGGTTTTAGTACTCAGATATATATTTCTAACAAAGTATTTTATGCATCAAACGGATATCATATGCCAAAGTTACGTCCCCAAAAATTTGATATACCAATTTACCCAAACGAGGAACATAGTTTTGGTGCTTCATCTCTTAGAGTTATGTTTTTTGATGTTTAGGGTTTTCCATTATTTCTCAATAATAAATAGTGCTTCGAGCCTCATTGTAACATATTTTAGAGGCATGTAGGCACCCGACATCTCTTCTTAGAGATAAGCTACCATCGCTCGAGCTAGTTTATTTTTCATTTTGTTTATAAGCATTTTTTAGTATTTGATATTAATGGAATTAAGTGTTATTCTTGCTGCATCTTTGTGTTTATATTTATTTCTATATTTTTTGTGTTCCTAATCTAGGGCTAAAGTTTTAACTAAAAATTCAAAGTCCTTGAAATTTTTTCGAACCCAAACGACCGAATAGAGTTTGTCGCCAGGATTCTAGCACAACTCGTTTCATCAAAATCCAAGTTCGTATGACTGAGTTATCATTTGTTGTTATTTTTTCAAAACATGCAAAGAAAGGAGCAGAAAATGTACATCAATGATGTGGTGGGTACAGTCAGCATTGTAGGGAGTATTCTCCAGATTGTAGCTAGTGACACTATGACAAGTGACGTCTTCAAATTCACTAGATGGTTTAGTGAAGAGACAAAGTGTCCAATGGCCTCCAATATTCTTCCTAAGTTGGAATTGGAATTATAACCCAACCAAAGGGTGCCATGTGTCCTCTCTGGTGGGCCCTCTCCAACCTTTGGGTCGAACCATTTTGTTATATTAAGGTTTGGACATTAATCTGAATGGTGGAATTATTTGATATCATATATATATATATATATATATATATATATATATAGATAGATATATAAAGTTCTTAAACCCACTTTAGTGGCGTTTACCAAATATCAAGGATGTTACTAACTAACTTTGGCGGAGGCTAGTATGGAGGAGTCCCCCAAGTATGGCGGGAAATTTCATTGGAAATCCGTGTAAAATTATATGATGGAGTGGGGGTCGAACCCTCGACCTTCTGCCTGCCAACAAAACATCTTTTCCAGCTCTCCTACCAGTTGTTTCTTACCCTCTATGGCCACTATGTATATTTGAATTAGAGTGGTCCGATAGTTGGTAGTTGGATGGGGGCAGCACTGTGGGCCAACCCCCTCCCCATGTGGCCAAAGCCCAAAATCCCTGCACTAATCCAAACGAATCGGTGGTATTTTTTAATTGAGTTTAATTAATTATTAAACGTGGTTTAACCACGATAAGCCATTATTAGTGCTAAACGTGCTTATCTCATTAAACTCAGACTCATCCGTCCGTAAAACACACTTAGCATTATTCAACCACATATTACGTTGGAAGGATTTTCGGAGGGTAAGCCATTTCTGGTGGACTTCTAATTTTATAATTTTAACTGGCATTTCCTCTAGTTTTAGAGGAGAAGTTGGGGAAAAATAATTTTTGGTCATAACTCACTCAATTTTCGACCAAATAGAGCTCATAAAGAGGTATTCTAGGCTAATTGGCATGTTGGGAACTCAATGGAGCAGGTTGCAGAGGCAGAAAGGGTCATCTACTGGTGTTTTAGTGCATTTGAATATTTTTTTAAGGCTAGGGCCACCAGGTGTTGGGGTCATTTCCAGAGCATCTAGAGCCCAAATTCAATAAAAAAATAGTCATTTTTGGGAGATTATGATGTTTTAAACTCATTGGAACATGTTCCCTGATGTTATGAAGCTTGTAATGGAAATTTGAGCACACTTGAAGCTAATACAAAGGCCCACACTATGAATCTGGACCAAGGAGATGTAGGCTAGGAGGGGTGAACTCCTTTATCAAAATTTTGTGTGTTAAGATCTTTTATGTGTGTTTGCTATCTTTAATATTGCTTCTGTTATGTCATTTAAAATTATACTTTCTAAGCTTATGAAAAACTCTTAATTTCACTAAGTACATTATTTTAAAATCACATGCTCATAAACAAACCTATGAAGGATAAGTAAAACAAAGCAAAGAAAAATTTATATCTGATATGAAACTAGCACAGCAATAACTAGCATTCGTTTTTAGATCAAGTTGGTATCGGAGCACAAGGTTGCTTTCTTTTTTTAGTTGAAGGGTTTTTAACAGTGCAAATTTACTGATGCTTACAAGATTGAGATTGCAGAGAGGAGAAGGGAAGTTACTGATAGCTAGTCCTGAAGTTAATATAAGAAGGAAGAAGGCTGAGAAGGCATCATCCTTACCCAAAGGACCACTCAAGGCAACACTTGAAGCGCAAGAGGAATTAATTGCACAAAAGGTTGAGGTGATTGAAGAGATACAAGCTGCAAGGATTGAGCTTGAATCTACGGCCAAAATGTTAGGCCATGAAGGAACTCATGAACATTTTGAAGAAGAGGATGTTAAGAGGAAATTCAAAGAAATGTAAAGGATGGTAAAAGTTATGTATGAATATTTTATGGCAAAGGAAACTAGAGAAGGCTCAAAAAACCCTCATAGATAAGAATCTTGATACAGTAAAATGGAGGAAGAGAGGAGCTCAAAAGGCAGTGGAGGAATACCACCTCCCTCTCCACCATCATCATCAGCATCCTCATCCGCATCTTCATCTTCCACATCCACTACAAAAACTCATACCCATACTCATTCCAATACCCCAAAAAGAAAGACTATGTTACTCAAGTTGGACATCAAATTTTAAATTCCTACATACAATGGAGAAATTAATGCTGAAAGACTAGACAATTGGATTCGCCAATTGGAAGTTTACTGTAGAATTCATAATCTACAAGAAGGTGATATCAAAATCCAGTTGGCTTCATTAAGGCTAGAAGGAGAAGCACTATTTTGGTGGGAGGCAAAGACACAAGAGGAAATGCGAATCCATGGTAAGATTTCCATTTCTTAGCTCGAATTCATTTCTTCCTTTAAAAGACAATTCTTTCCATTAAAAGACAATTTTTTCCATTAGCCTGTATGCAGAAAGAAATAATGAGTTAGAAAAAATTTAGACATCTCAAAGGTCAAAGTGTCCAAGAGTATACACAAGATTTTAGGAAAAGGGCTTTATTACTTGGAGTAGACTTGAATTCACAAGATACACTCTTGAAGTATATAGGAGGTCTACATTCCTACTTAAAACACAATATCCTTATGTTTAACCCAAATAACTTAGATGAAGTATGTGTGCAAGCCACACATATTAAATCAAGGGGTAAAAAAATTTCTGAAGAGGGTAGTAAGAAGAAGCCATTCAAGGGTAAGGGAAAATAGAAAGGAGTAAAATGGAAGGGAAAGAAGAATGCAAGTGTTAAGAAAGAAGGGGAGAAAATTACATGCAAACATTGTTCCAAGGAGGGGCATGATGAATTCCACTGTTGGAAACTACATCCCGAATTAAGACCAAAGAAACCAAATAACAAAGGGAAACAAAAGATGACTTCCACTACACAAAAAGATCTTGGATATGATTCAGGAGATGAGGGCCAAGATATTTTCCATGTTTAACAAAGGAAAGGAGGCTATAGCAAGTTCTAGTTCCTGAAACAATCACAACAACACTCCAAATGAAGATACAAGGATAGAATTATTCAATGTTAGAGTAATTTCTAATCATACAAAGATTTATGCATTGTTTGATATAGGTTGACAAGAAAACTTGATTTCATAAGACTTAGTTTAAAAATTAAACCTTGAAACTGTACCTCATCATAATCCATACCATTTGGGTTGGATAGTTAACAATGCTAATTTATAGGTGACAAGGAAATGTATTTTCATATTTAATATTACTGCAAAATTTGTCGATGAAGTTGAGTTAGACGTGGTTCCACTTGACATTTTAGGGATTATCTTGGGTTGTCCATATTTTTATGACAGGAAAGCGATATTTTACCATCATGAGAAAAATATCATTTTATTAAAGATGGAGTGGAGTATATTGTGAGAGCTCATCACAAGAAACTAAATATTTCTTTAGTTAATGCAGGGAAAATGAAGAGGCTAGTAAATTCAAGTAAAAATATTGCACTTCTCATGATAAAGAAAAAGGAAGATTTTAGCTATGAATCTTTTGAAGGATTTGATGAAAAATTGAAATCTTATTTTTTTGATGTGGTAAGTCAGCATGGCGAGATGTTTCAAGAACCAAAGGGGTTACCACCCAAGAGGGGAATTCAGCATGAGATTCAGCTTCAGCAGGATGTTCCACTTCCCAATATTGGTATGTATCTCATGTCAAATATGGAAAGTTTGCAAATCAAGAATAAAATCCAAGAGTTTTTGAAAAAAGGTATCATATGCCAATCTAATTCGCCATGTGGTTCTCCAATAGTTTTGGTTCCAAAGAAGGATGGGACTTGGCGCATGTGTATCAATTTTTGTGCACTGAACAAAATCACAATAAAGAATCCCTACCCACTTCCACGCATGGATGATTTGCTTGATCAGTTAAAGCATGCAAATTATTTCACTAAGTTAGATTTGAGAAGTGGTTATCATGAAGTTAGGATAGCTAAAGAAGACATTTGGAAAACTTCTTTAAAGACTAGACAAGGTTTGTATGAGTGGTTAGTTATGAAATTTGGCTTAACAAATGCACCATCTACTTTCATGAGAGTAATGAATGATGTACATAGACCATTTCTAGATGACGCTATCATTGTTTACTTAGATGTCATACTCATATTCAGCAAATCAAGAGAATAGCATGTCATGCATGCGAACAAGGTACTTGATGTTTTGAGAAAAGAGCAATTGTTCCTTAAGATGTCAAAGTGCGAATTTGGTAAGACTTCATTGGTATATTTGGGACACATTGTTGGAGGAGGTGAGTTGAATATTGATCATTCCAAAGTTGAGGTCATTTTGAATTGGACCAAGCCCAATACAGTTACCGAGGTAATAAGCTTTTTAGGGGCAGCACAGTATTGGAGGAAATTCATTGCTAATTTTTCTTCCATTGCATCTTTGTTACAAGCATTGACAAGCATAAATAAAGTCTTCCATTGGGGAGATTTGCAGCAGAAAGCATTTGATTCTTTAAAGAAAAATATAAGTTTAGCACCGATTCTAGCAATTCCAGATCTAAGACAGCCATTTGAGATCCAAACGGATGCAAGTGATTATGCTATGGGAGTATTGTTCATGTAGCATGGTAAGCCTATCTCATTTCATTCTGAAACTTTCAACGGAGTTGTGACTAAATATCCTACCTATGATAAAGAGTTATATGCATTGGTACAAAGTGTAAAGAAATGGAAGCATTACTTGATGGGGAAAGATACCATTATCCATACCGACCATCAGCCAGTGCGATACTTACAATCACAGTCAAAATTGTAGCAATCAAGACATTTCAGGTGGATGGGTTTTCTACAAAAATTTCACTTTGCTATCAGGTACAAAAAAGGAATCTACAATAAGGTAGTTGATATGCTCTGTAGACCTATTGTAAATTCAGCTATTATTCTCAAGCACAATTCTATTATGCATGAAAGTTACATTGAACAGTATGTGAATGATAGTGATTTTCAAGATGTGTATGAGAACTTGAGTAAGGGAAAACAAACTAAAGAGTTAGATTATCATGTGCATAATAGTTTGTTGTATCACTTGGGAAAGTTATGTATACCACAAAGAGAAATAAATAGTATCATAATGGAGGTGCACATAACATTGATTGCAGGACATTTCAGTGTAGGAAAGACAATAGCGCATCTTCAAAGGTATTTTTATTGGCCACGCATGAATGAAAGTGTTTCTTGTTTTATTAGAGGATGTTCTTTATGTGCAACACGTAATCCTAGAAATAGGATGCTTGGTTATTTCCTTCTCATCCTTGGGAGAGCATCTCAATGGATTTTGTAGGATACCTTCCTATGTCAAGGAAAGGTCATGATTATTTGTATGTTGTGGTAGATAGGTTCAACCAAATGTGTATTTTGATGTCATGTAGGAAAAAAATTACAACTAAAAAAAATGCTAATATTTTCTCTCAAAATGTATGGATCCATTTTGGTATTCCTACTTATATTGTAAATGATCGAGATTCTCAATTTGTTGGGAATTTTTGGTCAAAATTATGGGACATGATGGATACAAAGTTGAAGAAAAGTACATCGTTTTATCCACAAACAGATGGTCAAACAGAGGTGGTAAATAGAACTATTATTCATCTTCTAATATACTATTGCGGCAAGCATCCCAAGTTATGGGACAAACAATTACACTACATACAGCATGCATACAACCGGGAAAAACATTCTTCCCAAAATACATCGCCATTTGAGGCATGTTTTGTTTACTTGCCAAGATCGCCATTGGAATTTATCTTTGAAAAACATGTTGCTATAGACATACATAGTGACATAGATAAAGCAAGAAAGTTCATTGAGCAAATTCAATTGATACATCACATAGTGAAAGAGCAACTTGTGAAGAGTCAAAGCAGCGACAAGGAAAGGAATGAAAAACATTGGGTTGATCACAAATTCCAAGTTGGTGATGAAATTTGGTTGTAAATAAGCAAGGAAATATTTCAAGGGGAAGGTAAAATGCTCAAACCAATCTATTCTCGTCCATTTAAAATTCTGGAAAAGATTGGTACAAATGCATTCAAGCTAGATTTGTCTCCTTATATGCAAATTTATTCTGTCATTAATGTTGAGAATTTGAGATTATTTGAGCCTCCTTTCATTGATGATCAAGGAAAGCATGTTCAGCTACCATCAATAGATGATTTCTCACCAGAATATCTTGATGAACTTTAGCAAGATCTCATACTTGACAGAAGAATCAAAACTTCAAGAAGAGGGAATGTTGAATACATTAGAGTTGGACTAAAAGGTCAGAATCCTTCAAAGGAAAAATGGTTGGAGATTGGAAAAGTGAGGGATTTGTACCCTCACTTGCTGAACACTTGATAGTATCTTTTGGGGTCCAAAAGGCTTCTAGTGGGGAGGAATGATCTAAGGCTCAATTTTTAGCTAAAAAATGAAAGTGCTCAAAATTTCATCGAACCTAAACAACTAGATAGAGCTCGTCACTAGGATTCCAACGCAACTTGTTTCATAAAAATCCGATTTCGTATGACTTTGTTATCATCTGTTGTTCATTTTCCAAAACAGGCAAAAAAGGAGCAGAACAATTACAGTGATGATGTGGTAGGTACAGTCAACATTGCAGGAAATATTCTCTAGATTGCAGCCAGTGACACTTTGAAAACTTACATCTTCAGTTTCACTAGATGGCTTAGTGAAGAGATAAAGTATCCAATGACCTCCAATATTCTTCCTAAGTTGGAATTGAAATTTTTTTTAAGGTTGGAGTACAACCCAACCAGAGGGCGCCATGTGTCCTCTTGGTGGGCCCTCTCCAGCCTTTGGGTTGAGCCATTTGGTTATATTAAGGTCTGGACATTAATTTGAATGGTGGAATTATATATATATATATATATATATGAAGTTCTTAAACCCACTTCGGTGGCATTTACCAAATCTGGAGGATGTTACTAAATAACTTTGACGGAGGCTAATTTTGGAGGATTCCCCCAAGTATGGTGGGAAATTTCGTTGGAAATCTGTGTAAAATTATATGGAGGAGTGGGGGTCGAACCCACGACCTTCCGCCTGCCAACCAAACGTCTTTGTGAGCTCTCCTACCAAGTATTTCTTACCCTCTATGTTCACTGTCTATATTTGAATTAGAGAGGTTCAACAGTTGTGGGTTCGAGGGGGCTAGCCCTATGGGCTAGCCCCCTCCCCATGTGGCCAGATCCTGAAATCCGAGCGCTAATCCAAAAAAACTGAGAGGATTTTTTAATTGAGTTTAATTAATGATTAAACATGGTTTAACCACGATAAGTCGCAATTAGAGCTAAACACGCTTATCTCATTCAACCCACACTTATTCGCTCGTAAAACATGCTTAGCGTAATTAACAATAGATTACATTGGCAGGATTTTCAGAGGGCACACCATTTCTAGTGGACTTCTAATTTTAGAATTTTAACTGGCAATTCCTCTAGTTTTAGTGGAGAAATTGGGGCAAAAGTATTTTTTTTCATAACTCACTCAATTTTCGACCAAACGGAGCTCAAAAAGAGGCATTCTAGGCTAATTTCATGCTCGGAACTCAATGGAGCAGGTTGAAGAGGAAGAAAAGGTCATCTACAGGTGTTTTTGTGCATTTGAATATTTTTTAAGGCTAGGGCCACCAGGTGTTGGGGTCATTGCCAAAGCATCCAGAGTCCAAATTCAACAAAAAAATAGTCATTTTTGGGAGATTATGATGTTTTAAACTCATTGGAATAAGTTACAAGAGGTTCTGAAGCTTGTAACAGAAATTTGAGCACACTTGAAGCTAATACAAAGGCCCACACTATGAAGCTAGACCAAGGAGATGTAGCCCAAGACAGTTGAACTCCTTTATCAAAATTTTGTGTGTTAAAATCTGTTATGTGTGTTTGATATGTTTAATATTGCTTCTGTTCTGTCATTTAAAACTATGCTTTCTAAGCTTATGAAAAACTCATTATTTCACTAAGTACACTGTTTGACAATCACATGCTCATAAACAACCCTATGAAGGATAAGTAAAACAAAGAAAAGAAAAATTTATATCTGATATGAAACTAGCATAGAAATAACTAGAATTCATTTTCAGATTAGTTCCTCTATAAGTCTAGATTAGTGGTATCAGAGTGGTCTGCTCTTTCTCAATTTTCCTTTGCATGTCCCCAACGAGGTCGATATATAAGGAGTTAGGGCTTGATCTAGTTGAATCTTTGCAAGATCAGCCTCAAAAACCCCAATGACCTCCCATGGTAGAAGAAAATAAAGATGAGGGAGTAGGATATCTTATCAAAATATTTCTCAAGGAGGCCCTAGAGAAACAAAGGAACACAATGATGGATAATGTTTCCCATATTCTTCAAAGGCTGCCCACCAATGGTGCACCCTCATCCAACAGCCACTCTGGAGGAGCCACTCCTTTTAAGGTATGATTTAAAATTGGAATTCCCATATTTGAGGGGAAAATAGATGCAGATTCCATAGATATATGGTTGAATCTATTAGAGGGATATTTCTCATTTCATGATTTTTCCAATTGAGAAAAGGTTTCTTTTACAATCCTCAAATCCACCCCCCATGTCAAGGGCTAGTGGGAAACCTACTGTGAGCAGAAGGACGAGAGGGAAACCCCCCTATTCTTAGCCACACCCACTTGGAATTATTTCTGAGATGCCACCAAGGAACAATATTGTCTCATGGAGAGATATGAGGACAAGTACATACAATGGACTATGTTGCGACAGCAAAGGGATCAAGATGTGCATGAGGTGAAGAATTTTTTCCATACCATACGCATAAAGCTAGGTATCAAATATTTGGAGAAACATTTGGTGCTGAAGTACTGCAGTTTTCTTCACATATACATTTAGGAGGAAATGGAGTTCCTCTATATCTCCTCACTTGGTGAAGCATAGCAGTATGCTGACAAGACTGAGTAGAAATTCAAATAGAAGAAGCGAGACTTTGGATCTATGAATCAAAAGCAAGGGAAAGGTTCCACCAAACCACAAAACAAAGGACAAAGACAAGGCAGGGTGACCCAGGAAAACCTTCCAAAGCCGTAAGCAAGGAACAACACCGCAAATCCAAATAAGGACACGGGAAAGTGGTGTGAGTTCCATAAGAGCTCCAATCACAACACAAATGAGTGTCGGGCCAAGCATTCACTGGTGGCCGAGTTGAAGGCTTCTGAATCAGATGCATGTTCTTAATTTGAGTCAGAACCCAACAAGGGGAATGACAAAGGGAAGCATATTATCGATGTGGAGCCCAACACCATTGTTGCAACCAAAAATATCCAAAAGGAGGAACTCGAATATTTAGAAGAGGGGGAGCGCCTCTTCCACTCCCAGATGTGGGTGAAGGCTTCCCCGCTGCAGTTCATCGTCGATAGCGCGAGCCAAAAAAACCTTATTTCAGAAGAGGTCATGAAGTGATTGGGTATGCTGACCACATCACACACACGATTATACACCATTAGGTGGCTTCACCAAGGACGATATTTTTGCTTCATCCAACGGTGTTACCTTCCCTACAACATCAAGCCCTTCATGGATGAGGTATTATGTGATCTTTCTCCTCTTGATGTTTTTGATGTATTATTAGGCCAACCATACTTGTGGAAGCAAAATTTTGTTTATGATTATAGGCCTCGCGTTGTTATTTTTACTTTGGGAAATATGTTTTACTAGATACTAGAGGTAGCACTACCTACCGCCCTCTCTTTGATCACTACAAAACAATGCAGTAAGCTCATTTCCAAAACTGAGAAATTTTTTTTCCTAATGATATACCTTCAGGGAAAGAATAATACTATAGCCACGACCTCTAGACAGGGCTCTGCCGCATGAAAAATACATATGGACAAGGTCATGGAGGAATACAGGGACATATTAACCTCACCCGCAAGGGAAACTCTACATTTTTAGGTCAATCACTCCATCAATGTAACCTCCTGTGCACCGCAGTAGAAGGATGGGACTTGGAGACTGTATATTTACTATCGGGAATCGAACAAGATCACTTTTCGAAATAGGAATATGATCCCGCCGATTGATGAAATTCTGGACCAACACAAGGGGGCCAAATATTTCAACAAGATCGACTTGAATTATGGGTATCACCCAGTACCAATTGAACCCTCCGATGTGTGGAAGACTTCCTTCAAATCCAAGGAGGGCCTTTTTGAATGTTTGGTCATGCCTTTCGGGTTGACGAATTCTCATGAAACCTTCATGAGGGTGATTGATGACATCTTACGACCATCCACTAACTCATTCGTGGTCGTTTATTTGTATGACATCCTAATATTGAGCTAGATTTTGGAAGAGCACCTCCACCACATTCGATAGGTCCTCCAAACATTGTGGCAACATAAGTTGTGTGCCAATTTGGAGAAATTCACTTTTGGGATGACCTAGGTTCAATATCTAGGATGCATTATTGATGAGTGGGGGGTGCATGTGTACCTAGCCAAGATCCAAGTCATTTTGTACTAGCGAGCCCCAACCACTTTAACAAAGCTCTGCAACTTTCTGGGTCTTTCCAATTTTTTCCGCAGGTTCATTTTGGGGTTCTCTCATATCACTTGGACTTTTATTCAAGGGAGGAGCAAAATAAAAATTCTTTCGGTCTGAATCTCAACAAAAGGTGTTTTCAGAGTTGAAGCATCACCTCTTCTCTACACCAGTGCTCACATTACCAGACTTGCAACAACTATTTAAGATCGAGACAGATGCCTCTAACTATGATATTGGGGTAGTACTTACTCAACAAGGGCATCAAGTGGCATGCCACAGTGAGACACTTTCAGACACAGTCCGAATGAAAATGGAATAATTACATTTTTGGGAAAGAAACAGTCATCCACATAGATCACCGACCCCTGTAGTTCATAAAAACACAAGGGAAGTTGTAGAATGATCGCCATCAGAAACGGTCCACATACTTATAACCATTCCATTTGAAAATAAAGTACAAGAATGGAAACACAAGTGATGTTTCAGATTTCCTTAATCGACCACCTATCATGGCACTAACCACTGTGCTCGAATCTTGTGGGCACAAGACTTCCGGTTGGCCTCATCTCTAAAAAAGTGATCCATAATTCAACAACATGTACCAGACGCTCTTGTAGGGTAAGAAAGTTCCAAAATTTCACCTCTAGGATGCACTGTTATGCCACCTAGGACACCTCTATGTTCCTTCAAGTGAGTGTGTCAATATTATTTGGGAAGCACACTTCAGCCGGGTCGTCGAATATTTCGAGGTCAAGAAAATAATGGCAATACTATAGAATTATTTCTAATGGTCAAAACTTATATAGGATGTCGGGATGTTCATCAAATCCTGCACTGCCTCCATCATTTCTAAAATGACCATCAAGAAGTAAGGCCTATATACTTTGTTTCCTACCCCTAGTCGACCTTGGGAATTCAACTCCATGGATTACATGTCAAGCCTTCCTTCTACCAAGCATGGCAATGATTGTGTTTTTTTGGTCGTCGACATATTCTCTAAGGCCTCGTAGAATAATATCACAACATAAGCCACTACTAAACTATTCTTTGAATGAGTGTGGGTACATTTTGGGATCCCATAGTCCATTATCTCAGATCAGGATAGCAGGTTCCTTAGTACATTTTTGTCAAGTCTCTAGTCTATGCTCGACACCAAGATCACTAAGTCCATACCTTTCCACCCCCAAACTGATGGCCAAACAGAGGTCATCAATAGAATGATCGTACACATTCTACGCATGTACAAATCGAAGCATCCACACACATGGGATGAAAGCCTCCCCTATGTTCATCACAGTTGTAACTAGTCTCTCCATAGCTCAACTATCCATAGCCCCATTTAGATGGACTTGGGATTCCAGCCACTATTTCCCATTGATGTGGCCATACCATTTGTAGTTTCTCACGCAGATTTGGCTCATGTCCAGTACAAATCTGAAAAGGCAAACAAATTAATTGAGAACATTCAGCATGTCTGCCAACAGGTCCACGACATATTGGATAGAGCTAATGCTAATTACAAGCAACAACATTATCTGCATTGGGTGCCACACAATTTTCAGGTAGGTGACAAATTTTGATTGCATTTGTAGCAAGAATGCCTAACTGGAGCTCATTTGAAGCTCAGAACACTCTTATATGGGCCTCACACCATTATCAAGTTTGTTGGATATAATGCATTTGAGCTCAGCATTCCCCCATTCCTTGGCATGCACCTAGTGTTCAATGTGGACCACCTTCAGCCATACTTTCCACCATTACTAGACACATCAGACATTACAGAATAACTCACATCAACATAGCTAAACCTAGATTGTGTGGAACATGCCACAACTGATCGGATCATGGACACAAAGGTTAATAACACTCTCCAGTATAAGATCTAGTTGTATCGGGTTGTCAAAGTTGGCCAACTCCTACAGTAAGGAAGTGGCTCAACAGGGACCAAGTTCAGCAGAAGTTTCCTCATCTCATGCAGAAACTCAATGCAATTGGGACCATTTCTTCCTAAGGAGGGAGAACTCAACCAAGTGAATATTAGTGGCCACCCACGTATTCCACTTGGACCCCCACCATTCTTTCTTTCAGTTTCTCAGTTTCCCAAATTATATCACAATTTGGTATTTTTGGTATTTTTTCGGGTCTTGAACTTTCAGAGTCATTTTGAACGAAGTATGTCATGTGTTTGAGAAAACCAAGACAAACACTCTAAATTTGTATTCCTCGAATATGCCTTTCTAACAAGGTATTGTGTGCATCAAATGAAGATCGTATGCCACAGTTGCGTCCCAAGGAAGTTAATGTACCAATTTACCCAAACAGGGCGAATAATTTTGGCACTTCGTCTCCTAGGGTTATGTTTTTCGATTTTTAGGGTTTTTCATTATTTCTCAATAATAAATAGGCCTTCGTGCCTCATTGTAACACAATTCATAGGCATGTAGCCACCACATATCTTCTCAGAGATAAGCTTCCATCGCCCCAGCTAGTTTATTTTTTATTTTTTCTGTAAGAATTTTTTAGTGTTTGATATTAATGAAATGAAGTGTTATTCCTGATACATATCTATGTTTATATTTCTTTATGTATTTTATTGCATTCTTGCATAAGTATGGATAAATTACTATTTTTTTATGTTTATTTTTTTTTTAAGTCTCGGAGTGACCTACTACACAGGTTTGATGTAGTGAGTAGGTTATAAGAATGGTTCCAAAATTTGTCTCAGGCTACTAGTTCTATCCAATTGGGCTTAGATAC
Organism: Pinus albicaulis; assembly: GCA_034641835.2. Classification (NCBI taxonomy): domain Eukaryota; kingdom Viridiplantae; phylum Streptophyta; class Pinopsida; order Pinales; family Pinaceae; genus Pinus; species Pinus albicaulis. The sequence continues at coordinate 185,223,854 of CM076573.1, forward strand.
TAAATTGGTTCCATACAATTTTTAGGTTCCTGAAAGTTAGTGAATTCAACACAACCCCTTTTCTTGTTCTAGTGTAGCTATTAGTATTAATTTATAGAAATAATTCCAACCTCTCACTATTTTACACAACCATGTACAGTCTTTAAAGTTACGTTCCACTTACCCATTTATTTTAGCACTTTTATCACTATTTTTTATGGTAGGCGAGACTTGGTACATCTCGAATATAGCCAACCATCCTTCTATAATACTTAGGCCTAAATCTACATGCATAACGAAAAATGCTCAATTTTTTTTTGAAACTCTGGTCCATGTGTTTGAACTAACTTGTTCCTTAACAGTTCAGATAACTAGCCACAAAAATTTTATGTGTGTGTGTGTGTGTATTTATCAACTAATATTTTCACATTTCATGTCACTGTCATAATTTATTTTAAATAGTCACACCATTTTGTTAAACCATCCATGAATAAAAGAACATTTATATTATAAAAGTGATAGAAAACACTTAGTTCTAGAAACCAATCAAGTAAAGATACTTATCTATTTAGCTTACACCAACAAGAAATACACAGGGAATAAAGTTCACTCCTCCCAACCAACATGAATGGTAATCTTTACAAGTTGTCCCCCCCTGCTAGTTTCATTTCCAGAAAAGTTGTTGATAGTGACCCAACTAGGTATGTCCTAAGGCATCAAGATTTTGCAAGCATAGTGTAAGAACTCACAAACTCACAAGCCTAGCTTAGGGATTCCACTAGCTCCAACCAACTCAAGAAGACCCTCACTAGCAATGTCATGCATTTCCTTAACAATGTCCTATTCAAGGGAGTAAATTATTTCTCTCCCTTCTTAGTTTCCTCATGATTCCTAACCCACCCTCCCATATTTTTTTTCACAACTGACATAATTTATCTCTAGGGATGGTAGCAATTTTCCTTTAAATATCTCAAAAATGAACTTTCACTTAGTGAATTTTTCTCGTAATTTCATTAGTTTCCATATCCAACTTATTTATGAAATTAGAGTAACTTTAAAAATTTTAAATTTTATCACTACGATTACCAATCAGCCCATATTCTTATCAAGTCATGGCAGTAAAAGTAAATTAAATATTTACTTTTCACTTAGAGTGTTACATCTTCCCCCCTTCGAGTGAAACACCCTCCTCAGTGTTTCCTGACCTTCAAAATATACTGGAATATGCCTCACGCATAAAATATTTATTCTCACCTTCCGTGGTAACCTCTCCAGACTAGTCTAACCTGGGTAAACTTTTTCTTTTGTAGCGTAGTTTTCCTTTGATAGAGAATCCAAAAAGGTTCAACGAGGATTACTTTGTCCGATTTGACCTACATTCACAATTATTATGGTCATTAGTTTCCCTCAATCATCCTTTAAGAAAGTATTTATATTGTTTCAATCTTCATTACAAACACTATCAGTTGTTATTAACATACCCAGAAAAGGGTGTCAACATGCATCACAAACTGATAAGGGCCAATAACCTGCATTCAATAAGAATTAGCAATCTTCATTGTAAACTCATCAATTTTTGTTTTTTTTTGTTGTATATTTTTATATGACCCAAGGTTATACCAGTTGACAAAGATCCCAACATGTGGTTCCATTATAAGTTTTAGACCACAAAGGATAAGTTTTGTCTAGAGTATTTACTTATTAGTAATAATATGTTCAGAAACCATTTATTGTTCTTGCCTTTTATGAAAAATATGTACTAAATAACACTATTTTACTTTGATATTAATGCAATGTTACATATGCATTGGTCATGCACGAATAGAGTTTAAGATGACTTCCTTTTCCTGCCTTATTCAAAAGGGTCATATTGTTGTCCACTTCATCTAATTAAACTTAAGTATGCCCATATTGGTTGCTTTTCTATTTTCATAGCACCAACCAAGGATCCACTTTATGGTAGTCCTTTAATTTTTCCCCCTTTTTCATCCTATATTACAATTTATTGATTTAAGTTCTACATAATTTTGCTTCTTTGTACAGTCATGTGATTCATCCCTCTTATGCTTATATGTTTATTGGTTGTCTCATACTTTCCCTATTATTATAATATAATTCTTTCTTTGTATATTGAAGCACAATTTTTTATCTGCTTCATACAGTAATCATACTTGTTATCTTTGCAAGGAAGGTTTTCTTGCATTATTTCCATATTGGCTTGCGACCAATGTTTTATTCCTTAGGCACCATCATACTTTTATGATATTAGCATCCTATAACAAAAAATTACCAAATTCTAGAACAATTATTTCAACTTACCACTTTCATGTTAGTATTATCTTGTCCTTTGTTCAAGTGGACCCAATCATGTCCTCGTCACTTATCTTTTATTTGTTTCATGAAAAAAGCAAGGTTTTATTACTCATTTGGTTTCCTTTTTGTATTATTTTTCCTCATGATCTCTCTCAATATACCATTAGGGATACAAATATAAGGTATTACTAAGAGATCCCACTATGAAAAATTAAGGCTCAACCTTGATTATAATCAATAAAACAAGCAAGTACATTACGTCACCAAATATTACCATCATATCTTCCAACATGCCTCACCTATGAGTTTTCTCAACTCTTTCTTAAGGTTTGTATTCCTCTTTATTTTGCAAATTATTAATCATGGTGTCTGAATATCACATTTTCTCCCTCTTGTTGAATTACAATCAACTATGGGGTCTTCCCCCCTTTACATCTTCGCGCATGTCATATTCCTCAGCACATATTGATCTTGTAAGCATACGTTCATTCTATTCAATTATTTTACGAGACTTAGTTTGTATTAATGGAATCATTTGGACTTATTTGAGGTCCCTATTTGGGGTAGCATTGACTAATGGCATGTTGCATTACTAACACATCATATGAAAATAGGTATAAATAATGTTTGTGCCTACATGGTACAAGTAATTCTTTACCATGGATTTAATGTGTGTGTTTGTGTGTGTGTGTGTGTGTGTGTGTGTGTGTGTGTGTGTCACATATTTTATTACCTTATTCGACCATCCACCTATTTTCTAATCACACCACACCTATTCTTACTACCAATCCCTCATGTCATGTTGATATGACAACCTCCTTAAAATATTAATATACACATTCATTATCATGAGTACACCGTTTGACTGTCTAGCTTATGATATTTGCCAAAATTTTCTAAGAAAACCATTAAATTCTTCCTCCTGTAATCTATGATTATATCATTTGGTTTTTTTATGTATATAATTTCTATAGTTTTGCCAATTTTCCAAAGGGACCCTACTTGCATCTCTTCTTGTTCATATTATTCAACCAATAGTCATTTCAATTAATTAAATCCTCTTATCATTTTGATTTTTATTAGACCATATTTTTCAAATTCTGAGGCAGTTATAAATAACCAATTAGCGAATCCTTCCATGATTCAATATTACAAGTCTTCAACTCACACCATTTTGATTTCCCCCCACCCCTTCATCCATCAGGTATAGGAAATTCAAAATTTGTTAAGAATTCTTTTATATAATTTACGGGTCATGAAAATTTCTATATTCCTTAAACTGATCCTTATCTTTCTCTCCATATACTTACTAAATTTGATGTAAATTTTATATCCTTTCAATCATCAGCAACATTCTTTCGATGCAATTGGATGTACTCAGGTAACCCAGTTACCATTATCATGTCGTTTCAGCTTACAAATCTCATATATGCCATTCCTTCACTATTTCCAATACTAGTCTCCTTTCCATAATTAATATTATGAAAATTTATCACAATTTCTTTTGTTTCTCAAGTATTTTATCTAGTGATTCTATTGCAATTCTCAATTACTTTACTTCTGCAATCCCTCACGTTATGGATTGTGTTGCTTATTCTACTATTGTAACCTGACTTTCTATGGTTGCACTTATTCAAGAAGAGACTTTCAATGATAAATTTCATTAGTTCTCTTATTAGTTTTCGTTTTTCAATAGTCATGAAATATGTGTCAAGCGGTTATTATTACATTATATTAATTTATACCTGAGTTATACTACTGACATATAAATTTTATATTATATTGTTACCATTGTCGGTGTCTACCACATCACTTGCTAATGCTTAGTTTGATGAGAAGGATTCCATACATTACCACCAGTCACCCTGGACACTCCAATTGACTCGCATCCATACATGTACTTTGTAATTGTATGTCTTTTTATATCATCGGTCAAATTTTTACAATAATATGTTTAGGTGGCTTCCTCGGGTATGCTAATACCCTCTTTTCCTTAAGTATTACAAGGTTTTTACTCCCTTCCATCCCTTTTATAATTCCTAGATACACTTTATTCTATGTGTACCCTCTATGTTTAAAAAATAAAATAAAAATTAGAAGCCTTGGTATTTTTTATTATTCATAAAACATATGATGTAATTTTTATTATGAATGTGTCACAATATTCTATAGACCCTTTCCCATTTCATCTTACTTTCCATATTCTATGTATACCCTCTCTGTTTAAAAAATAAAATAAAAATTAGAAGCCTCCATATTTTTTATTATTCTTAAAACATGTGATGTACTTGTTATTGTGAATGTGTGACAATATTCTATAGACCCTTTCCCATTTCATATTACTTTCAATACACAGGTAATATTACTATTTTGTTAGGACTAGATATTAATTTTACTAGCAAGTATTTCCTTACATTCACTCTTCCAACTAGGTTCTTGGTCAACATCGAGTGTATATGCAAGAAATTAATTTATACTAATCAAGTAATCACTTCCAACTGTAATTATTATTTATGAATAATATATTTACTTATTTTATACGTCTCTCCTTAAACATTTCATCTTAGAGGTTTAAGTTAATACATACATACATACGTACGTGCATAGATACATACATTTTAGGGTGATTCATATACAACATCATACCATATGATATTTGATAACTGAAATTGTGTAACAAAATTATTTTTTAAACAGGGTTCTCTCAAATCTCTTGTGATGTTTAAAACAACATAATTTTTTACCTAGTTGTGCCCATATCTCAAAATTTGAATTATGTAAGGATGCTGAATTTAGTACTGTATGCAGGTTTTCCATATTTCAAATTATTTTTTTACTGTGGAACACAACAAGATTTGTTACTATTCTCCCTTAAAAAAGCTACAATATTGAACCTTTTAGCTCGGATACAACTTGTAACATACTCCCCTTTTCACACTTACTGAATTTATTTTACACATAGAAATCCCTCAATTAAATTACAAATTACAAGGGACAATGATCATAACCTTTTTACTTCTTTTGCTATACCCTTTACCAATACATTATTTATAACTTTGTATATTATAGTGTAAAATTTGGTTAAATTCATGCACTATGCTCACACTTGTACAAATTAAACTGTAATGTTTTAACGACTTCACCCTTGGTGATTGTTTGAAGGTGGTACAATATAAATATCACATTGCATAAACATATCTTCATGGTTCGTGGTGCAGTATATATATATATATCTATTTACATAACTCAACTATCCCACATTTCCGCCTCGTTGACTTTATCTATTAAAAGATAATGGAGAATCATTAATTTGTGAGAGTTGGTTCATGAAACCTTAGGATATGAATTATTTTCTATTTCTTAGGGTATGGTTCTAACTTCCCTACATCTATGTCTGTTATATATTGATTGATTTATATTGAGAATGTAGAGCGCTCTGCAATGTCAGACTCTCATGGTTCATTCTATCCATTGTAGAGCTAACTGGTTTTTTATTAATGAATTCAATCCATCATATTTTATCATGGTATCAAAGCTCCAGGGTCAAATCATATTTAGAGTGTTGTGATCCCTGTGAATATCCAGGTGGTAGAGGAGAAGCCCCTCATGACTGAGTGAATGTGGTTTTCTCTTTCTCAGGTATTGATCAATCAGCGCGTTTTTTGGAGGAGTAGTCACAGCGATCAGCACAATCTCGTGGTGATTATCCACTCCGAAAAGCACAGATATGTGCGAGAGAACTGCGTCGATAGGTCAGAACCTTATTCAGTTCCATTTCCGGTGCGATCAACACGGAAATTGGGTCAATAAGGATGCCGATGAGGGAAAGAAAGGAGATTTGAAACAAATTTGTGCCAATGTTCACCCACTGATGAAAGGAAGAGATCTGAGATCTATTGACGGTAAAATTTTATTGATGAGGGAAGATATATGATGTAGATATATTGTTCGTGTTAGCTCGCCGATGAAGGAAGAGATCTGGAGCAGATCTGTTGTTGGTGTATGCTTGGTGCAGAGGAGCTAAAGATCTTGTGCTGAGAAATGGAAGAGGTCATGGCAAATGAGTCGAGAGACTATGGCGCAGCATGGAAAGAAGCCTGCTAGATTGATCACAGATCCGGTAAATATGTATCGTGATATTTATTTCTATAAGGATCTGGGGTAGATCCATCATTTTTTTCTGTCAATTACTCGAATTTTTTTTTTTTTAGAATCGTCAAGATGAATAATCAAATAATCGAAGCATACTTGAACGAGAGCAACAAGCACGATGGTTCCAATTACTCTAACTGGAATTTCAAGATGCAGATGGTGCTAGAAGCACAGAGTTCCTGGACGATTGAAAATGGGGATAAGCCAAAGCCAGCAACAGGAGTCGGTTCAACCACAACGATTCAACACTGGGAGAAGAGAGAGAGAGCGGGGAAAATATGACGTTGAAGATTTCATTGAAAGACTATATCATACCACATATCAGAGAATGAAAATCTGCAAGCGAAATTTTGACGATGTTGAAGGATTTATATTAGATCAAGAATACAAATCGTCTCTTTTTCCTGAAGAGCAAGATCCTCTCCATAAAGATGGAGGAGAATGAAATAGTTGCTGCTTTTGTATCACGGATCAAATATATGAAGAAAAAATTGGCAGATATTTGTGAGATAGTTGTAGACACCGATTTGGTCATGATTACCATGAATGGTATGACTGATGATTACCAAATTCTTATCACTGGGATAAGTGCAAGGGAGAAAGCCCCAAAGTTTGAAGAACTGACATGAATATTAATGCAAGAAGAAGAAAGAAGATTTACTCTAAAACCCCAGAGTGCAGATCTTGCATTAATGGCAAAGAAGAAATTCTTCAAAGAAAAAGGAAATTCATCACAGAAAAATGGAGGAAATCCACAGAAAATACCAAATCAATTTCAAGGTATGTATCCAAATAGAAATGAATCCATATAAAATGTTTCTATTGTGGCAAATTTTTTCATATGGCTAAGGATTGTAGGAAAACAAAATTTGATGAAGGACAGCAAAGACATAAAAGACATGCAGGTCATTTCGTAGATGATGACCATGTTCAAGATTTCAGATTTTTCATGGTTGACACTGATGAAAATGTCAAGGTAGAAATCTGGTATGTGGATTTGGGAGCATCCACACACATGACAGGGAACAGATAATGGTTCAAATATTTTAAAGAAACCAAAAGCGGAGCACAAATCTACCTTGGCGATGATAGAGGTTATCAGAACAAAGGGTACAGGAACATTCCTATTATTTTTCTTGATGGTACTATCAGACATATCTAAAATGTAATGTATGTACCCAGAGTTACAAAGAATCTGATTTATGTATCCATAATTATAGATCAAAATCTCAAGGTATAATTGTTTAAATATAATTGTTATATTAAATATTTTTGGATGGTATGAAGAAAATTGCTTCAGGAATTCGAACAATAGGTTTGTATAAATTAAATGTGAGGACAACACCACATCGATCTTTGACAGAATCGAGTTTGACTACAGATGTTATAGCATCATTTTTCACCCTCTGGTGATTCATGATTGTATTTATGGCTTTGGGCACCCATTCCTACAGACTTGAACAAAATTCACTAAAAAACAGTGTTAAAATTCCCATACGCGGGTATGCCCAGACTTTTCCGCGTGTATACGCGAGTCCACATGTACTTTTCTGCGTATGCCATTAAAATCATTAAAAAATATATTAAAATTCCCTATTTTTGGGCTGGGTTGATGGTTACTCCAGTAGTTCAACCACCCCAGCACGTGGCCAACTGTTTCCAACTGATTGAAACTACTTTGAGGGAGTATAAAAGCCCCTCATGTGCATGGCCTAAGGGAGAGAGAAATTTTATAGACACTATACTCTGTTGGAATCCCAATTCAAGTCTGAATTCCCGTGCCTCTTGCACTTTCCCAGATTTATACAGGAAACCCTTGTTTCCTGGAGATGTTCATCCATTTATATGCCATCTCGAGTGCACAAGTCTTGAAAGTATCTTAGCGAGGCAAGGGCGGGACGAATCCGGATGACGGTCTGCTCGAAGATCGTGGAAGGATTCAGGTGATCTCTCCACTTTTACTACTGTACATGCTGTTCGTGATAATGAAGAACCATCTTGTTCCTGAACTCGTGTGTTAATGTTTACTTATATGTGTGAAAATATTATCATTTAAGCATTTATTACGGTTTATATAATATTTCACATGGATTGCACTAACGTTTAGGAGAAGTATATGTTGTACAACTAGGTTTCCGTGCACGTTCTTTCTTGTTTTCCAGGTTGAAGGAGGAAGAAGGGTTGTTGGGGGTTTGGACCCCGCAGGATCTACATCGAACGTAGGACTACGGGTGGGGGTTTGGACCCCGCAGGATCTACATCGAACGTAGGACTACGGGTGAGTTCTGCTATCGTTGTTAACTAGTTTTTTGCATTCAAGTATGGTTGTGTGTGAGTCCTTCTGAATAGCATGCCCTGATCTGTGGAGGTTTTGACCCAACAAACCTCTAGGGTGATTTTCCCCGAAACAGAACTGGCGACTCCACTGGGGACCACATTCTTATGATTCCCCTGTTGGGTGGTTTCAGTTGTTTGATAGGTTTCCAACATTTTTAACTTTTATTTCCAGTCCAGTTAACTCTTTCTCAGTCAGACTGAAGACCTGGTTTCTTATCCAGGCTTGATCTTTTTTAATTTTCATTATTTACCTTTTCATACGCGGGTTTTTCTGCACATAGACGCGTATACACGCAGTTTTTGTTAAAGGGAGTCGCGTATACGTGGGTTTCCTTTAACACAGTCGCGTATGCACGCTTGTTTCAAAACTGTAAAGTCGCGTATATCTGGGTCAATTTTGAAATTTTAGGTTTCTTGGCTTTTTAGTCTTGTCTGCCTGTGGAGGCCTGTTCCTGCAGTGTCTTTGGATCCTTTGGATTGTGTAGAAAGTGGTCTTTGGTCTTTTCTCTCTCTTGTTTGGTTGAAAACTAGCTTATCTAGCAAATCTTGTTTCTTGTGCTTACATTTCTGGGTCGAGTACCAAGATCTCTTCCTGGGGATTCTTAGCTGTTCTGCTTTATCAGAACAGAGAGCCTCTGCTCATTTACTATTTCCAACCTTTGTGTCTTGCTTTGCACTTCGATTTTTGCCCATTTCTTGGTTGGTTTTCTTGAGTTCAGTTGACTAGGTCTTGTTGCAATTTTTGAAGAGTCTTTCTTGGTTCTTTGAAGTTTTTGTTTGCTGCAAGGTTGTACTATTCTTCTAGGCTGAGTGATTGAGTTTCTTGTCTTCTTTTGCTCATAGAAATCTTGCTACTAGCTAGCTCTATAAGGTTTAGAGCATTTTTGAAGTTTTTGCTTGAAATTCAGAGTTGTTTGGCTTGGGATTTGATAGTTTTTCTTGGTCTTTTCGAGCTCTTCCTTTTTATAAAACTCAAAAGCTCAAAAAACATTTTGTTTTGTCATTTGCTTTTGTTTTGCATTTTTGTTTTTGTTTTGTTATATCTGTTGAAGCTTTGTTGAGGTTTCTTGCCTTTGGTTTTTGACTTGATTTTGGAAAGGAATTGTCATTGGTTTCTTCCTCTTTGTTTCAAGCATTTTTGGTGTCTTTATATTAAGAGTTTCTGACTTGGGGAACTAGCTTTCTGGACAACCAAAAAGAGATAAAACTGAAGGATCTTTGGGAAATTTCTCTCTACTTTAGTAGATTCTGCATCTTAGAATTTGCATGCTCTTAGTGATTTGCATCAGGTGCACTTAAGCATTTAGTCATTTTCATAGTTTTTGTGAGTGTGAAGTTGCTTTTAATAAAACTGAGAAATTGCATTTGCATGTAGTTTGGTTTTTATTAATTTCTTTTCTGCGTCAAAACACCACAAGTTTCATTTCCGTATCCCTTTGACTTAACATAACGGCCAATTAAAATAAGCGATATAATTTAAAAGCAACTAGCAAGTTTTTTAAGTGTCATACACCAACTAGCTAGGTTGTAGGGCCTTGGATTAGGTGAGTGGAGAGTTAACTCTCCAAGGCTGCTAAAAAAAAACATAGAAGTTGATTAATTGAGCGAAATCCAACTCCGTTAGGTGGACCGGGAAAGCTCTCCTCCAGAGAGTCAAGCGCGAGGGGAAGTGAAGGCTGAGAAGAGGGATACCCCCTCTCTGATTAGTTGAATCTGACCTCAAGACCGTTCCGCCCGGCTTCTGACACGGATTGGTGCCCATAGTTGCCACTCCTAGGTTCCACACAGGTGACTGTGGGGGGGAATACCCATGGTACCTGAGGCAGACGTCGCATCACTTTCAGCAGTACTTCTCGGGGGTGCCCTTGCGAAGCTTGGGTGCTTGAGCCGGCAAAGGCTGTCGTTAGGAGGTCGGCGTAACTGTTTCTGATACCTTCGCTAGTTGTTCTGGGCCCTAATCATCCCAGACTGCTTTCGGAAGGCCCTATATTTCGCTTTCCTGTATTTTGGTGTCCGGTCCTCATCACCCGGAGCGGAAATACTTGGAGGCTGTTTGCTTGACTGTATCTCAGGGATTTTTATTTTAGTGAGTGCTCTTTGCTCCTAGCTTGCCTAGCTTTTCACTTTTTTGAGTCTAATTTAAAATCTATAAAAGTGGCTGATCAAGCGCCTCATCGATCGAGGAGAATCCGGGGGTTGTCTCCCGAGAGTCCAGAGCCTTCTTCGAGAAGGCGTAGGAGTGATTTAGCAGGTGGTTACCACCCTGTGACATCTGACGCAGTGGAGAGAGATCCTCCACAAGGGTCTGAAGGTTTCATAGCTGATTCTGGTGTTGGATCCGAGAGGAGCGCTCCGCTCACCTCGCGAGTTTTATTTCCGAAGGAAGAAGAAGTTCAAATAGAGGAAGTACCTGAACCCTCTATGTCACTTCCATCTCCTCTTCCTCCTGATTATTCGTTCGTTGTTGAATACATCGGACCTGAGTCAGAGAGACCGGAAGATCCTTCGTATTATACATACCTTTCGATGGCCACGACTGGGAATGCGGCTTCTGCTGTGAGTGCTGCAGGAATTCAGACTCCTGCTTCTGTTGAAGGAGGGAGCACTATTGCTATATCTTTGATTGCTTCTAGCACTACTGTGTTTGGCTCTGGTTTCACCCAAGCACATGCTTCCCAATCTGGTCCCTTCTGTTTTGGAATGCCCACTAGTGGGATTCCTTCTTTTTCCTTTTCCACTGCTGCAGCTGGATCGACACCCATGTCTTCCATGGCTAGTGGATCAGCTTCTTTTCAATGGTTCCCCTTCGGAACTGGACATATTCCTAGTTCGAATCCTTCTTTAGGGTCCTTTCCGTTTACTTCTCAGACTCAGAGTTTCAACCCTTAGTCTGGAGGTCAGAATTCGACTACTTTTACAGGTTGGAACCCTGTATTTACTACAGTGGGGGCAGGGAATCAGTTTTATGCTGGTCACCAAGGGAATGCTTCTTTCCCTTCGTCGAGTGCTTATCAGAACTTTTCCCCTCTTTCTAATGCCTGGAACCCCTATCAAGGGCTTTCCTCTTCATTTCATACTTCAGTGGGGGGAGCTGGTCTGGTCTTTGGTAAATCTGCGTTGGGAGGAGGTTCTTCTCATTTTTCTACGAGTTCTTTCTGGCAACCTGGTGCCTCATCAAATCCAGGGTATTCTTTTCAAAATGTTGGGAATTCATCCTATCAAGGATGGAATCCTCAGGCTTCGCCTCGTTTACCTTTTCTGGCAACGTTAAACTTGCCAGATCTATCGAAATTGACTAATGATCCGATCCGTTATAGTCCGGGGTGGCCTCCGGTCCCGACCAAACTACCTTCAGACATTCCAAAGTTTGAAGGCAAGAATGGCAAGGATCTGGCTGATCACATCACCACTTTCCATTTATGGTGTTCTTCTAACTCCCTGATCGATGATTCGATTAGGTTTAGATTGTTTCAACGCACCCTAACTGGAAACGCTGCCAAATGGTATATTGAGCTAACTGGGGGTAGTTTTTCTACATTTGGAGAATTGGCTGTTACATTTCTAAACCATTTCCAGTTGCCAGTCTGTTATGACACTGGGACTGAACTCCTAGCTAATTTTAAACAGGACGACGCAACCCACATTTCTGACCATATTCAGGAATGGAGGAGAAGGAAGAGGCTTATTAAAGCTCATATTCCAGGTGAATTCCTTTTGGAATGGTTTCTGAAATCTCTGCAATCAGACATTTCTAAAGATGTATCCCAATCTGGGGTATTTTCTGAGGAGCAGGCCATTTTTAGGGCCCAGCAGTTGGAATTGATATATTCTCAATCTGGGGTCCTTCATAAATATCTGCCCAATGCTCCTCGCTCCAATTTAGATTTATCCAAAACTAAGCCTGGTCCTCATGGTGACGGACTGATTGGATTGATCAATAGTGGTGTAGCCAGCCTGCTTACCCAATTACAACAATTGTCTTTACAATCTGCTCCTTCTGGTCAGGCTATGCCTGCTGAGTCATCGCCTTTCCCCTCATTGTCCATAAATGTTGTCCAAGCTTCTGATCCCAAAGGAAATCAACAATCCGAAGGGAAGAAGAAGGGACGAAATAATAAGAAAAAGGGCAAGAATGGGAAGGGTAATGCGAATAAAACCAACGAGCATGTTGGTGAGGGTCAAAAGGATAAAAAGAAAGTGAAGTTTCCATGCAAGCTGTGTGCTGGAGACCATCTTACACACCTTTGCCCTAAAATTCAGGATGCGCAACGCTTGTTAGCTCAGCAGGGTTCTTCTAGTTCCCAGGCTGTGTTAACAAACCCTTTTCCCCAAGGGCAACAACTAGTTGTTGGCGCGAATCAAAATCCTGGGGCTTCCTCTGGGGGCACCCAGGAAGGGGAAATTCCATCAAACATATTCATGATGAGTGCTCACGTGGATGTCGCTACGAGATCCCGTGATTATGGCGGAGAAGAGTCTTTGAAAGCTAAGGATGCTCCTGATGCTACTGAGCCGCTTCACATTACAAGGCCTACTGTTGAGCCTATGCCTCGGATGCCCAAAGCATCCACTAAGCGTTCGACGATTAATCCAAACGCTAGGGCTGCCCAGAACTACTCTATTGTGGAAGATCTGGCACAGAGTCCTTGTGCTATGTCAGCTTTAGAGGTGCTCCAGTCTTGTCCGGCTCAGCGCAGTGCTTTGCTCACTTCCATTGGGGCTATTGATCCGAAAAATTCTCTTCTGATTACATTTGATATGACTAATTTTAAGAAGAGACTCCCCCATCATATGGCTTTTCATATTAAATCATCGTACCGGAAGTGCAATATCTTTTGGACGGTTGTTGATGAGGGTGCTTCCACATGTGTGATGTCTCTCACATGTTGGAAGACGATTGGATCTCCCAAAGCTGTTCCATCTACCACTCTTCTGACTGCGTTTGATGGTAATTCTCACAGACCGCATGGTATTGTCCCAGCTTTGCCTATCTGTGTTGGGGGAAAAACTGTGAATATAGAGGTTGAGGTAGTTGATGCAAGCTTGGACTAAAACCTTCTGTTGGGGAGAAACTGGATTTATGAGATGGATGCCATTGCATCCTCATTATTTCGGATTATTTGTTTCCCTCACGAAGGGAGGATTGTTACAGTGGATCAACTGGACTGTCCTCCTGTAGACCCGAATGCGTCTACTGACTCATCTGTTCCAAAGTTGGATAATACTAAGGCACCTATTGAGAATTTAGGGGTTGGAATGTATTCTTCCTTGATGGGTACTTTTGATATTCCTCCTCCTACGGTGCATATAAATGCAATTTCATCCTCCAAGGCTCCTCTTCGAAGAGAGTTCTTCAGAACTCATTATTTTTCAGACCCTTGGACCTTACCTTCCCCTACTTCCACATTAGCGGAAGGTCAAGTGGGTGGAATGGCATTTCCAATGTCTGCAGCTGAGATTGCTTATCAGTCTATTGTTGACTCTGCAGAATCCATCCCAGCTCCTCTCTCACCGGAAGAGTTGGATGGAGATGTGGCTCTGGCTTGGGCACTTAGTTCTTCTTCTACCCAGGATTGCCTTGATACCACTCTTCAATCTGAAGAGGCCATCCTGGAAGCTATGACTGGTATAGATAGACCGTGGGATGATTTGCATCATCGGTCTTACTTTTTACCTGATTTGAGCGAAGTTGAAACGATTTTTCCAAGTCCTCCGTCTCCTGGTCCTATTCGCCTAGTCCTGAACCCTTTAGCACCAACACAGGTATATGTTGAAGGGAACATGGCTGTGATTACTCCAACTATCCCGGTGAACATTTCCAGGGATCCCAATATTATTGAGAATGTCTTCATCGGAGCTGAATGTTCCCGTGAAGAGATTCAAATTTACACCAAGCTCTTTAAAGAGTATAGGGATGTATTCGCTTGGTCTTATGAGGAAATGCCTGGTATAGATCCATCTATTGTCCAACATGAGATCAAGACTTACGAAAACGCTAAGCCTGTGAGGCAAAAACTTCGTCCGGTCAATCCTAGGAAGGCAGCAGCTATCAAAGCTGAGGTTGAGAAGCTGCTTAAGGCGGGATTCATTTTCCTTGTTCCTTTGACTGAATGGGTTTCAAACCCTGTTCCCGTAGATAAAAAACAAGGAACAATTCGAGTTTGCATTGATTTCAGAGACCTCAATAAAGCATGTCCTAAAGATAATTACCCCACACCATTTATCAATCAGATCATTGACGAGTGTGCCGGTAATGAGATTTTCTCCTTCATGGACGGTTTCTCCGGATATAATCAGATTACTATCCGTCCTGAAGATCAGCATAAGACTGCCTTTATTTGTCCCTGGGGTACTTTTTCATACAAGAAGATGCCTTTTGGTCTTAAAAATGTTGGGGCTACGTTTCAGCGGGCCATGTCATATGCCTTCCACGACATCAAAAATATTATCGAGGCGTATTTGGATGATTTAGCTACTCATTCTCGAAAGAGGATGGATCATCCTGCTCACCTCCATCAAATATTTGAACGATGTCGTTTCTATAAGATTAGGTTGAATCCGAACAAGTGTGTTTTCGCGGTTACATCCGGTCGGTTATTGGGATTCATTGTGTCTAGAGAAGGGATTAGGATAGATCCCTTCAAGGTTGAGGCAATACTTCGGTTGCCTCCCCCGTCCTCTATCCGTCAACTTCAAAGTCTACAAGGAAAGTCTAATTTTCTTCGGAGATTTATCGTAAATTATGCTGAAGTTACCAAGGGATTTATGAGATTGTTGAAGAAGGGAGTTCCATTTCTTTGGGATGACTTCGCTCAACGCTCATTTGATGCTTTGAAAAAAGCATTGACCTCTGCTCCTTTATTGAGTCCACCAGATTATAGCAGGGATTTCCTTTTGTATCTGGCAGCAGCAGAATCTACTATTGGTATGGTTCTGGTTCAGGAAGATGATGCTCTTACAGAGCATGTTATATACTATCTTAGTCGAGGCTTGGTAGGACCTGAACTCCGGTACACTCCGATAGAAAAGTTAGCTTTGGCAGCTGTTCATGCTGTGCAGCGACTCCGGCATTACATTATTCTACGAAAAACTTATGTTTTGGCAGCAGCCAATCTATTTCAGTTTTTCCTCAGTAGATGAGTGATTGGGGGCAAATACAATAGATGGATTGTGATTTTGCAAGAATTTGATCTTGAGTTTATGTCTTCCAAGTCCAAGAAATCATTGGTTTTCGCGGAATTGATCTCCGAGTTTCCCTGTGGGGATGAGATAGTCTATGATGAATCCTTCCCAGATGAACATTTATTTCTTATCTCTTCACAGGATCCTTGGTATGGAGATATAATTGTGTATCTTCAGACTGCGAAGTTTCCCTCTACTTTTTCAAAAGATGAGCGTTGTAAGTTGCATCACTTGGCTAAGAGTTACTTGATCATTGGTGATGCTTTATACCGTCGAGGGGTTGATTCAATCCTGAGACGTTGCTTAACTCTCGAAGACGCTGAGGTTGTGCTAAATGATTGCCACAGTGGAGCTTGTGGTGGTCATTTATCTGGGCTTGCTATAGCCCAAAAGATCTTGCGTGCTGGGTACTTTTAGCCTTCGATTTTCAAAGATTGTATGGAGTCGGTCAAAAGGTGTCATCCGTGTCAAGTTTATACTCGAAAAATGCGGGCTCATCCAGCTTCGCTTTTTCCAGTCATTACTGTCAGTCCCTTTACAAAGTGGGGTATTGATTATACTACTTGTAACCCGCCTTCGGCTAAAGGTCACAAGTACATTATTGTAGCAGTAGACTACTTTACGAAGTGGGTCGAGGCTATGCCTACTTTTGGGAATGATGGTGAGACTGCAGCTCTTTTTCTTTTCAACCAGGTTATTGCTCGTTTTTGTATTCCTAGAGAGATTGTCACTGATCATGGCAGTCATTTTCAGAATAGCATGATGGCTGAGTTGGCTCTAAAATTAGGTTTCCGGCAGGAGCATTCATCTCTGTATTATCCTCAAGCCAATGGGCAAGTGGAAGCCGTGAATAAATCCTTGAAGACAATTCTTCAAAGGACAATTGATAAAGCTAGATCCAACTGGCATATTATGCTATATCCTTCACTTTGGGCATACAGGACGTCAGTGAAAACTGCAACTGGCTTTACTCCGTTTCAGCTAGTGCACGGGTTGGAATCCGTATTTCCCATTGAATGTGAGATTCCTTCTCTTAAGTTAGTTGTTGAACTTCTTCCTGACACTTCTAGTCTTGAAGAACGTCTCCTTCATCTGGAACATCTTGATGAGCAGCGTCGGGATGCCGCCACGATGAATGAAGCACATAAAAACTAAGTTAAAGTTCAGTACGATAAGGCGGTCAAACCTAGGGTTTTTTTGGAAGGTGACCTTGTTTTGGTCTATGCCCAAGAAAAAGATGCCCTGGGGGCAGGAAAGTTTAAGTCTATGTGGTATGGCCCCTTTATCGTTAAAAAAGTCCTTAAGAAAGGAGCATATACCTTGGTTTATTTTGAAGGGAACGAGTTGCCGGAGCCCAGAAATGGGCTCTATTTGAAAAAGTATTATGCCTAGGCTTCGGCCTGGCATGTTGCTTTTGTATATAGTAGTTTTTCTTTGTACATATCTGGTTGTTTTTCGATCTTTGATGGGTTGGTGATGTTTTTGATCTGCTTTGGCAGGTTGTGTTGGATGTCATGAGTCATTTTGGTTTCGCCGATGGTGCTAGTAGACACACCTGGAACTTAGCTTCCGCGGCTTGGGTGCTTCATTATCCATCCGGTCAGTTGTTAGTATCAAGAGGGGTCTGCATTGGTCCTGCTTCCAATATTATAGTAGAATATGAGTCATTTTGATTTCATCGATGGTGCTAGTAGACACACCCGGAACTTAGCTTCCGCGGATTGGGTGCTTCATTATCCATCCGGTCAGCTGTTAGTATCAAGAGGGGTCTGCATTGGTCCTGCTTCCAATAATATAGCAGAATACACTGCAGTTGTTTATCTACTCTCGGAGGCAATATCTTTGGGAGTTGATTCGTTGGTAGTTTTCTTGGACTCTCAGCTGGTGGTGTCACAGTTGAACAATACTTATCAGGTTCGAGATCCATTTTTACTCCGGTTGTTCTTGAGGGTACGTTTGTTACAAATATCATTTCAATTTTTAACTTTCATTCATATTCCTCGAGCTGACAATTGGTTGGCAGACTCATTAGCTAATCAAGCACTTGATTGGCATATTAATCATTCCATACAATAAAATTTAATCATCAAAAACATCATACATTTTCATACATTTGTTACATAACATCAAACATCGCTGTATATATATCATCAGAGTGTTCAAAACTATACAAAATTTGGATCCATAAGTCATACAAAATTTGGGCTTATGCCCTCGATCATGTTCAGTCTCAAAAATATACAGTCATCTGATACATCATATCTATCTACTACTGAGGTCCCTGCCCAGAAGTTGTGTTCCTATAGAACACGATCACAGTGGCAACACGGCGGAATAACTGTACCCAGTCACGGGGTACTCCTACCACCTGTCTCTGGATGGCTTCATGCAGATCTTCCACTGCAGCCATAGGTACTTGGCGGGTTAATCCCTCCAAGTTCCTCTGTACAGCCTGGAGGGTTCTATCTGGATCTATTGTATCTGCTTCGCCTCTGTGACGCTTATGTCGTGGGTATCCCTCAGGTCGAACTGGTCCAATATCTGTTTCATGATCATTTTGAAATTGTAAGTCATTTGAATCCAATCAAAAACATGTTTGATTTTCACATTTTTTCATACATATTGAAAAAATCCAAAAAAATTATATAAGTCAAAAAAATTTAAACTTACCGACTATACCCCATGCTGCGCCTGGTGGAAGGACAAGATCTGGATCACCACGAAAGTCCATCTTGGCATAAGGATAGTCGTCCACAGCGATGATTTGTTCTCTCCACCATTGGAAGAAATCATCATCCCAAGTGGTCCGGGGGACTTCACTTCCCCCCAATCTCTTCATCATGTCTGCCCAGCGGGCAATTCTTGGGTCTCTCGGGCTGCTGATGGTAGAGATCACTCTGGGTCTTAGTACTGGAATCTTCTCAAAGAAGAATGTCATCAAAATTGTACCATATCCAAAATGTTTTGTCTTTGCTTGGCGGATAGAGGTCAATTGTTGCTTCATGTTCATCAGTAGGGCTGTGCACCAATCATATACATGAGTTAAGCATTCCACTACTATGCTCATTTGCGTCCTGGATGCCTGGTGTAGGGAAGCAGATCCTGCCACCCTGCCAATGGTGAAAAGGAGGATTTTCATGTGCAAATCCCTTAAATCTTTGATTGCAATTTTAAGTTCCAACTTTCTTGGAACCCTCTACGCAGTACACGTGGATGTAATCTTCCACGGTTAACCCTCCCAAAGGCTTACCATGCAAGTCTACTGGCTCCCCCCTCTGGGAGAGTCCAGTGATAAAATATATGTCTTCCACTTCAATGCGTACAGGCATCTGATCTATCATAAAGCAGTCCTCTTCCAGTTCCCAATAGTTCACAAGCATTTCGATTAACCGAACATTGCTCTTCATATTAGGCATTTTGAAAAACTTGAGTAATCCACAATTCCGAAGAATATTCAGTGATGCTTGGTTCTGCATGACTTCATTGTCTATTGCACTGTGTTCACGCTCTCTCCATGATATGGTCATCCTGTCAAATTTCAATAATCCATTCATTAGCTACGCATTCTTGATTTTTGGGTTGCACATACGTGACTTCATTTGTGCACAGTCGCGTGTATACGCGACTTGGTCATTACAAACCCGCGTATGCGCAAACCCGTGATTTTTAGCAAGAGATTTAACGGTGAAAATTCCTAATTTTTAACTTATGAATGGACAAAATGAATAGAAAGGATGAATTAAGAGTTAACCTGAGAAATTCGGTGGGATTTGGCAGTCAGTTGCTCCTTTTTTGACGAAAGAAGTTTTTTTCTCCAGAGCACTTTTTTCCAAATCAGCAATGTAATAATGATCCAATATGAGGTAATTTGTCTATTTATGCCCAAAAAGTTGAAAATTTTCTCAAAATTTTCTTGTGCTTATTTTTTCAATCTATCTTAAGCTGCATAACTCAAATGCTTGGAAGTGCCCAGATTGGTATATTTTCAGGTACATTTTGACGAATTTGATATTTTTCCTGGTTTTTGATCCATGACTACTGACCCGTCATGGCAGGTATATGATCTTCACTGGCATATAGATTAGGGAATCCACTTTCCGTTGAATTTTTCATACTAGCCTCCATTCTGATCACTTGACATAGGGTCGATCCCATCAGGTCATGAGTATTACACCCATTTCACTTGTCAATTATTTAATCATGACTTGGTGGTAGAGCCTTCCTTTACATGGGCTTCCTAGTTAGTTTCTCGCTATCACTTGTTGCCCATGCTGCATTTTATGTAGGCTCGGGAATCCTCTTTAGTCCCGCCATGACTTGTGTGTTGACGCTTCATTATTCTTCTTCTTCATTTTTCTGGCTATTACCCTAGAGGCTCCCTGGTGTTTTTGAGTTGTATTACTGCATTGCATATTGGCTACTTGTTTATCCTGGCCTTTAGCCGGCTTCATTTGGACTCAATGTTTAAGCCAACTTTTGACCTTGTTTATCTGTACAAGTTAACCATTGCATGCACTTAGCTATCGCGACTTGACACCCTTTTACCCATGGATGGAACATTCCTCTGAGTATCGCTTACCAGTTTCCGCCACCTTGCATTGAGCATAGGATCGTTCCAATCCTAGGAACTAGTGCATCTGTTTCTTGATACTCATTCTATCCATTGTACCATAGCATTCTTTTATTCTTTTTCAGGCTTATTATATGAAAAAGACAAAAAAATCAAATATAACAAAAAGAGTGGGAACGGGATGTAACTTCATAATTTGATGGCAGTACAGTGTCAGTTTGTCGCCCTTGAACAAAGCATATACACTTATATATCTTTCCTCCATTTGGGATGGTTTTAGTTTCGACCTAGGTTCAGCCTTTACCTTGTTTCACTTGTCAGTCCTCCCCCGGTTGGTTATCTCTTCCAATCATATGGAGAGTTTGTTCTGCCTCCTGCATAACAGACTTATACAGTGTCACTTTTTACTGCCATGGTCATCACGAGTCATGCTTTTGTTCA
Organism: Pinus albicaulis; assembly: GCA_034641835.2. Lineage (NCBI taxonomy): Eukaryota > Viridiplantae > Streptophyta > Pinopsida > Pinales > Pinaceae > Pinus > Pinus albicaulis. The sequence goes on from CM076573.1 coordinate 185,244,828, forward strand.
AGGGAAGTTTAACCAGAGTCGGCCATTTTGCGGTGTCTCTTGACTCATTATTCAGCCGGCCTTCCCGGTCTTGTCAATATCTTGTTCTATCACATCAGATGTTTTGGTCCTCTACTCGTGCTGGTTTGAGAAGGTCTCCATTGACTTCTTGCTGGCGGGTTTGTCTCTTATCGACTACGACACATTGCTTTGAGAGCAAACCTAGAGCTGCACCTTGGCCCTATTTCCATCATTGATAGGTGACCTTGTGCTCAACATTTGATCATCATTATGGGTCTTTGACTGAGTGGTTTCCCCTATGTTCGACGTCAGCATACATTATCACACTTGGGATTCGTGCAGTACCTTGATTTCCATTTGACCCTATCGGTGGATTTCTCGCCTTTGTGTTAGCTTTCATTATTGGTTGGTTCAGAGGGTTTCTTCCGTGCGCTAGCTTCATATTGTGCATGTCGGAAACATACTTCGGTTTGGTTCCGTCACTCTACTTCGTCTGATTCCTTCCAAATCTTGGCCTGCGGGTTACACTTGCGCTGGACTGATGTGGGATGCCTTAATGCCTTCCTTTCAGCAGATATTTTCCCATCGACTCCGACTCATTACTCTGGGAATAAGGTCTAGAGTCTTTTTGTCAGTACCTTAGGGTTTTCAGTCATCAGTGGCAGACTCTTCGCTATCGACAGTGGGGATTCATCATTGCCTTCTGATTGGTAGATTCTTTCAAGTGTTCGACTTCAACTCATTCATTCGCACTTGTTAGATTTTACTGGGGCACCTTGACACTCATTTTCATTATTGGTGGGTTGTCTCGCATTGGTTAACGGTATTCATCATTGACCGGTAATCCAACGATTTCTCACATGGTCAACTTCAGCTCATTTATTCCCATTATGTAGAATTTTTCCGTCAAGATCGGTGAAGACCTCGGGTTGCATCAGCATCTTTCGGTTCACTTTTGACAGTCCATTCAATTTCTGCCGTGATGTCGTTCACCCTTATATGTTGCAGTGTCAGTACAGCAGCATCCTATATGTTGGCTCCCGAGTTGCGTGATTGTACCATGAGTTTCACCCCTTATGATTTGGTACTTGGAGATTCAGTTACTTATATGATCAGACATCCAGTTGCACCATCATTGATCAGCTTTTTATATGTGATACTTGGACATTGATTCAGACTTATATTTCCGGGCCATGCTCAGATGATTCATTGTGTACTTTCAGTTCAGCTATACTTGTATACATTTTGGATCTATTCTGTACTTTCTATATGATGTATTTTTGACTGAGCATGGGTATGCCCACCTCAGCATGAGTTGAATCTCTGTTTTCTTTCATTGGTTTTTGGCATGCTGAAATCTGGTGAAGTCCTCTCTTGTCCTTGCGAAGTTCTTTCTATGTGCATAATACATTTCGACCATCATGTACCCCTTCTGACCTCATATATTAGGGGGCATATGTTATAGCATCATTTTTCACCCTCACATGATTCATGATTGTCTTTATGGCTTTGGGCACCCATTCCTACAGACTTGAACAAAATTCACTAAAAAAAACAGTGTTAAAATTCCCATACGCGGTTATGCCCAGACTTTTCCACGTGTATACGCGAGTCCATATGTACTTTTCCGCGTATTCCATTAAAATCATTAAAAAATATATAAAAAATCCCTATTTTTGAGCTGGTTTGATGGTTACTCCAGTAGTTCAACCACCCCAGCACGTGGCCAACTGTTTCCAACTGATTGAAACTAGTTTGAGGGAGTATAAAAGCCCCTCATGTGTATGGCCTAAGGGAGGGAGAAATTTTATAGACATTATACTCTGTTGGAATCCCAGTTCAAGTCTGATTCCCCGTGCCTCCTGCACTTTCCCAGATTTATACAGGAAACCCTTGTTTCCTGGAGATGTTCATCCATTCATATGCCATCTCGAGTGCACAAGTCTTGAAAGTATCTTAGCGAGGCAAGGGCGGGACAAATCCAGACGACGGTCTGCTTGAGGATCGTGGAAGGATTCAGGTGATCTCTCCACTTTTACTACTGTACATGCTGTTCGTGATAATGAAGAACCATCTTGTTCCTGAACTCGTGTGTTAATGTTTATTTATATGTGTGTAAAGATTATCATTTAATCATTTATTATGGTTTATATAATGTTACACATGGATTGCACTAACGTTTAGGAGAAGTATATGATGTACAACTAGGTTTTCGTGCACATTCTTTCTTGTTTTCCAGGTTGAAGGAGGAAGAAGGTTGGCTGGGGGTTTGGACCCCGCGGGATCTACATCGAACGTAGGACTACGGGTGAGTTCTGCTATCGTTGTTAACTAGTTTTTTGCATTCAAGTATGGTTGTGTGTGATTCCTTCTGAATAGCATGCCCTGCTCTGTGGAGGTTTAGACCCAACAAACCTCTAGGGTGATTTTCCCCGAAACACATCTACCAACCGTTTATCATTCAATTCTTATAGATAAGGAACATAAATATCTATCTTTGAGGGCATGGTGCAAGATTTATGCCAAGGATTTTCAAACATGCCAAGTTCTCCATTACATTCCTTCTTTGAGTTTTGTTCCCAAACCTTATTTCTATGAAAGAAACTGTCTAGGTGGAGAAGACCATCTTCATCAGCTCCCAAAATAATGACAAAGTCATCAATGTAAATCATAGCGAAAAAGTTGGTAATATGAGCCATGGCTTCTTGGAAGGTGTCTTTAGCTTTCCTTATTCCAGTAAAAATTTGGTCAAGCATGTAGTCATCCCAAGGAGCTTTGAAAATGTCTTTGTGTTGATTGATTTGATGTGGTATCATCTCATGAAAAACTAAAACACTACCAATCAAAATCACCTTGTTAGAAATTTCTATTTTTGGCATAGGATGACTTATCTTGGGAAAAGGGTGTTTGTATTCCATGGAGGGTTTGCCTAAGTGTCTAAAGTCCATACACAGTCTGCATCCTCTGGTTTTCTTTGTTAGTGATAGGATTTTTCTAAAGGCTTCATAGTTCTTCTTGGAAGGAGGTCTCTTTGGAACAATTTCCATGTCATCAGGTTTTGAGCTTTTACTTCTATAAACAAGAGCATCCTAAAATTTCTTGCATAACCTTAAGTATTTGATTTTTGTGTGTAATGGAAAGGTTTTGGATAAGTAAATCACCTTGGGTATTCTTAGGCTACCTATGTTGTATCCCTCTATATCAATTTCAACATACATCCCTTTAGGATTGATGACAACATTAGTGAAAGTCAACAGCTTTTCTAGAGGAACAAGACTCTCTGATAATGGGGTGTCTAGATAAGGTAAGAACATAAGACTCCTTTGATTCAGATCACCCAAGATTTTTGTTTTGTGAGGGAATCTTAGCATCTTGGAATAGGTAAAAGGGAAGGGTTGTGTTTTCTTTGTTTGTCCTTCTTTGAGTAACCTGATCTATATGTCAAACTGACTATTGGTTTTGAGGTTTCATTGTTAGTTTGCAGAGAGTCAAGTTTGATTTTGTTTTGATGTGTTTGTTCAAGGCTACTATAGGTCTAAATACTGAGTTCCCTATGTAAAGACTGGTTTGGCTGTTGTAATATGTCTTGATGTGTTTCAATTTCATATACTTTCTCATCAATGTCTACCTCATCATACAATATGAAAGAATCAAGATCTGAGTGAATAGAATAGAGAGGAGTATTGTCTGGCCTATCCTGACTGCTAACCATATACTTCATATGTGATTCTCAGTATAATCTCCTTGTCTAATTGAAAACAGGGATGGTTTCATAATACATATCTAGTTTAAGGTTTCCCTGAAGCTTGGCTAGCCAAGATCTAGATAAGAGCACACCATACTTGGGAGGAATATCTGCCACTACTATGTCCATGACTAGATTCTTAGCATGCACTTGTGCTAGGTTGACACAAAGGTCCTTTATAAGGCCCAAACATTTGACCCTACTAGAATCGAAGGAGTACAGTTCTTTGTAAGTTTTAGTTTTTTCTAGGCCTAATCTTTCAATCACAACTTTGGGCATGAGATTACGTGAGGCACCAGAATCCAACATGGCATTATGTAAGATTTTGTCATGTATGTTTAGGCTGACATAAAAAGGGCGAATGGATTCTTCCTGATATTTTCCTTCTATTTTGGGTCCAAACAACAACTTAGGTGTGTCATCAGCCAAGTGCGAAGTGTCCACATCATTTCCTATGTTTAGTACCTCCAACATCTGAGACCTATATATGGGTTGAGCAACTAGTTCAATGAGGGGCATATTTATCTTGATTTTGGTAATCTCTCCCTCAAAACTGAAAGACACTAATGTTTTGGACATATTAACATCAAATTTATCAACCATGATATTTTCTACATTCTTGATTTGTTTATCTTGGTTTGGAGTTTTAGACAAAATGTTCCTCTCGTGGTAACTGGTGGAGGTACTAGGACAGCTAAGGTCATTGTTTGGCTACCTGATTTTTCCTTTGTTTTCTTCAAATTTCTTAACTATAGTGTTGACATTCTCTGTTGTTTTCTTAGGGATGCTTTTAGGTACTTTCTGAACAGCGGTATTTATTTAGTCTTTCTTGGCTAAATCTAGGTATTTTTTACTCATGAGATCTTATTGCTTATGGATTTCCATGATGGAATTTTCAAACCCCAAGCGGTAGTCTTCAAAATACTCATAGTTAGTGTCTGTTTGATCTAATGAAAATAAGCTTTGTACTTCTTTGCTGAGAAAAACACTATCTTCATTATCAGAACCTATTAGATTTATATGGTTTTCTTCAGTTTCTATAATCTCTCCTTCTTCATCATCTACACAGTTTTGTTGATGGTCTGATTTGTTGGTCATTTTCCCTTTGCTTGATTTGAGGGGTATCTCTTCTGAATTTTTGAGTTATGTTTCAGTTTTGGGAGTTAGTTTGATTATCCCTAGGAGGTATATTTTCATTTAAGTTTATCTTTTCAATCATCCTCTCCATAGTTCTCATCAGGCTGTCCATTTTAGAATCAGATGAGGAGGTTGAGGGCATGGTTTCATCTTTGTAGGTTACTCTCCTTTCTGATTTCAACCTAGCTCTATTTTCAATTAAGTTTACCTCCTCACTAATTGCTGCTTTTTCATTTCTTCTAAGGTTTTAGGGTCTCTTTCTCTCAATTGGAAAGTCATGTCAGGGTGAAAACCTTCAGGTAATTTCACCTGTGCTAGTCCTTGTGGGGGTTTCATGTGAGGTGGGAGGGAATTATACACACTGTTAAACATGGTGCAATAGTCTTTCACACTTTCCCCTACATTCTAGTTAAGGTTGTTGTATTCAGATAGGATTTGGAGGGGTTTTTTCTTGATTTCCCATTTGTTTATAAAAGTTTGGTAGAGGGAAGGGAGGTCATGTATTGAATTAGGAGTTAATTCTTTGAACCATTTTTTGGCCTCTCCTCCCAGGCTTTGTGAAAATATTCTCATCTTAAGGGTCTCTTCCTCTATCTCCATGTAATAAAAAGCATCATTTATTCTATCTACATGGTGTTGGGCAGTGATGGATTCAACCCCTGTGAAATGAAATATCTTGGACTGATAATCATTTGGTAAAGGTACTAGAGGTTGAGGTAAGACCAAAGGTGCATACCAAGCTGCCATGATGGGAGCTAATGGAGGATTTACAAGAGGTGATTTTGTGAAAGGGGGTGTAGGATGAAGTGGAGTGGTTTGCACAGTAGTGGTATGGATGGGTGTGGTGGAAGTACTTGGACCAACAAACTGATTCTGAGTAGATTTGATATGGAAAGATTTGAAATGATGGAGAAGCTGAAAGTCAAGCGGTGTGGAAGGAGAGGCTTCTCTACTCAAACTCTGGTGCAAATCTAAGGGTTCAAGGTCATTTTGGTAAATATCAGTTTGAGACCTGTTTCTAAAGAGTTTCTTGGTATGGTGCAAGTCAAACTGAGGATCTTGCAAAACTGTAAGGTTTTCAAGTACAAAGCTTGTTTTATGGATGGTCCTAACAGTGGTTAAGTTTCCAGATCTAGAAGTTTGCCACAAAATCTTCTCTGGGTCATCAACTATGTTGGGAGGGTTTGGGTTCGGATGAGATCTGGTATTGATCCTATGTGAAGCCAGATTTCAAATTTCAAAATTTAGAGAGGCTAAAAGTTTTTAGTACTGTTTCTTAAGGCTGACCTCTCTTAATGCTTGGTACTTATTATAGTATATGAATGGGTTCATAAGCTTCTTAGGGTTGGTGTGAAACAAATCTAGGAAGCCAAATGAGTGCTAATGAAGTAATAGGCCTACTGGAGGCTAATGGAGTCGCTAAGTGGATATTTTTTGTTGTTTTAAGGGTGTATGTTTATGGTCCACCACCAATAAATGAAAAAAAACCAATCTAAGGGAGTTTTGGGGTTTTTTGAGTCTCTTTAAAGTTTGTGAGAGTGTCCTATAACTGAGTCATCATTTTTCTAGGATGATAAAAATAAATAGAGTCTACTCCTTAGATGATGGTGTGTGTTCTTAATGATTTTATGAGGCTATCTGAAGTCCTAAGGGTTACTTAGTTTGTCACTAACTCAGAAGGTCCATCATGATCACCATAGTGTTAGTGTGATGATGGGGTAGCAGACAAGCCACTAGATACTATCAGTCAATTTTCTAAGCTCAATAGAAGGTTTAAATGAGTGTATAGGAGTTTTCTAAGCAGCTATATACTCAGAAGGTCCTACCATGATCGCCAGAATGTTAGCATGGCGATGAGGTGGAAAAATGATCACTAGATAATCTTAGTTAAGTGATTCTGGAGTTCTAAGGAATACTTAGATTGCCACTAACTCAAAAGGTCCCACCGTGATCGCCAGAATGATAGTGTGGCGATGAGGTGGTAGATTAACCCCAGATATTATCAGTCAAGGGTTTCTTAATATTTTAAGGAATATTTAAGCATGAAATTACTCATAAAGTCCCACTATGATCGCCAGAATGTTAGTGTGGCAATGAGGTGGTAGATTCACTGGATTTTCTAAGTCAAACTTAACGGTCTAAAGAGTCTTAAGAGGTATCCACTATATACTTAGAAGTTCCCACCGTGATTTCCAGAATGTTAGGGTCCCGTGATTTGGCAGATTGGCAGACCAAATGGAAGGGTAACATGGAACCAAGATTTGGAATCTGAGGACCTAGCCTTCCTGGACTTAGAGAGGGATCTCTCTATTGGGTGCAAAGTATGTGTTCTTTTTGCTCTAGGGTTTTGATTTTAGGCTAGTTATTAGGTGTAGGGTTTTTGATTTTTTTGGTTGGGTAAGATGGTCAAATGGAATAAGTGGAGTGAGAGTATGTCAAATCCATTGGGCTATGGAGTCAAATGAAAGTCAAGAGTGTCTAAATGATGAAACAGAGTGTGTTGCAGGGCCGATTTAGCAAGGTCAATGGATCCTTAAAGTGATCTATGATGTGTAATGAACATTAAGTTTGGGAAACACTAAGAGGTCTTGAACATATATAGTTTGAAAGTTACAATCCATGAGGTAGGGAAAACCATTAAGCTCAATAAACCATAATCTAAACTAATAAACATCCAAGATAAACATTCTAGTGATACATAGATAGCATAAGAGCTTCTAACTTTAGAAAATAACCTTCAGATTTTGGGAAAAAACATAAGACAATACAAATAACTCAATTTATGGATAGGGAACTCCTAAACATCATATATCAAGCTATTGGGAACTCTAAAACAAGTTTGTAAGCATGGAAAAAGGGAAATATTGAGTGAGACCTCTTTGAATTAACCTAACAATCAATGTTTCACGGAAAGGCTTCAAGATAGGGTTTTGAAAACTTCAAATAAGCAGGGCATACCATGAATCATACTTGTAAGCTAGCATACTAACCATACATGAAACACAAACAAAAATTGGTGGACCTAAGGAGCAATAAAGAGTTCCTTAAGATGGCCAAAAGAGAAAACATAAAAGCTATAACAAATAGGAGGACTGAGGTGCCTCCAAGAACATGTCTCAACCTATACTTTTCTGTTTAATAGAAACTAAGATGCATGAGACATAATTATAACAAATGAAACAATAGAAAAATTAGGAAGACATCACCATTCACCAAACTATGGAGTCTTGCAAACAAGCTTCTCCATCATCAAGCCAAGCAAGCCATTCATCCACTTCACAAAACCAATTTCCTCTCCAAGCTCATAAAACCACGTATATTGCTCTTCGAGCTCATCAAATGCCAAAAAAATAAATAGGGGCCTGATGCTTTATTTATGGAGAAAATGAGGACAAAAACCCTAAGTGTGGTAGGAAAATGTCAAATATAGTCATAAATATCATCCAAGAGACCATGCAAGGCCCAAGGCACATAATATCCCAAGAAATAAATGCTAAAATAGCTATTTGCACCTAATTCTAGCTTAATTTTCCTAAAAAAAACTCAAAAATATCTATTTGCAATAAATGACTGTGTTTTTTTTACTTTTGGTCCAAAACACACTAGGCAGCCTCTATGCATAGCGCCACTTCAACAGAAAAGAGGGTCTCTTGCAGCTGAGTTTTGAACCCCTTCCCAATACCAGATTTGGCTTTGTGATGGCCTGTTGGAAATATTGAAGAGTATAATTTCCCGAAATGCTTGATTTGTGTTGAGTAGATGCCATTTACCTATCAAAAATTCAAATCTCCCAACACTGCTCTGTGTGCAGTGCCTGGTCCGAAAATGAGGCAGAAAGGTCAAATTGTTTATGTTTTTTGACCTTTTGAGGGGGTAAAATGCTCCAAATGATCTAAAAATTGGTGAGCAGACTGTTGGTGATGTGAGAAATCCAAAAATTTAAAATTTGAGAGCTGAGGATGCACCAATTTTGTGTGTAGCGCCTAGGGTGCTACGCACAAAGGGGTCAAAATTTGGAAAAAACAAAAAGTTATCCAATTTGCCTCAAAATTTGTGGACAGGTCCCTCAAGAGGTCTTGGACACCTGTTGAGAAGTCTCAGCCAAAATTCTAAGGCTATCCTACACTTTGGCTCTTTTTAGGTCTTCTAGCTCCATGAGGGCCTTCCTCAGTTTGGCACAAGCAAGCATGTTCTTCCTTGCATATTGCTTTGTCATTTTCTTTTGTAAGGCAAGGCCTCTCTTTACCTCCTTGATATTCTTATGCTCCTCTTTGTAATAGTGGATGACACATTGTGCCATCTCAAAGTCTCTTTCCCACTCCTGAAGTTGTGCATATTTCTCCAAGAGAAGTAATTTTGTGCTCATCTCCTTGTCCTCATTGTCACTGTCTAAATCAATGAATTGAGGCCCTTGAGATGTCCTCTTGATACTTTTGCTTCTCCTTACCTTGACATGTTGCTCACCTTTTTCCATATTTTCCTTGCCTTTGTATTTTTTCTTAATAGATGGAGGAGAGATGGCCTTTTGTCTTTTTGAGGCAACAAACAGATCTATTTTGCCTCTGTGGTAGGTGCATGTGAGAGGAGTGATTAGGGTGCCTTGATCCTTGATGAAGTCACAAGCCTTTTCATATTTTTCATGGCTTTCATGACTGACTTCATGCTGATGGCATGCCTTCCTACTAAACCCACATTCTCAATCTCAAGCTATGAATATACAAATGCCTTTCTTTTCAACAACACAAAATGGTCCTCAATTTTGAAATCTGGGCTAACTCACAATATCCATCAACTTGGAAAATTAAAAATTATTAACTTATGAAGTCACGACACATAACTTTGCCTTTGTCTTAGGGATCAAAATAAATCTTCTCCATACTTAACATTCCACATACCAAGATATAATCATTCCTGGCCCACACTAAACAATCAAACTAACATCACATACGTTCATTCTAAAGGTCGAGTTTGGTAACCACGTTTCATTCGGTATTATAAACCTCGGCTTTGAATTAATCAAAGTGCAACACATATTAACATGCCAATTGCCTTATTATTCAAAATTCGATTGTTAAAATAAAAAAACATATAAATTAAAGCCCATACCTGGTCCACCATTCTCTCCAATGAACATTAGCACTATTGCCCATGACATAACTCAGACTTCGATCAAAATCGAATGCCAACACATACAATTGTCCAGGCCCACAATATTTAATCGAAACTAACCTTCACTAACCTCCACACATCTTCATGATGCGAATGCCCTTTGATCTCCCACAACCCAGATCCGACGGGATTCACACTTTTTTAAGGACAGGGCTTTAGCGGTCAAGAAAAGTGTGAAATATGTGGTAAGGGAATACCACTTATTCCACGTGTCCTCCAGCGAAAAATGTCGCGTTTTTTTCACCAAACCTATTACCATTTTTTAACAATGTAAAACCCCTGTTTTTTGCCTCCGAACCCGCCTTCACTATTCAATGCCAGTTCCGCTCTTCATCCTCATTGTTCCATCTGCCTCTATGCCATTAATTAAAGGATCAACCTCATCGACCCTATCGACCTTTCGCACAGAATTAAACACATGTGATTCATAACCAAAGGGTGATTTCTATGCGTCCAACTTAATACAGGTGTATATAACACAACCAAATTCTCTTCTATTGTAACCCAATAGACATGGATCGAGTTAATTGATTTCAATTGATTTTATTCAACTAAGTCCATTGCAGATTTAACCATGTTCAAAATCAGAGACCAATATTACTTACGCCCTTCATCAAAAGGCTGAAAACTCCATCGATTTCTATTGAATCATTATGCAGGATTAAGTGCATTCAATATTCATGTTTCTACAATTTTTCATCGTGGCTTCATATGGACTCGATATCGATCTACCCAAATCGATACTCCTCCAATTCGCTTTACACAGATTCACAATTATACCAAATGAATTCCGAAAATATTAATTCTTTCCACACACAGACTTATATAAACAAGCCACTCAATGAAGATTAAGGGACAAAATTGGTTCTTCACACAAGGAGCAATAGCCCAATTTCTTCCACAATTTAATTAATCAGAAAAAGGAATCAACTCTCTCTTATTCATACAGTGAATTCACAAATTTGATTCATTTCAAAATACATTTAACTTGCCATATATAAATTGAGACATGCGATTAAAATCCCTACATGAATCAATCCTTTCAGTGATCGATTCACCCAAATTGCAAGTCAAATTAAACACATAGTCACATCCCTGAATCAAAGTGACCCTAAATTCCTCTATATAAATAAACTCAATTAATTACAGAACTCACTTCCTTTGTGGCCTGATCTTCAATTCGATGGCCTTGCTATCCTCACTAGTTTTCCCAGCTCTACAGCTCTATGCAGGTCTGTCTATTAATGCCTTATAGGCTTACATTTATACAAGAAAACAATGAATCAACTAAAATCCTCTAACAACTCAACAAAACTCTTCAAATTTCCAAATTCCTAACTTTAGAATAAATCCCTAGATTTGTGGAAACTGATTCCAACTCACTTCCATTTTGCAGTGTTTTGAATCTCTCATCTCTTCATATGCCCAACTAATCATTCGAGAGCAGTTACAATTCTCTCCACTTTTAATTAAAATTAATTAAAACCCACTAAATTCACTACATAAAATCTAACTCTCTTGAAACTAAAAATCCCCAAGTCTAAAAATGCATGGAATTTGTTTTAGCCTAATGCTCCTGCATCACATGCTCCATTGGGTCATTGATTTCTTGACCTTCAACCTTATCATCATCCTTGCTTTCCTAACTATTTTCTTCACTGAGATCTTGGCTCTCAAACTGACCACTATCCTCCTCACTTGCCTCATTTTGGCTCTGTCCTAAGGTCTTATTATTTGTCACTTTCATCATTGTCACTTTGAGTTCCTTGGTCATTTGGAGGCTGATTAGTGTCATGACAGTCATGAAAGCTATCATGACTGTCATGACTATTTCCTTGCTTGTCACTGACTAACTTATTTGTATCACTTTCTTGGTCAATGCCTTCATCTTCAAATTTTGTTTTAGCCTTATCACTTATCTACTCTTGTTCTTAATTTTCTTCGTCCTCTCCCTATGTCTCTTCATTTTCATTTTCTTCATTCATTTCAACACTTTGGTCACTGTGATTGGGCTCACTATCATGCTCAAAAACCATCATTTTATTTTGCAGCTTCCTGATGACTGTCATCTTCATTGTTATTTTCATAATCCTCTTAGTTTTCATCTTGATCTTCCTCCTCCATGTCATCATCATTTTCTCCATCATTAGGCATTGTTTCTGCCCCATTGTTTTCCTTATTTTCATCACTTTCATCTTCTTAATTAAGTTATGTACTTGTATCATTGTTTTCTACCCTTGCCTCATTTTCTTCCCTTTATTCCATGCTATCATCATCTTCTTGGTTTTCCTCAATAGATTCTACCTCTTCCTCACTGCTAATTATTTTTTCCTCATGGATACTGCCATCATTTTTGTCTTCAGCACTGCTATCCTCTTCCTTGTCCTTTTCATCTACCTCTGTTTCTACCTCGTTGTCCTTTTCCTCTTCATTTTCATCTATTTTTTCCTCATTAGGGCTATTGTCAGCTCCTTCATTTGATGCATTACAAGAAGGTATAGGAGCTGAATTTCTTTGTGGAGAAGGCATATGTGGAGATGAAGGAGGAGTGGAGGTAGGTGGGTGTGAAGTGGAAGCAAAATTTTGTTGAATGAAGGCTTAGGGATTGGAAAATACATCATGAGAGATAAAAAATTCCCAAGGGATTCCTTTCTCCTCCAGTTGGTGTAAAATAATCATCTTGACCAACGAGTGGTGAAAAAGGCTCTGCAATTGGTGGGCATAACTCCTCTTCTTGACTACTAAAGCCATTTTGTCAATGCTATGGTATAGGTAGTATGGTAGGTTTAGTAATTTCACCCTGGTGAAGTGCATCAGAAGCCTTATGTGATAAGAGTAAACCATGGATTACCTTCCTTCAGAGGTGAAGTACTTGATAATCTGCCTCATTAGTAGGGCATATCTCTCTAGCAGGTGGGAGAATGGGAAGACAACCTTGCAGCCTTGTTGACAGCTAAGTTTGAGGTAGGGCTCATAATAACTCAAGTCCAATTTCTTTATTTTAAACCATCTCTCACCAATATCTGGAATTCTTGTGGCTTTAGCAATCGATTCAGATGAGAGTTCAAAATTCACTCCTGCTAGGTTGACTTGGTGATTTTGTAAACTGACGATGAACAACCTAGTCAAGTCTGAGTGGCTTTGGACTTGTTTAATTTTCTCAATAAACTAATAACACCCAACATCCTAAAAACAGGTAAGTATCATGGGAGAAGAAGTGATTTGAATGGTGTCTAAGGGCTCAAACCTATTGACCCTTCCTCCCTTGTGTTTTGGCTTAATAGGCATCTAACCTTCATCACTGTTGGTATGAATTTTTTCTTCTGATATGGTGACTGGTCTTAGCATAGGATGATTTAGCTTGTTTGAGAGTTTTTAGGTCTAAGATGGAAAATGAGTGATGTGAGGGAAAATTTTGCAAATGCGGTCTAGATGAAGCATCCAAGGAGTGTTTTCAGTTTTTAGAGGTTGGTTTGCTATCATAGAGTGTCTTTACATATATAAAAATCCTTCTCTTTGTAAACCCTGCCCTAAGAGGTTAAAAATTTGGTTTTTTATGCAGCTTAGTGTTTGGTCATATTAGGCCAAAAAATCCTTTTTAGATTATGAAAAGAACACTTGGAAAGTGAGGAAAAAGAGCCACCAACCTTGTTTCTTTGACTGAAGGAGATTTGGAGGAAAGTTTTTTAATTTTGAACACTTTTTGAGAAAATCTGGATAAGACTTGTTTGTGCATAGCACCTGCCCGACTACTCGTTCAGGTCGGGCCTGGTAGGCCTGTCGGAGTGCAACACCAGGTTAGCTCGGGTCGAAGAAGGGCCTGTCGGGCCTGTCGGAGTGCAGTGCTGGGTAGATGGTAAGCAGGTCGGGCTTTTCCTGTGCCTATGTGTAGCGCCCACTCAGGTGCATAGTTCCGCCCTCCTGGTGTGTAACACAGTGTTAAATAACACTTCCGCTACCTCCTCTATGCGCAGCGCCAATGGCCAGGTGCGTAGCTCCGGCCTTGGTGCGCAGCACCTGAAATTTTCTCCAAACTTGCACAAAAAAACCTTTAAACTCGCTTTCAATTACTTCTTCTCCTTTTTGAAATGATAATGAGATTTTAAGGAGGTCAAGGAGGCTTTATAGTCTTTTTCAAAGATGATTTGATGCCAAAAACCCATTTTATAAGTTTTATTTCCCTCTTTATTTTTCTCACTATGCTTTTTGGCCCTTTAGTCCTGGTGTCAGTTTGATATAAAAATGGATTTTTCTTTTGCAAGAGTAGCTTGATGTCTCTCTTATGCTCACAAACCCTTCAACTAGCCCCAATAGTTCCCTTTACCCTCTTTTGCAAACATGAACCTTTTTATGATGTTTTAACATTTGCACACAACATATTTGAGTGATCTTCTGACATATCTCCTTTGACTAACATTTTGTTAGGTTTTCACTCTAAAACAGTGAATAACCTCTCAGCATACAAACCCTAATATCAATCATCAATAGCCCCTTTAGTCTTTATGTTGGAAATCATTGTGAAAAAACACTTGGCCTATTTTATCCTCATCAGCCTTCCTGTAGGTAGCTTATCTTGACAGTTCTACAAAAGTGTCATTTTATAGCTAACCTATCTCTTTGCAGAATATACTTTTGATCATGACTCGTTTGGAGGCTTTACTGCTCTTAAACCAGCTACATTTTTGTTCCTAGTTTTCAAATGATGTATGTTAGTGAGGGAGTTTAGATTTCTAAACTAGTTTTTGTGCTTTTGCTGGCCACTTCTATTCTTGCAGGTGCCTACACTACTTATGTCCTTTGATCACTATCTATTTTGAACTTAGACAACTTATTTTATCAATAATGATCCATGTTTGTCATATTTTCCTCCTTTGGAAATTTCTTCCCTCATGCTTGCCTCCTTGACCTTTTATTTATCAGATGTTACCCTTTGAAACCTCATACCTTTGTACCAATACTTTTACCCTTTTTACTTTTGTTGATGTGGAGTCAATGCCTCTTTTTCCAAACCCAAGAGGACAGTTTGAAAACTTTGAAACCCTATGTTGTTATGAAGGAGGCTCTTTGTTATCATGTGGCCATTTTTGTCCATCTCCCAAACTCCTAGGTTTTAGGGCTACTTAGGAAAAAGGAAACAATGTTGTCTTCTAAGTCCTCTGAATCTTCTCAAACTCATTTATCATTTCTAAAATGTCTTTAAAGTGCCCTTGATGGAGTTTGAGGTGACCTTTGCTTCTTGCAACCCTAGTACTGATTTACTGCTTGGTCAAAACAATCATAAAACCCTGATTTTCATCAAACATGTGCTTGTTGCTTTCTTCTTGCTATGAATTATCTTCTAATGACGGTCTTCTCATTACCTTACCTTATGCCAGGCTAATGGCCATTTGATCTTCTTGCAGAAAGTGAGCAAAGGGCAACTGTCCCTTTGCAAGATTCATGCTTTTTGGCCAAAAGTCTTCCTTGAATAACCTTTTTGATCAGTTTGGACAAGATCACCTGTCATTTTCTCCTTTGAATGTAGTTTCTTCATATAGGAACAACAGATTTTGTAGGGCACCAAATCCACCCTATGACTATGTGAAACCCTAGGTGACCTATTGGAGGCTTCCTTGGACTTGGTTTTTGGACTGAGACCTATAATTTGGGATTATCAAGTGTAAGATAGAGTTTATGACAGATTGGTGTATTGAAGATCCAAACCCCAATGTACTTGATTTATCTAAAGAGTGTACAGAGATAGTTTGAGACTATCAGTGTTTGAGAGTATTTTGGGAGACACAACAAAGCTGTTTGATTAGTGGGCTTAGGTAGTAGTGGGGGGTTTTTTAGGAAAAATAAAACAGAGGATTTGGGCCAAAGGTGAAAGCATATAGACAGGAAGAGTGACATAAGCCACAAATGGGTTTTCTAGGACTGGTAAACAATGCTAGACATGATGGAAATATAAAATAGTGAAAATTTGTGTTTAAGCATGATGAAGGCAGCAAGATTTCTAGAACTCACAATTTTCATGAAATTTGTTTCTAGAAATCTAGGGAAATCATTTAGTCATCTATGAAGGAAAAAATTACTGATGACTAACATACGTGACTAGCTTCAACTCTGATTAGGAATACAACATTATTTCTATCAATTTTTGTGCCAAACATCATTTTCTTTTACTTTACTTTTATTTTTTTAAATAAGTCACAAATTGAAATAGCATACATTTCAATTAAAAAAACCCCAACCTCCGATTATCTGACCTCACATCCATTTTCGAACAAAAATGATTCAAACATCTGCTCACTTTTCTGAAAAAATAATACCTTTCATGTTGATACATTATTGTTGGTCCCGAGGGTTTCAAATTTACCTAGTTTCCTCCTTTGCGCTTTTTATTTTGTAATCCCTTCTTCACACCATATTTACACTACTCTAAAACTTCGTAAGAAAGAACTTCAATTTCACTTTGACGCTCACAAGGTAAACATGAAAAGTGCTAAAGAATTGGGCTACTAAATTCCATATACATATAACAAGGCTTATTGTTTTTAATTGTTTTTTCAAGACTTAAGATGACAAACAAAACTAAATATACCGCATCAAAGCATGTTGTTTACCTAAGGAACAACTAAAGCGATTAGAAAATCTGCAAGCAGAAGATTATTTCGATCAAGAAAGAAATAATCAATTTGTTGTTTCATGTTTATTGATATAAAGGAATTCACAACAATTTAAATATCAAAACATACATGGTATTTTTTCCCTTACTCTGTATGACACACACCGCCCCGAGTTGACGCACTCAAATGAAAGCAACAATAATAGAGACTGCCCCATGACGACATGACTAGCAGACCACAACAATTGAGAAAAATAGCAGCAATACATACCCAGACTCAGTTGAGAAAAACCATAGACATCATGTTTTGAAGACCAACATGCTCAAACTTATTCAATACCCCTACAGCCACATTTTAGGCAACCCGTACAACCATGTTTTGGGCAGCAAGAACGACCACTCACCCTTAATAGTTTTCATTATTTTTACTACCATGTTACCATTTCCAAAAAGGACCGACCAACCTCCACCGCCATGTTATCACACCTCTTTGCAGTCCCTCTCATGGAAGCCATTGATTAACTTCTTAGACGAAGAATATTAGCAGCATCCTAGCCCTTAATAATAATAATAAAATTTGAAATTACACAAACCCTCATCTACGCGAACCCTCATCTATGAAAATTTGAAATATATATGCCGATATATTTTGAAATTCCACAAACCCTGATCTACCCTAAGTTGAAATATATACGCCGATATCATTATGTTGAATCTTCGGGTATAGAAGGAAGAAGAATCCCAGTTGGTTCCTTCCCAACTTCGACCAGGGTCGTCCAAAGCATGACATTTTCATTGGACGAACGTGATGACCTATCTATGAAATGAATTCAACACAGAAACACCATACCCAGCACTCCTAATGACCCTGATGGCCATATCTATGCAGTCAAGTCTAAAAGAATTGGAAAATTGAATACTTTTGCAA
Organism: Pinus albicaulis; assembly: GCA_034641835.2. Lineage (NCBI taxonomy): Eukaryota > Viridiplantae > Streptophyta > Pinopsida > Pinales > Pinaceae > Pinus > Pinus albicaulis. Next base: position 185,262,414 of record CM076573.1, read on the forward strand.
GCACAGTTTCTTAGAAGTTGCGTCGCTAAAAATGGACCTCTGGAATGACATTTTTATCATGACACTTGTCATCAATCCATCGAAACAAACACAACATTTCTAGGCTTCTAAAACTGAGGAAGCCATTTTTAGTTCATAGAAGCATTGAAGGTTCTGGCAAGTGGGGAGAAATTGAAGGCTTGAACCACATAAAGAGCAAGTAGTTGTATCTTGCTATTTTTGCAGGGCAGGGTATCTAAGTAGCTTGTGGTTCGAGATCACCCAAATTAAAACAGGATTTCCATTTTGTGGTTTCAATTTGATATGTTGAAAATTTTGAATAAACAAACACAAATTAATGTGTTCCCCTTTCAACACAGAGAATGCACACATGCGCAGAAAATAACAATTCACGATTCACATACAGACAGCAAGAAAACACATAAGAGGAATTTATTCCAATATTCTCTGAATTTGATTCACTCCACACAGAAAACATATGGAAATTACATTGGTTTATACAAAATGGCTGAGGCCTGAACATTTAAGGCAATTAAATGCCAGATCAAACTTTAATCAACCAAAACGTCCTCCCGCTCTATTATGTTGTTTCTACACGAAACAACGTACAAACACACAAAACAATGGACCTGAAATATTATTGGTTCCACTTGTGAAACCACGTTGCATCTGGTGCTCCATCGCACATCGGCGATCTTAAAATTTAACATATGTGTGATACGAGATAGAACTTAAAACTTGCGATGTGCAATTGTGACGTGGCACATATCGCATCACAATGTAAACCATTTAACTTTCATGCACTCATCCATTTAAACTCCTGAGATTGTAGGTGCTTTCTACGTGCTATCCTCTAGATCTTGACACGTGCCTTTTTCGATCACATCACAAACAAAATAAGATAACTTGCGGGTGCTTAAACAGGTAAGCCGTAAATCTTGTGAAGTACAGGCGGTGATGCGGTAAGTAGCAGGAAATGCGAAATACAAAAGGTAAGGTATAAATAGAAATATGAAGGTTTGTGGCAGTTTTAACGAGTTAAGGTTGTGCATCCCACCAAATCGCATCGTCAGAGAAATAGGTTTCGGCGAAGCATTTAAAATCTAAAAGCTAAATGTTGCAAAGTGCGGGTGCGGGCAGTAAAGTGTCGAGAAGTGCGGTAAGGCAGAAAGGTAAGAAAAGGAGAAAATAATGAAGGTTTTTGTGTGGTTGCAATGCGGTAAGGTAGGTGGGTCCCTGCGATATCACATCGGTAGGGAAATAACTTTGGCTAAAGGCTTAAGGGTAAAACTTAAATGTTGCGGGAAACAAAGTGCAGGAAAACAGGTAAGTCAACGATGGAAAATAAATAAACACAGAAATGGGTGTGGGTACTCTGTTTAGATTTTTTTCATGGATTTCTAACAAACACTATGGATTTGAGTTTTGACCCTCGTCCTTCCCTGCAACAAAAAACTCAATGAAGCATGGACTGCCGCCACTGTTTATTCATGGTGGTCGTTGGGAGTATTTCCAACACTCCCCCTTAATCACAATTTCTGCCATCGATCATTGCCAAACATTGTCTGAGATAAACAAAACTTTTTTGTCCCAATGGCTTTGTGAGGATATCATCAAATTGTTCCACTGACCTGCAATGTTGCAAAACAATTTCACCATTGTTAACTAATTCCCTTATGAAATGGTACTTGGCATCAATATGCTTTGTTCTCTTGTGAAAAACAGAATTCTTTGACAATGCAATTGTTGAGTTGTTATCACAGAAAATTATGGTTCCTTTGTCTTGTTCATGACATAAATCTCTCAACATCCTTCTCATCCAAACTACTTGGCATTTTTTTGTTGTTGCTGCTACATATTCAACTTCTATTGTTGATAATGAAACTATTGGTTGCTTCTTGGAATCCCATGAAATGGCTCCCGATCTCAAATGAAAAACATACCCTGATGTTCTCTTTTTGTCATGTACACTTCCAACCCAATCAATGTTAGTGTAACCAGCCAGCTTAAAATCATCATTTATGGAGTATAGAGCACAATACTCATTTGTTCCATTTACATACCTTAAAATTCTCTTGTCTGCTTGCCAATGTGTCTCCTTAGATGTCTCCATGAATCTGGATATCAGACTTAATTCATACATTATATCAGGCCTATTTGCAGTCAAATACAATAGACTGCCAACCATGCTTTTTTACAATGTTGGATCGACATTCTTGCTGCAATATTCCTTTCTCAACTTCAACCCAATGATAGTTGGAGTTGATGATGGCTTGTTGTTGTGCATGTTGAACCTCTTTAAAATGTCTCCAACATACTTTCTGTTATCACCCTAGTAATTCTCAGGTTGTGGGACGAGGATTTATAGTTGAAGAAAACCAGGGGTAACCAAGAACCTACTTTTGAAATTCAGGATCTAGCCTTCCTAAATTCCAGAGAGGGATCTCTCCTCAAGATTTAGCTTGATTTTGTTATAAGATTTTAGGCTAGTTATAATTGGACAATTGGTTTGGTTTGAATGTTTGGTGGGAATAAAAGGTACTTCAAGGTAAACCACAGAGGGATCTACCAGACCATTGGGCTATGGAGTCAACTTCTTGGCAAGCAGAGCTGGGAAATAAGGTCAAAAGAGGAAATGTACTAAGGGAAAGGTAGATGACCTTCAAAGGGTTTGGAAATAGGTTTTTTGATGAAATGGCAAGATCTGAACAAAAGGGAAATGAAGGATCCTCAAGTTACAGAAAAGAAGATGAAAGAAAGGGATCAAAAGGGACTAAGAGGAGTTAAGGATTCTTAATTCGGACATCAACATAAAACATATCAATGAATAACTAGTAAAAAACAAGGAGCTTCTAACACTAATCCTGTTTAAGCTTTCCCAGTCAATCATTTAGGACATAAAACATGTAAATGTATGTATGGAAATTTTAGAAAGATAAACAATGAAAACAGGAAAATACTTGACTTATCTCATCAGCACAAGAATCCTGAGTTATGATGTCTGTTTGACTTAGTTCTAGTCTGCTACTTTACAAATTGACTCACACAAACTCCCAATGTTGTCAGCAAAAATGTCTATAGTAGTCTTGACAAATTTTATTCCCCCCTAAATACTTCAAAGAGTGAAGTATTTATAAAAAATTATTACAAAATATCTAAGAGACATGTAGGAATATCTCTAGGAGAAAATAAAGATTATTACATAAAAAAGAGGGACAACTGCAAAACAAACATGTAAGCTGTCCTCTTATCAAGAAAAGATAGAACTGATTTATCTTATCAAAATTGATTTGTTGCTTGGTTGTAGATGCTTGCTGGCACTTGGAAACAATATCTTGTTAGAATATAGCTTGGAAGACAATCTTTCCAATTTACATCCTTTAACCTGTGCTTCACCTCTGATACTTTTTCACGTTGCCACTTTTATTACTTTACTACTATAAAATGAAGAATTACAACAGTAAATATTGGTTTGACTGTTCTATTCCCAGATACTCTTTGGCTCTGCTCTTTCACCTGATACACTTTCACTGCAAAATTTTACTCTTTGATAACCGTAAAAATAAAGAATATGACTGCACCTATTCTGCTGCGTCTGCAATTCTGTTATAACCAACCAGTAAATAATTTCCATTGCTCAGCATTGGGTATTTGTATATTTTTCAATTTCCTGTAACTCTCATCAGCATCAGTGTATTTTGCAAAGTTTGGTTTTATAACAAACAAGTGTTTGATCTCATTCTATAGAAAGAACAAATTTTCAAAATATTGTAAAACCACTTTACCACTTGGGGAACCTTGTGGTAAAGGCTTGCTGACTTGTTCTTTGGCATGAGCTCTGATCTTCTTTTCATAATCAATCTAGACCATCAATTTTTCATGGAAACCTTGTATATATGGAAGACTTGCTTCTTGTAAAGTTGTATATTTTGCAAGGAACTTTGTGATTGATAAGTTCATGGTTTCACATTTATCCTCTAAACTATTCATGATATTTCTCTTGGTTATGACTTTCCTGATTTGCAGAATAGTTTCAGTCCTATCATGAATGTTTATTTCCTCCAATTCAGTTCTATTCTTGCTATTCAAGAATCCAATAATACTTACAACTTGTGAAGGCTTATCTGCTAGTTTTGTTTTAGTTTTCTAAATTTCTACCAGTGCTACTTGCAATAAATCTCTTTGCTCATAGATAATCTATATTGAGGACCATTGTAAATGAATAGCTTGAATTATATTATCCCATAGGTAGTTTTTGATGTATGCTACCTACTCACTGAAGTTTACCTCTTTCTTCAAAGCCTTCACCTGTTCTTCTAAGGCCTTTACTCTCTGTTCATGTCCTTTAGAAGCTATCAAAGAATTCTTGTAGGAAGATTCAAGGCTTTGATTAGTCTTTTCCAAAGCGATGATTTCTTTGTCTTTCAGTGACATTTCTTCCATAGATTTAACTATATCTGATGTACCTATTGCTTGTTGTACCTATGATGTAGATGATCCAGTGGTAGAGGTATCTATAGAAGTTATTGACACTGCAGTTGCCAATACTCCTTTTGGTGCCAAATGCTCTGCCAGTGTAGAAGGAACAACAATACTGACAGTTGGAATGACTGTAGGAATAAAGACCTCAATTTCTCTTTTCAATGTTTCATTTTCCTTCATCAGAGTTTCTGTTTGATTCTCCATTTCTTTGATTTGGGCTGTCATCTTCAGTACTAGCTGCATAGTCTCATCCTTTTATTTTTGTTTTTGAAGAATCTCCTTTGCCTGTGGATGCTCACTCTGTGGAAGTTTAAGTTGCTTTCTTAAGGTAGCAATATCTTCATTCTTTTGCCTTATGAGTGTTTTAGCAACTTCATTATTGGAGGGATCCACTCCAGTTTCTATCACCAAATATTCTAAGGACTTGATCCTCAAATCGTTAGCATGTAGAGATGCTTTATCTAATTTCATTTGAGTTTGTAAATTGGACACAGTCTTTTGTAGCATAGTAGCACTCATATTTTTGTTAACCACTTTTGAATAAATAATTTCAGTGGTACTCCTGTGGAATTATATTTGATCCAATTCATGTATTGTATCAGTGTCCACCTCCATGTCTGTTTTAGTATAATCTGCAATTGATTTTGGATCTACAATGGTGGGTTTCAGAAATGACATGATCATCTTGTTGGTGGAGTAATCAAAAGCAGTAAGCAATCTGTCTTTGTTTCCTAGCTTTTCTTTAAGGAATTTAGAATAAACCTAATTCTTAATTTCCTCATTTATTTTTCTGATCTCTTTGAATTTTTTCTGGTTGTCTGAATCTGACTCTTATTTTGCTTTGGAAGAGGAGGGAGCTTTTGAATTTACCTACATTTCCACACTATTTCTCTATCCTGTTCGTGTGTTAACACCTGCTCTTTCTGAATTTATTTAAGTGTCTCATTGAAAATTAATGTGGCTTCATCATCTGTTTGTTGATCATTGTTGTTTGCTTGATCTTCATTTTCATCTATCTCTATTATCTTTTCTTTCTCAACATCAGTTATTTTTGCCCTTTTGTTGTAAATAATTTGATATTTATTTTCTGCAATGGTCTCTGCCGTATAGCCTTCTTCATTCCTAATCCTTTTTTTTGAAGCTTCTATCTGCTCAGTGACTATTAATTCTTGTGAGTTATCTGTTTGTCTCTCCTTCTCTGTATTGGTAGAAGGTTCAATCAATGTATTTTCTACCCATTCCATTTGATTTGCATATTTTTCAATTTTTGGTCTGGACTCATGAAAGAATGGTTTTAATTTACATTTGACCCTTATGTTACTCAAAATGCCTTGAGGATCATAGTTCCAATAAAATCTTTCTTAGAACTTGAATTCTGACAATTTGCAGACTATTTCTTTCAAGGCATCCCTGTTATTTACTAAGAAGGGACCTATTTGATTTTTGAGTTTAAACTGTGTCTTCTTGTTGAAAGCCATAAAATTCACTGCATCTGCATTCAGAATTTGCCTCAAGTACTCCAAAGAAAAAACCCTGATAGTTAGAAATTTGGGCAATTTATAAGGGGCCAGGTTTGCTCCCAATATCCTTAGTTCTGTGTGATTTTCATATAGGTACCAGTCACCTACTTTGCAGCTTTCAGAAAACTGTAGAATTCTCTTTATTTCCTCATTAACCCTTGGCTGTTCTGTCTTGTTCAATAAACTCATGGCCGGTCTGATAAACAAATCTATGAAATATTTGTAGCTGAATTCATTTCCATCTTTTCTGAGTAATGAAGTCCAAACTACCACTGAAAGAGGCTTACCTTCAACATCCATCTTCTGCAATGCAATTGGGAACTGTTCTACTTGGAAAAATAGGAAGAGGTGAAATAGATAGGATGAATATCTAAACACTCCTTCCTCAGACAATTTGGTAAACTGATAATGTATATTATCAGCAATGAATCTGGAAAAATTGAATACCATTGCATGAGGTTGCCCTAGGGATAAAGTAGAAAGGAAACCTAGAATTGATGCATCAGTGAACTCATCATTAGAATAATGTAGAATGAAGGAAAGCATAGAGATGATTTGTCTCGAAGATTCAGGAAAATCAGAGGTGGAATAGGGTGGATTTACTTTTGGGAAATCAACATGAGTAGGCATGAAGTTCTAAAGAATCATAAACTTCCTAGGTAAATACAAGTCTAAATACAGCTGAGTTAAATATTTAATGGATAATGAGATTACTCTTGGATCATGATTCAGCTGGAGCATTTCATTAATGGATTCTGCAGTTATAGAAAACAAGACCTCTCTATCTCTGTTTATAATACATCTCTGGTCAGGGACATAGTGTAATTGGCATAGTCTAATCAAGTCTTGAGTTGGATGAGTGATTGGGATCACATATTTAGGCAAGTTTGAATCCCATAAAGATATATCATTTTTAACTTTCTTCACAAATTTCTAATGACACCAGTTATGCACTTCAAGTAGATCAAACTATAATGTAGCATCAGTAATTCTGTAGTCTAAATCAATCAAGGAACTGCACTCTTCATAAGTAACAGGTGGCTGCAAAGGTCTGACCACTTTAGTAGAATCAGCTGTTAGGGCTGTGGTAGGCTTATTTATTTTAGAAGATTCGGGCCTGGGAAGCTTGCTTGAGGCAGATTTTTGGGTTTTCAGACCTCGAGTCTTAGGGGTGACCTATTTTCTTGTCATTTTAGGGAAAAATAAGCAATATTAGACTGTTTTTTTAGTTAATTTTGAAAACAGGGGCTAATTGAGTGGATCTGGGAGAAATTTGGGAATTTGGGCAAGCGTTTTGGGATGAAAACACAGGTTTTCAAGGTGTAGAAGACTGAAACAGGGGTTCAATGGCTCTTGGTGTAATTTAAATCAAATTGAACAGTGGAAATTGCCTTTAGATGGCCAAAAATGACTTTAAAACAGAGTTAGGAGAAATGGAAAATTCTAGAAAAAAATTGCCAGGATTCGCCCTCTTTTTTTAAGGTTTGGGTATTTCTCAGATTGGCAATTATATTCTTTTCTTTAATAAAACAGATACACAGTTTTAATCTTGATCTTTGAATGTAAAAATAGGAGAGTTTTGAACAAAGAGAAATACCTTTTGCAAGTATTCTGGTGGTCGAGGAGGGTTTGAAGGTTGGTATCGGTCTTCAAACTGGTCGCAGTGGTTTCTATGGCGAAGTTCTGTGGTTAAATCTACTTCAGGGGGGGAAATTGGATAGAAAATATTTCGAGCTGAATTCTAAGCGTGATTTCTCAATGGGCGGAGGCGCAAAGGATAAGCAAACAGTGAAAAATTAAGGTTAAAACCTTAGACTTTATTAATATGTAATGCATTGATGGCAGGTCACAGTCAATGGCGAGAACATTTTTACTTTGAATGCGAAAACCATTCAGCGGTATCACGTGGATTTTAGGCTGTAAGTTGTATTTCACTTTTGGAATGCGATCAAATGGAATTGACACATGTAGCCATGGTTGGTTTGGGAAAACAACTTTTATCGCGCAACTTTTATCAAATGTTGAATGATTACTTTTGTTATGCGATATGAAATCTACGTCGTTGGATTTTGAAAGGCGATGCGAACGGTCAAGATGACTTGGGAAGCTGTGGGGGAAAGGTAAGGTGGGGTTGGGATTTTAATGTGAGCCTTTGATTTGGTGAGTGATGATCAACGGTTTAAAAACAACGTGATGAGAAATGGTGAGGCTGGAGGCCGGTTGAACATGTTCAATGCGGATCGTTGGATTAGGATTATAAAAATGATCGAAGGGTTGAGGATGAACGTGAGGGTGCTGGGTTATTTGATGAAGCTTATGTATAAAAGGATTTTATACATAAAATAAAGTGAATGGGGTGGGTTAATAAAGGGTTTAATCAAGGTTTAAACTTTGGTATAGGGGCATATAGCGGGTAACAAAGGGTAAGGTTAAAATTGTAACCTTAGGTAAAGGTAATACGGGAACGAGAGTAATGGTGTAAGTATTCTTTTTTCCATGCTATTTTATATAGGCAGTATGTAAACAAAATGCGCATTTTGCAATTTTTTATAAATTTATTATATAGTTTTAGATTTTTTAAAGGTATAAAACCATAGGGGAGCGGGGATATTTTATTATGGGTAATTTTATATCAAAGGGATAATTTCGGGATGTAATTTTAACATGTGAGTAATATCTTTGATATAAAAGCATATAATAAGGGGTTTTTTGGGGATATTAAATTAAAAGGAGTTATATTAATAGGACTAGGATATTTTATAGGGAGTTAATAAAATAAGTTAAATGTTAATATGAAAAGGGACAATGAATACTCAAAAATTCATAAATAAAATTAAGGAAAGTGAAAATTAGAATAAAGTTTCGTTTTCATAACTCATTCACTTTTACTTAGTATTTTTTTTTTTTTTGAGGTTTTTATGCTTTGTAAAATGGAGGAAGTTAATCAAATGGGTCTTTATGTAAAATTTAAGTAAGAAAAGAGTTCCTACTTATGAAATTAAATGGTGGTGAGTGCATGAAGGGTAAATGATGAAAATTAGGGATTATTATAGGAATTCGAACATTTTCAACTACTCAGTCACTGAGCCTTGGGTCTGATCCCAACAAAAGTCAAGGAAATTCCCTGAGCCTCTTTGAATGATAGTCTAGAATATCAAATTGCTATGGGGAGGGGAAATTAGTTATTTATAGCCTCGTGAAAGATATTTACAATGATGTTTCCTACCTTCTTCTACCTACCCAGTCATATCTTCTAACATTTTTTCTTCTATTTTAATCAGGTGCATTTGAGCTAGCAACGTTACAACATTTTATTCTTTTTGAAATCAATAAACTATCTAATTCTATACTTATTTGATCCATGAATCTAGATTAAACTTTTGGATTCTTTTATTCTATACCTAACTACTAAATTTTCATGATTAAACTCTATGACAATTCTTTATTCTCTATCTAAAACAAGTAAATTGAAACATGATAAGTCAATATTAAATTGTTCAAGTCATCATGGATTATGGAATTTACTGACACTTTGCCATAATCAGCTGCAAAAATTAAAAATTAGTGGCATTTAGAATTGCACACTTTCATGTTTTAATCATCTATTTTCTTTTGGGGTATATTATTTTTCTAAGTCCTTTGATGTTTCTTTTAGGATTTTTTACCCTCTTTTTAATTTTTTAATTTTTTATACCAAAATATGGGAAAAATAACTTGTAGAAAGAAAAGTTTGTACATGTTTACAAGACTACCTTCAGTCAAGTCAAAATTATGAATCCTATATTTATAGGTTACTAACACTCCCCATCCTTGCATTTGCTTGGATCTGAGCCTTGGCCATCTCAATAATATCCTATTTAATCTGTTGAAGTTCAAAGAGCAGTGAGGAATTGGCTTCCTTTTCTTGCATACTCAACATTGCCTTTGCTAGTACACATTTAAATTTCCAATATGTCTTAACTGATTGCTGAAATAGAGAAACTCTGCCTCTTGTATTTCTTGGGTCGGAAATAAAATCCATTCTAGCCTCATGTTCTTTGAGATCGCCATCTTCATCATCACTCTGCCTCTCCCAGCCCTGAATAATTTTACGAATATGAACTGGATTCCCTGAATCATAAAGATCTGCTATGTTTTCAAGAATTTGCTTATTACTCTTTCTACCTCTTTTACTTGGACCAACAGTCTGAGTTGGTTGTAGCTTCTTGCCTCTACCTGTAGCCTTAAGTTTACTAGTTTGACCTTTAGGCATTATGTCCTGACAGAGAATGTTTATTGCAGAGATTAACAGAGACCCTGTATAGTGAAAGGGATCAATTATATGAAACTTAGAATCTATAATAAGTGCTGGATGATTCTCCATTATCTAAGCAATAAAATATTGCTTGCCTGAATCAGTATTACGAACAAGGACAAGCTTTCCACACCCATTCCCGACAGTCATCCACCATTGATTTAACGAGAGGAAGGGTTTAAAAGAAATACATATTTGGCCGCACAATTGATTTGTCATCTCTTTACCCAGAAAGGCCGAATTATAATCATTGCCCCAATTACAGAAATTGACCCATTGAAATTGAGACCTAAGACGAAAGTAAACCCATATGTATTTTGACTTCCCATTCTAGACAAAGATGCACAGGTATTTTAGTGAAAGACTAGTTTGGTAAGAAATGCAGTAATGCAAACAACTAGACCTACCAATAGTCTTAAAATACAAGCTAGTCTCGTCTTCCTGATACTTTTGTATGAATAGAAGTACTTTTAGTAGACCTTTCAAGACAGTAATAGAAAAATTCCAAAACATACATACATATCCTTTAGAAAAACTCGGAATTTTCCAAGGCAATTTAACATAACTGAGATAATGGCGAACAAGGGCGGGAGGGCTACAGAAGCATGGTTCTATCTCCAGATCAACCACCTCTACCATTACATGCAAACCAGAGAAAGAGAGAAAAACAACAGAATATTGCAAGTTCGCAGAAACCCTTGTAAAATCTTCTTCTTTCATTGCCAAAATGATAACTGGAAAACCAAATTTTGAGGTTAGAGTGACGAAGACCATTACATACCAAGTAAATCGCCACCCACGTTGTTGGGTTCCTTCTTCCTGCAAACCATCCGTCGCAACGTCCGTCTGAGTTCCTTCTTCTATTTGAACTATAACCTTACAACAGAGGCAACTTACCTTATTTGTTCTCCTACCCTGCTGTCGGCGTACATTCCCATTCATTGCCAAGCATTGATGAGTCGGGACGGCTCGCTTCCTTATCATTAATTGAGGTTCATGGGAAGGGTCGCCACCGCCTTCGATTACACTACTGCATGACGGTCATCTGACAAGCCCCACTGCGTGGCATTGTCCGGCTCCCATCCTATATTTCTTGGCACCTTGATCGGGGTATCACATGAATATATATAATATATAAATAGTAGCTATAAATTAAAATCTATTTCACCATATAAATATAAATAAAAATTTTGTAACTATATTTAAATTTCATTAATAAGCACAAAAAAACTTAATACTTCCAATATAACAAGAATTTTAACCATGTATATTCATGACTACTTTACCACGGATATTATTAACCATACCATACCATGGGCCAATACGATGATACCACATGCCCAAAAGCGACACTCTACATCCCTAAATCTCACTTAAAAACTAAACTAAACGTCTAGTGTGAGAGTAGATCTCACGTAAAAACAAAAAAGTAAACTTAAATGTAAACTTAAACATTTAACATGTAATGTTTAATATTTAACAATTAACATTTTTAATCTAATGTCGGTCTTATTTAAAAATCAATCTAATTATTATTATGTATAAACACAACATAAATTTAAAATATGAAGAGGTATGATAAATAAATAAAAATATAAATAAACCAAAGGTATGATAAATAAATAAAACCTCCTTTTATACTTACTCCAGAGGTAGTAAATAAATAAAAATATACATAAACTAGAGGTATGGTAATAAAATAAAACCTCTTTTTATATTTAGGTGAAGCTTATGGACCAAATACCATGGACCAAATTATTATTAATACCATGCAAAAACAACATTATTATCCCTAATAGTGATATTAAAAGAATAATATTATTATTATTTAAGTATTGAGGGGTTTTCACAGTTCATTATATTAGATATCATTTTTTGGCATTCTAGTACGTTAAGTAAGTCATTCATATTAATATATTATAATATTAATATTATTAAATTTAATAACTTTGGATTAATACAATATTAAATTTGTTATATTATAATATATATTAACATATCATGATATATATTTATATAATGTTAGATATATGTGGGAGGGAAAAACAAAGACATAGAGTGATAGAGGTGGAGAGATACTGGGAGTGACAAGGGAGAGATGAGATAAATTGGAGGAAAGGGGAGAGGAGGAATGCATATAGAGAGATGGAGAGGAGCGAGAGGGGTAGAGAAGGTTAAGATAGGGAGAGGGAGACATAAAGATGGAGGTGTGAGAGAGAGAAGGAGAGAGAGAAGGAGAGAGAGAGGGAGATAGTGAGAGGATTGGAGGGCAGAGAGAGAGAGAGAGATGCGGGAAGAGAGAGGGAGGTAGGAAAGAAAGGGAGAGAGAAGAAGGACAAGAGAGAGGACTTAAGAGAGATGAGGAGAGAAGGATGGATAGAGATAGGGAGTTGGAGGGTGAGAGAGGGAGGGAAGAGGAAAGACATAGAGAGTGAGAAGTGGAGAGAGAGAGGGAGTGACAAGGGAGAGATGGAGAGAGAATGTGTATGTTTAGGGGTGAGATAAAGAGACAAAGGAGAGATGGAGACAAGGGGGGAGAGAAAGAGAGAGAAGGAGAAAGGGAGGGATATATTAACATAGTTGGAGAGAGAGAGAGAGAGAGCGAGAGCGAGAGAGTGAGTGATGGGGCAAGAGAGAGGATTGGAGAGAGAGAGAGAGAGTGATGGGGAAGAGAGAGGATTGGAGAGAGAGAGAGAGAGAGAGAGAGAGAGAGAGAGAGAGAGAGAGAGAGAATTGGATGGAAAATGGAGAGAGAAGGGGGGGGGGGAGATAGAGGGAGGCAAGAGAGGAAGGGAGGGAGAGGAAGGACGAGAGAGAGAACTTGAGAGAGAGGAAGAGAGTGACGGGGCAAGAGAGGGGAGGAATAAGAAATACATAGAGAGAGAGATAAGAGAGAGGGAGGTAGGAGAGAAAGAGAGAGATGAAGGCTAAGAGAGATTTGATCCCTCAAAAAAGAGGTTTGCACCTAGAGACATTTGATCCCTCTCGACACTTGATAGATTCGAGTTAAGATAGATCAATATTGATAAATTATGAACCAACTTTATTAAAAAACATGTTATAATAGATTAAGCATATAAATAATGATATATAAAATAAAAATAAAAATATTAAAAAAAACTTGATATTAATAACGCTATTTTTTCAAAGTATTTATAATTAAGAATTTATTTATATATTTAACATAAAAGTTTTGCTTAAATAATTTTTTACAAAAAATTAATAAAAATATTAATTTTTTAATAAGAATAATATAAACTCTTTATTTTGTGCATTTTCTTTTCACAATTATTTTACATTTCAATTTGGTAATGAAAAAGATAACTAATTATATAACCATTTTTTTTTTTAACTTAAATTACTATAAATGCCACTTTACATGTTTGAAGTCAATTACTAGTGATTTAGGCCTACCCCTTGGCAAGCTCAAGTATGCAAAGATTGTTTGTTTTTTTTCTTAATAGGATTTATATTTTACACCTCTAATATCTTTACTTTTTGCTAAATTACAAATTATTAGTATATCTAACTTAAAAACTTTTAGTTTTTAAATATATTTTTAAGTTATAAAAACTACCCATAAATTTGACCTTATACTTACTAAGCTAACTCCAAATTATCATTAAAAACCAATATCATAATTCCAAAAAATATATACCATATTCCCAATTTAAGTCCCCAATTTGCTAACTCTTCGAACCTAAACCCAAAAAAGGCCCATCAAACTGAACGAGATAACTCCAAATTATGATTTAAAAGAAAAAAGAGATACAATGTTTCCAATTTAACTCCACACTTTGCTGACTCCTCAAACTAAAAACAAAAAAAACCAAAGGCCCATTAAACTGGCTCGTGTCTCAGAGACAATTGGTCCAAGTCAAATTAGTAAATCATAAAACTACTACTATAATTGTGTTATTGCGAGGTGGGCCATTACCATTATTTGTTAATAATCCTTGACCACCTTACATTTAGTCTAGTTTTTTCTATTGCCCTACAATGAAAAAACAAGAGTGGTAAGTGGAAAGGTGGGCCATGACCATTATTTATTTATATAATGGTCCAAGTCAAATTAGTGAATCATAAAACTACTACTATAATTGTGTTATTGCAAGGTGGGCCATTACCATTATTTGCTAATAATCCTTGACCACCTTACATTTAGTCTAGTTTTTTCTATTGCCCTACAATGAAAAAACAAGAGTTGTCAGTGGCAAGGTGGGCCATGACCATTATTTATTTATATACACCACTTACACCTTATTTTTGAGGTTGAGCCTTAATTTTTGGTTTATTGACTATTAAATGTGGCTGAGTATATATTGCTAATCATTAAATTTAAACAAATTTAAATGTCCACTTACAATAAACCAAGAAATAAATTTTGCTATTTTTAACTATACACATTTCCAAATAGTTGGATACTCCTTTCTTTTCTTTTTTCTTTTTTAACTCACTTAATTATTCCCACGCACGCGTGCGCCGGAATCTAGTTGGTAAAGCTGTAAGAGCCAGTCGTGAAACGGCGCCTCAATGTACTATATAAATTATTGGTAATATCCTCTTTATTTTGTCTACGATATTCATGTACTTACCAAATTTTTATTCCATGTGAGTTAGAGTTGTGGTGGGAAGTGAAATAATGTACTCCTTTGCACCTAATCTCAATGTGCATGGGATTGGTTCTTTAGGTTCCTTAAAAGGATGCATTGAATTTGGTCTTTTGCTGGGTTAAGAAGATAAAAAGAAACTCGCATTTGTCTTAGAAATTATTTTAAATTTACATAATCACAAATGTTATATTTAACATCAAATAAATATTTTTTAATTTAAAATTATAATATTTATATAAATTATTAATTAAATTTTAATAATAATAAATTAAATATTAATGTTCATGAATTTTGAATAGATAATGATTGGGTGTTTTGTTAAGGTATTTTTTGATATGATATGAAGTCACTAATTTAATTTGGAAAATAATATAAACATTATGGGTTGGTTTTTATACTTTCCTATATGTTTTTACAATTTCAATAAAAAAATTCGAATTGCAAAATTTTTAATTGTATTTGAGTAGCAAATTACCCCCATAACAAACAATTTGCTCATCAAATTTCATCTGTACATGATAACCGCAGTTTTCACCTTCATGAAATTCACCACCCATGGCCAACCTTGTAACATGCAACAATTTTACTATGGACTTTGCTGTGAAAATGAAATAAAAACTACGTGAGACTACTTGAGTTTATGGTAAAATGGGTGGTTTTTTTCTTAATTAGGTTTTGTTTGAATTATGTTATTCAAATTTAGCCCAATATATTGAAGAATTGGTTGTAGATATTGTTTTAATTTAATATATACTAGTAATTGTACTAAATGTTGCAAATGAAACGCTTTAAGGCATAAATTTGAGAATAATCGTGAAATATAGAAGATGATGTGCATCTAATCCAATGAAGATTATGTGTAACTAATCCAATGATTTAGACTTGATGATAATTCAATGTCATTGTTTTAAATTTATACAAAATGTCATTGTTCTAAATTTATGCAAAATATTATTTAGAAGTATAATTCAGCAATTGCATGAAAAAAGTTCAATAGAAATAAAATAGTTTAATGTTAAATAATGAAAAACCTGAATAAAAAAATATAATCATTGCAACATAGTTTAGAATCTCCATGTATTTTATTCTACTTTTCTTATTATAACATCGTTTTTTTATAATAACAATCACTAATGTTTCCATATTACTTGTTTTAGTTTAAAATCATCTAAAAATAAAACTTACAATTATAGACCATTCTAACCAACATGTTAACAACACATTATATGAAACATCATATCCTCCCTCTCTTACTTATCACAACTAAGAAGAAGTGATAATGAAATATTAAGTATATCAACAAATTTCTACCAATGTAACGCACATAACAGTTTTACATTAAAAAGAAATTTACTTTTACCTTTTATACATGATTATAATATTTATTTTTACCCTTTATAATTAATTTTATTACTATGGTAAGTAAAAATATTACCGCATTTTAACATAGGCTATTAACAATGATCTACTCGGATTATTCCCCACGGGACTTCATTCCTTTAGCCATACAAACTGATACATAAACCAAATGTCCTAATCCATTCGGCATTTGCATATACAATTTTATTATGGTATACTTTGCGATAATCTATGTTGGCAGACGTTATAATGGAATCTATGGTTGGAAATTATTATAAACCCCAAAGGGACATATGAAGATTGGTGAGTTCACTATATTGATTTGGAATGATACCTTTCTATTTAATATTATTTGCCATATGCAATTGTTTAAGTTAGGATTTAATGGGTTGTACCTTTCATATGGGAATTTGAGTTAATGGTGGACATATGTTTTGCTAGCCACCATTGGATCTCAGGTTCAGAGATCTACGGTCATGATTTCCCCAGAATTCGTTTAGGGTAATGACCCTGCCAATCCTAATTGTTTTTCGTCATTTTCTTCGACTCCGGCAACGTCGCTGCCCTGCAACCTCGTCATTTCAATCCTACTCGACTCGCGTTCGATCCCGCTCAGCTCTAGCCACCATGGCTCCTCGGCAGGTAAATGAAATCACGGTTACAGTTTCGATTGCTTACTGCTTTATGTCACAACAGAGTTTAGTTATTAAATTTTATAAAGTTTCCTTGTTTTAATAGTTTGTTTTCCTGTGTTAACAGGTTGCAGGGTTTAGCTCCACCGGTGGGGTAGCCTACCTTTCGAGTCATGGCCAAGGTCCAGGCATATGCCGTCGTCGTCCAGATGCTACTACCCAACCTTCTCAATCGGTAAGTCCCAGGAGAATCAAGCCATTAAGTCTACCCCTTGCTACAATGCATTTTTTTGATTTGAGACTATTTAGTCTTATCTCCATGTAGGGTTGCATTCATAGCCGATGGGAAGTTCCTACCAGGTAATGCAATCTCTGGCTCTTAATCTTTACTCTTACCATTCGCCACCGTTAGAAGGGGTCCACTTCTAATGTTATGTTTTGGTTGTAACAGGTAAACCTTTGCAGTCCCTTATTATGGATTATCTAGTGCAATGCTGTCACACAGAAGCACTTCGAATTCTTTCTAATACTGCCATTTGCTGCACAGGTACCAGGTTTACTGATAATATCTTAGTCTCGGCGTGAAGCCCTCCAGTGTTAGCTTTTGGCACTAGAAATGTTATGAATTTATGCATCTAATCTTATGGATTTGCATTGCCATACACTTTGGTTTTCCATGTATCCGAGGGTTCTGCCCTGTGTTATTCTTGGAGACTTGTTTGTAATTTTTTTAAGGGTTTAATCCTGGCTATCAGACGAGTACTCGGCTCTGTCTAAGAGGAATAGTTTACTCTGCAACGGTGTTTAATATTGTTTAAAACTTCACTATGGTTATTGGATTGAACTTTAAATTTTTGGGTATACAAATCTTGTATTTTTCTTCAGTTTGGCTCACTCCTGTGAAAGGAGTGCCACATTGAACATTTATGTTTTAATAGAATTCATATGTATTGTTTCTCTCTTTACTTTGCTGAGCTTTTACATTAATCTTCATGATTTCTTGAAGAGCTCGTTATCATCTTGCTTGTGCAGGATTAGTCTTTTCTCTTTAATTAGTTGTTGCAGCAAGAAAGTTTTGCATGTGGTTATTTATTTGCATAGGCTGCTATTCTTTTGGGTTTCACTATGCATGTTCTTTCTAGAGTTTAAATAGGTGTATTTTCATTTATGCAGAGATTTCCTTTTATATTCTTTACTGCTTCTAGTTATTTGGTTTAATAGAGATGTCCAGACCATCTGGGTTCTGGAGTTATTGCATACAATTTTGCTATCCGTGTATATCATAGTTTACAGAAGAATGACCAGTTTTGGGTTCTAGGGTTTCGACCTAGGACCCTGAACTAACAGTTCTTCTGGTTCATTTTTCTAGTATATATTTCTGTATTGGTTTAACCTGATAGCATATTTACTCTTCACACTACTTTTTCCTTGAAAAAATAGGTAGTAAATTCAATATATATATATATATATATATATATATATATATATATATATATATATATATATATATATATATATATATATATATATATATATATATATATAATATTCCCCGTAATATCTGGATTAATTTACAATAATTACATATACTATTTATCTACAACATTCACTGTGTAAAAATCTTTACTCCATAATTTTAGGAAAACATTTCCTGCATTTTAAAATATTTCTGTCTAAACAACAAATTCCAGTTCTTATTACTTATACAATTTGTATACTTATCTCACTCCAGAATCTGTTGATGATGTCCTCCCTACTGTGAGAGAGGCGATTACATCCTCATCTCCCCCCGTGCTCCACACGTGAGGTGAGTAGGTTGACAGATATCCCAGAAGAGACCTCAGGACTCCTAGTCCAATACTCTTCTTTTTCCAGGATTTAGGAACACTAAGTGTTTTCCATTGGTCACCACCAGCTCAGGAATTTCCACTCTCTTCCTCATTTTTCCTTAGTCATAGAACATAACTCCTTTTCCTCACTGGGATGTACTTTTATCCCCAGAGGAAAGGTAACTATCTTTAACTGTTTTCTGTTCAACCACTCTCAGTTCTTAGAATACTTTTATCATCAGTGTTTTTAACTTTTTATGGAACCACTATTCCATAATTAAATTATATTTCAACAAAACATAATTAATTTATGTTCATCATGTAATCCTTTTCTCAAAAGAAATAAATGTTTAGTATCTTTAAAAATAAATAACATAACAACTATTTTGCACTTAAGTAGGCTGTCACAACAAAGCAGTCATTACCCTTAACCAAACACATTATACTACAATAACTACTAAAAATATAAGGAAGTTCCAATCCATAAAAAAATATCAATCAACGACACTACAAAAATGAAGTGGTGTATAAAGACGCAATAAAAGCATTTAGAAAGACGACCAACAATTTGAAAGAAAAACAAGTACAAATTATCCTGCTGTGCAAATAATTATAAAAATTTTCTACTTAGTCAACCAACAATAATACAATTTACATCCAAAAATAATATACTAAAACTATAACTTTTTTATAGATTAATGATGAAAATTATTTAAAATTAAGACACATTTGTATAAGTTGTCGTTGGGACAAAATGAATTGGTAATTTCAGAGTTATATAGATCTTTCATCCTTCATTTCATCTTTACCATTTAAGATAATCAAATTGTTTTGAAAAAAAAAAATGAGCATAGGGAAACAAAATTGATGTTTATGTGGTGAGGATGTGACCCCCAGGCTTGCAACATCAGGTGCTCTAGTGTCCAAAATAACTTGGGCATATGATGGCACAATGTTATTTGAAATGCAACCTATGTTTGCATAAGAACTGTTGAAGGATACACAGACCAAAGGAAAGCATGGTTCAATCCTTCAGCACTTCGAGAAGCAACCCCAACATTGAGAGACGATTCCCTCTTTCCTAAAGATGCAATTAAACCATACATTCAGGTAACTGAAGAAGAGTATGTGGACATCACCTGGGAAGTTGATGATGTTCTGGTGCTAGAGAATCACTTTGTACAACAAGGCGAGAAATTCTTCAACCAGACGTATAAGAATACTCAGAACCTTCTGCAAATAGTATGAGTGGTGTTGGCTTAACTCTCAGGGATTTTTTGTGGTATTATTTACATTACTAAGTAGTGTTGTTCTTGACAATTAATCTCAGGTGTTGACCTCTTATTGCCCGTCCTGGAAATATGCAAATAGATCTCTCATGGTTTATTCCTGCAAAATCTGTAGTTATACTCAAAACAAAGCCCTTTAATAATCGTTGTCTCAAAACACCTCTTACGAAAAAGTGAGTTCAATAATAGAACAAAATAACTCCTGTCCAAACTCTGTTCATCACAAACAACTGAACCATATCTCAATTATGGACAGTCAAGCTTTTAGAAATAAAAAAATACATCTAGAAATAGTCTCTCACCTCCAAACCTTGGTCACTTGCAAGCTTCATTTGTTTTCCCTTATATTTGGCCAATTGTTCGAGTTGGTGTTGTTGTTGGCATTGGAATTCTGCTTGAAATTAGGAGCCTCCTATTCTACACCTTTGGTTAGCATCGATCAGGTGAGGCGATGAAGAGAATGAAGCTCGTATATTACCTCACTTACGATTGTTGAACAAGGATGGATGAATCCATGCGAGAGAAACCCTCTTCTACCAAACCGAGAGGGGAATAAGCATGTTAAACCATCAAGAAATTGTTCAATAAGAAGCAATTTTTTATTACATTTTGTGCCCATAAGGCGTCCTAACTATCAGTTTTTTCTTAACAATTAGCTATTAATCCGATCACATAAAAATATTCAATCATCTATCATTCCATCCAGTGGTGCACAATCACAGAGAGTGGCAGCTGGGGGAGTTGTTTTCAAAGGGGAATTCCTTACGGTGTAAAAATTTTAAATTTACACCTCGTGTGATTGTGATAAAACCTAACCTTGGCGATGCTTATACAAACTTGGTACATTGAGATTGGCTTATTTATCATACAAACTTGGTACCTTGAGATTGGCTTATTGTGATAGTTGCATTAAGGATAACTAGTTGTTAACTAGTTAAAAGACAATTTTAATTATTGTTTTAAGAAAAAAGACTGGAATTATTAATGTTTTGTTGAAAGGTTATTTTCATTAGTGATTAATTATGAATAATAAATCAGTTATGGGAATTAACTTCATAAAAATTAAAAGTTGATGGTAAATTTTTTCCAAGAACTGGAAAGTTGTTGGGGATAGTTGGAGACAGTGACCTGCTCCATTGGGGATAAGAGACTGATCCTAGTGAGGATTAGGGGTTATGTTGATAGAAAAATGGAGAGTGACATTTTTTCAGAGTTGGTTATGACCAGTGGAAACACTCAGAAAATCCTGAATTATTTCTGGTACTGACTGGACTAGGTGTCCTGAGGTCACAACAGAAATATCCATTATTAACTCGTACCATTCAGGATTGGAGCATGGGGGCAAGAGGAGGACGTAATCGCCTCTCTTGAAGGTTGGGAGGACCACAGCTACAAATTTTAAAATACAGATAAGTACATGTACAAATTTCATTGTTTTAGAGGATTTAGTGGAAACCTGCTTAAAGTTATTTACAGGTATTTACCCATTTGGAATCGAAAACGGATTCTTACGTTAGGCATGTGTAGAAATGAAAGAGACTCTGCAATATTAACACTTAATTAATAAACGTCTCAGAGATTATTGTTTGAGTTCTTCCTATATGCAAGCTTTTATACTGTATTTTCTTTTAAGTTCAGTAGTTATGTTAAGAGTAACTATTTCCGAAGATATACATCAGTGACTGTGTAGTAGAGAAATAATGAAAATAACATATTTATGAATCTGGAATATAAGATTGACAGTACACTTTTACGAATAGTAAATAAAGGTATCTATCGGGAAAAATTAGGCTGAAATACTGTAGGATAGCATTACAAATGGTGAATGCAGTATAAGCTACAAGAACCCTCGGTCCTTTCTTAATCATAAACCATACAATATGGATATACAAGGAATATGAACTATAAATTGGTTGCATGCATACAACACTGTAAAAGAATGTCATTAAAACAAATTAGTTAAGTAGAGTAGGCTATCAGTCGAGGGTGCGGGTGGAATTCCAACCCAAGACCAGTCACCTCTCAGAAATTCGCTATACGCGGACAGAGTCATAAGGTGGTCTAGACACCGCCTATACTGAATTCTTTCATAGAATAAATTAGACAGAACAGATATATAGTACCGAAAAACTCTAAGTTGAGAATACATTACAGAAAAACAGTGTTTATATATATATATGGAAATTGAACATGAAATGACAAATGAGAATGCTTATGTAATAGATTTTCACATAAAAGAAAATAGAGATAAGACTCGAAGGTCGAACATTTATTCATGTCTATCTTTTCAAAAGAATTATAGAAGACAAACATGACGAAAATTCCAGAAACTATTGATTTTAAATGATGCGAGAAAAACTAATATAATTTTACCATTAAACAGTAGGCAACTACTGTGTGAAAAATAGTATTTTCTTACAGTCCAAAGGAAGAATTTGTTACTAGAAGAAAAAGGAATTTATAAAAGACTTCTTTTGTAATTACATACTCGGATGAAACCGAAAGTCCTATGAAAGAAAACATAGTAAAATTTTACATCTTGAGCCCAGTAAAAATTTACACTGCAAAGATAGTAAATGAGAAGATTGTCCACAGGGGTTGGCTGGACTTTGTCCCGAATTTTATCACAATTTTTACAAAAGAGCAAAGAAACTAAATAAGGCACTCAAGCCAATATTCAACTTATAAGAAGAACCGTGTCTAGCTAAACAAAAACTCCATGAAAATTAGGAGAACGTCAAGGCAGTTAAGACAACTGGGTCGGTGAGCAACATTGAGGTACTTGGAAGGAATTAGTCTTGTTAGCCGCATACCCAGGGTAGTTGGTAACTCCCTTTTTGACCATACAAGTTGAATTAGCTTACCAATCTAGTAAAGGGACTAACCTGTCATCAAAATGATGAGAAAGCAAAATGAGAAAGGTTTTCCTTTAAAAAAATGCTTTGCATAATTTTATAAAAGAGGAACCATAAAACGTAACGAAGCTAACCTGTAAAAGAAGTCCTGGAGCAGCATTTCCGATCACTGGAATCCTTCAAAAATGAGGAGAAAGATTAGATGTTAAGCATGTGGTTACTGTCGAGAGGTTAATTCACTGTAAGAAGGAAAAACCATGTGTTAAAGCAGATCAATGATGGAATCATGAAGGGTTTACCTGAACGCGTGAATATGTTGAGACTGTGGTGGTTCGCCATGGGATACACCACAATGGTTGAAGAAAGGACCCTTCTAGCCATGCTGCAATGTCTGAGCACTGGACACGAGTATAGCACAGGATTTGTAAAGAAATATGGTTCCGCAGAGCCGGGGCTCAAATCCTCGCGGTGGAAGAAGAAAGCTCAGCAGAATAGAGGAGCAGAGAAGGAACCAACACAGAATCATCAACAAAAGGCGGAAACCCTTAGGGTTGGTGGAGATATCAACTCATCTCCCGCCTAAAATGTGATCCATGGATCTGCCCAAGATCAATGGCAAGGATCCAAAGAACAAGAATATTGTAAACCGCACCATATTGCATGAAATCTTACCCCTGTACTAGAATAATAATCACGGGTACCTACTGCAATTAATTTTCAGTTCATGCCAACGAAGCCTCATTTAAAACAAGTTTCCGGTTAGTATTTTCCGTGAGATAATGAACGTTAAAATCCATGTGTCAGAGCCGGAGTGTAATAACAATTGTATAAACCTTATAAATCATAACTTATGAATTCGATAAGTAACCACCGTGACAAATATTAGAATGTATGGTCGTAGAAATTTTAATGATACAATAAATAAGGTGAATCTTGTTTTAAACCATGGGATTTGGAATTATATAGAGTTGAATAAGATTAATGGGATTGAAGTATGGATTAGAATTTATCCTTAGGTACAAAGTAATTATATATATATATGTTACAAGTGGTATCAGAGCAACGTTCATACGCTGGGACCCTAAGGGTCAACTAAAACTTTGCATTGTGTATATAATGATGCACAGAGAATAGAAGTATAACAGGAATTATCATGAGGAGAGAAACAACGTAAAAACCACCCCAGGACATTGGGGAACCTCAAACAAAAATAGTTGTGAACCCTGAGATGTGGGTTCATCTAAGTGTCGATCAACACCAGCAAACAAGTCGACTGTTGGAAGAACATCAACATCAAACCAACATACTGTTGAATATAGTACAACAACTGCAGGAAGAGATGGCGCGAGTTCTAAGGGATAATGAATGATTAATGCAAGAGCAAGAGAAGATACTCAAAATTTTGTTAGACAAACAAAACCAAGGAATGGAACATCCCAGTGTTGATAGGGATATGAAAGAAGGTGATGAACAACAATCAAGAGACAAAACCACTAACAGAGTGGAAAGAATCCCATCCCAGCAAAGCAAAGAACAAAAACTACAATGAAGCAGAATCCGACAATTTGTCGGATCAACAAGAGGTTAAGAAGCAGAAAGTAGAGCTCCAAGGGGAGTTTCGGAAAATAAAACCACCAACATTTGATGGTGAAGCTGAGGAAGTGGCAGAGGCATGGTTAATAAACATGAACAAGTATTTTCAGGTGTATGAATATAGCAGCAACCTGAAGGCCATATTGGCCATATATTAGTTAAAGGAGAAAGCCACTCTGTGGTGAGAAGAAGTGAAGAATGTTCGCAGCATTGAGGAACAAGATGTCACTTGGGAATCGTTCCAGCAATATTTTAAAGACAAGTATTTGACAGAACGATTCTATGATGAGAAAGCTAAGGAATTCCATGACTTGATGCTGGGAAAGATGAATATGGATGAGTTTATCACCAAGTTCACCTCTCTGTTACGATATGTTCCATATCTCCGAGAAGAAAAGGCTAAGGTGTAAAGATTTCTGAGCAGCCTGCCAACACATATGAAAGAGTGAATTGAATTTGTGAATCCCAAAACCATGGATGAAGCCATTCGTAAGGCACGAATGTGCTATCAGCAGTCCAAGGCTAAAGTGGAGGTTGGAAAAATTTGGCAGCCAAGGAAAGGACAGAAAAGTAACTCAAATTTCAAAGGTGCCAAAAGCAATAACTTTAAGAATTCTACATGTAATTTTGTCAACAAACAGTTTGGCAGAAATCATCAAAGAACCCGTTGGCCAGCATAAGAGAAGCCTATAGAGGCATCTAGAAAACCTAAGCAGGGGAAGGTGACCAAGCCACCTCTACAGTGTTGGGGTTTTGGTGAGGCACACTATTATAAAAACTGCCCACATCGAGCAAGAAATGATACAATTTCAAACTTGCAGGAGGCTTCTATAGTAGGCGATGTGGCATGAAACATTCCTCGTATCAACATGGCATTGGAGGATCGACAGGCGGATTATCAACCAACAAAGATTGAGCTGGAAGGTAAATTACTATCTCAATCTGTTTCTATTTTGGTAGATCCAGGTGCAAGTCTGAGTTATGCTAGTCCAAAAATAGTGGAAATGTGTAAATTAAAAGAACAAAAATTCAAAAACTCATGGTTGGTACAGCTAGCCACAGGAGCAAAAAGAAAGGTGACTGCTAAGATCCCAAGCTGTATATTAGAAATTGCAGAACAACAGTTGAATGTGGACTTGAAATACTGCCATCAGGGTCCTATGATGTTTTGCTGGGCATGGATTGGCTAGAAAAACATTGGACCTTAGTGGAATGCAAGGAAAATATTATTTATTATAGAATGCAAGATGGAACACGTAAGGAGATTCAGGGAGTCAAGAAGCCATTACAACTACATCCAATCATAGCATCCCAAATGAGTAAATGTATGAGGAAGGGGTGCCAAATATATGCTATTCAGGTTGGATATGCTAACTCCAAGGAAAAAGCACCTTTGATGGAAAACATACTAGTGGTACAAGACTTCATGGATGTTTTTCTAGAAAGTATCCCTGGATTACCACCAAAGCAAGATATTTATTTTACTATAGAGATGATGCTAGGAGCATCACTTTTGTCAAGGGCTCCTTATAGAATAAGCGTTCCAAAATTAAATGAATTGAAAATGCAGTTACAGTAATTGTTGGACAAAAGTTACATTCGTCCAAGTGTGTCCCCTTGGGGAGCAGCAGTGTTGTTCGTGAAGAAGAAGGACGGAACCATGCGAATGTGCATGGATTATAGACAACTTAACAAGTTAACAGTTAAGAATAAGTATCCATTACCAAGGATTGATGATCTGTTTGATCAAGTGATGGGAGCCACAATGTTTTCCAAGATAGATTTAAGATCTAGATATCACCATATTCGAATCAAGGATGAAGACATTTGCAAGACAACATTCCGTACCAAGTACGAGCATTATGAATTTGTGGTGTTACCCTTTGGGTTAACAAACACACCGCAACCTTTATGAGGTTAATGCATGGAATCTTCCATCATTTCCTGGATAATTTTGTACTTATATTTACAGATGACATTTTAATCTATTCTAAAAACCAGGAAGAACATAGGGAGCATCTAAGGATTGTGCTGGAAATGCTAAGAAAACACCAGCTATACGCTAAGTTCAGCAAATGTGATTTCTTTAAAACAAAAATACAGTACCTAGACCATGTCATTTCAACAGAAGGGATAGTTGTTGATCCCGAGAAAATCAAGACAATTATGGAATGGCGAGTACCCCAAAATGTGGCAGACATTTGATCCTTTATGGGATTAGCTGGGTACTATCGGAGATTTATCGAGGGATTCTCTAAGATTGCTTTTCCCATAACCTCTTTGCAGAGAAAAGGAAAAGTTTTTAAGTGGACTGTTGAGTGTCAGAAGAGTTTTGAAAAATTGAAACAACTTTTGACCACTGCACCAGTGCTGAGGGTAGCTGACCCTAAAAAAGAATTTGAAGTATGTGCAAATGCCAGTAAAGAGGGCATTGGGGTAGTTCTATCTCAGCAAGGAAAAGTAGTGGCATATAAGTCAAGAAAGTTGAAGGATCATGAACAATGGTACTCAACCTATGATATATAATTAACAGCAGTAGTTCATGCGCTCCAGGTATGGAGACACTACTTGCTGGGAAAAAAGTTTGTGTTAAAGACATATCATAGCATCTTGACTAGTTACTTCAAGCAAGCTGATTTAAAATCTAGATAAGCAAGATGGAATGCCTTTTTAAGTGAGTTTGATATGGACATCCAACATGTGAAGGGTAAGGAAAACCGAGTAGCTAATGCTTTAAGTAGAAAACTACATGGTGTTTTTGAACTATAATATAATCAGCTGGAAAGTAAATTTTTAGATCAAGTAAAATAAGAAGCACAAAAAGATCCGGAATATCAATTCCTATGGCAGCAAATGGAAGAAACTAGAAAGCAAGGAAGTACTTTTGAGTATGTAGTAAATGAGGATCAGATGCTAAATTTTAGAGGTAAGGTGTATGTACCAAACCGTGTGGACCTAAAGGAGCTGATAATGAATGAGGACCATCGCAGCAATTATGCGGGTCACCCAGGATACCAGAAAATGTTGACTGCAATTAGAAAGGTATATTTCTGGCTTGGTATGCGTAAAAATATTTCTGAGTATTTAAATAAATTTTTGGAGTGTCAACAGGTGAAGGTGGAGCATCAACATCCAGTAGGATTGTTGCAGGCAATACCGGTACCTGAATGGAAGTGGGAGGTCATATCCCTAGACTTCATTACAGGTTTATCGCGGACAAAAAAGAAAAATGATTCCATCATGGTGGTAGTGGACAGATTGAGTAAATCTACACATTTTATACTTTTGCAGTCTACTTACAAGACTATACAGATAGCAGACATATTCATGAGGGAAATTTTCAGGCTGCATGGTATTCCGAAGATGGTTATCTCAGACAGGGATGTTAAGTTTACATCAACATTTTG
This sequence comes from Pinus albicaulis, assembly GCA_034641835.2. Taxonomy (NCBI): domain Eukaryota; kingdom Viridiplantae; phylum Streptophyta; class Pinopsida; order Pinales; family Pinaceae; genus Pinus; species Pinus albicaulis. The sequence goes on from CM076573.1 coordinate 185,290,287, forward strand.
GAAGACTCTGTTTACAGGGCTGGGGACCCAAATAAAATTTAGCACTGCTTATCATCCCCAGAAAGACAATCAAACAGAGTGCGTAAACCAAGTGTTGTAAGATATGTTGTGCATGTATGTGATGCAACAACCAACCAAATGGGAAGAATATTTGCACCTTGTTGAATTTGCTTACAACAACGGTTATCAGGAGTCCCTGAAGATGAGTCCTTTTGAGGCCTTGTGTGGGAGGCAGTGTCGCACACCCATAAATTGGAGCAGTCCAGAAACAAAATTAATGTTGCGACCCGAGATGCTTGCTGAAATGGAATCAGAAGTAAAGAAGATAAGAAAAAATCTGAAGGCTGCACAAGATCGAAAAAAGATCTATGCAGATAAAAAGAGGTCTTATCTGGAATTTGAAGTGGGAGACCATGTGTATGTGAGGATCAAACCCAAGAGGAGTACCTTGCGGTGGACCTCTTGTGCCAAGTTGGCTCCTAGGTTCTGTGGACCCTTCCAAATTCTGGAAAGGGTAGGACCTGTGGCCTATCGGTTGGCTTTACCCAGTCACATTCGAGTACACAATGTGTTTCATGTGTCCCTGTTGAAGCATTATGTGCATGATTCAAAGCACGTAATACATTGGAAAAATATAAAGGTAGGATAGAATTAAAAATCCTAACTTGGAATATGATTTCTTTATGAGAATTTGACATGGAACTTTGCTATTCGCAAGTAAAGCTAGACAACGAGTTTTTGGTCGAGCCGCAACACATACTTGACCGGAGGGAAATCATGCTCCGGAAGTGAGTCATCACCCAGGTTAAAGTGCAATGGAAGCACTTCGACTCGGATGAGGCTACTTGGGAGGACGAAATATTTGTGCGTGAGGCTTACCCAGAGCTCTTTTCAGAGCTAGAGTGAAACACTGAGGACGCTGTTACTTTCAGGGGGGGAAGTTGTGATAGCTGCATTAAGGATAACTAGTTGTTAACTAGTTAAAAGACAATTTTAATTATTTTTTTAAGAAAAAAGACTGGAATTATTAATGTTTTGCTGAAAGGTTATTTTAATTAGTGATTAATTATGAATAATAAATCAGTTATGGGAATTCACTTCATAAAAAGTAAAAGCTGATGGTAAATGTTTTCCAAGAACTGGAAAGTGGTTGGGGATAGTTGGAGATAGTTACCTGCTCCTCTGGGGATAAGATACTAATCCCAGTGAGGAGTAGGGGTTCTGTTGATGGAAAAAGGGAGAGTGAAATTTTTCTAGAGCTGGTTATGACTAGTGGAAACACTCAGAAAATCTTGAATTATTTTTGGTACTGACTGGACTACGTGTCCTGAGGTCACAACAGAAATATCCATTGTTAACCCGTACCATTCAGGATTGGAGCACGAGGGCAAGAGAAGGACGTAATCGCCTCTCTTGAAGGTTGGGAGGACCACAACTACAATTTTTAAAATACATATAAGTACATGACATGCAAATTTAAGTGTTTTAGAGGATTTAGTGGAAACCTACTTAAATTTATTTACAGGTATTTACCCATCTGGAATCAAAAACAGGTTTGTATGTTAGGCATGTGTAGAAATGAAAGATACTCTGCGATATTAACACTTAATTAATAAAGGTCTCAGAGATTACTGTTTAAGTTCTTCGTATATGCAAGCTTTTATACTGTATTTGATTTTAAGTTCAGTAGTTATGTTAAGAGTAACTATTTCTGAAGATATACATCGGTGACTGTGTAGTAGAGAAATAATGAAAGGAACAGATTTATGAATCTGGAATATAAGATTTACAGTACACTTTTACGAACAGTAAATAAAGGTATCTATAGGGAAAAGTTAGGCTGAAATACTGTAGGATAGCATTAAAAATGGTGAATGCAGTATAAGCTACAAGAACCCTCGGTCCTTTCGTAATCATAACCCATACAATATGGATATACAAGGAATATAAACTATAAAGTGGTTGCATGCATATAAAACTATAAAAGAACTTCATTAAAAAAAATTAGTTAAGCAGAGTAGGTTGTCAGTCGAGGGTGCAGGTGGAATTCCAACCCAAGACCAGACACCTCTCAGAAATTCGCTATACGCGGGCAGAGTCGTATGGTGGTCCGGACACCACCTATACTGAATTCTTTCATAGAAGAAATTAGACAGAACAAATATATAGTACCGAAAAACTCTAAGTTGAGAATAAAATACAGAAAAACAATGTGTTTATATATATATGGACATTGAACATGAAATGACAAATGAAAATGCTTATGTAATAGCTTTTCACATAAAAGAAAACATAGATAAGACCCGAAGGTCGAACATTTATTCATGTCTATATTTTCGAAAGAATTATAGAAGGCAAACACGATGAAAAATCTAGAAACTATTGCTTTTAAATGTTGGGAGCAAAACTAATATATTTTTACCATTAAACAGTAGGCAACTACTGTGTGAAAAATAGTATTTTCTTACAGTCCAAAGGAAACATTTGTTACTATAAGAAAAAGAAATTTATAAAAGACTTCTTTTGTAATTACATACTCGGATGGAATCGAAAGTCCTATGAAAGAAAACATAGCAAAATTCTACATCTTGAACCCAATAAAAATTTACACTGCAAAGATAGTAAATGAGAAGACTGCCATAGGGGTTGGCCAGACTTTGTCCTGAATTTTATCACAATTTTTACAAAGAGAAAAGAAACTAAATAAGGAACTCAAGCCAATATTCAACTTATAAGAAGAGTTGTGTCTTGCTAAACAAAAACTCCATGAAAATTAGGAGAACACTGAGGCAATTAAGACAACTGGGTCGGTGAGAAACATTGAGGTACCTAGAAGGAATTAGTCTCGTTAGTCACATACCCAAGGTAGCTGGTAACCCCCTTTTTGACCATACGAAATTGAATTAGATTATCAATCCAGTAAAGGGACTAATTGTCATCAAAACGATGAGAAAACCGAATGAGAAAGGTTTTCCTTTAAAAAAATGCTTTGTGTAATTTTATAAAAGAGGAACCATAAAACGTAACGAAGATAACCTGTAAAAGTAGTCCTGGAGCGGCATTTTCGATCACTGGAATCCTTCAACAACGAGGAGAAATATTAGATGTTAAGCATGGGGTTACTGTCGAGAGGTTAATTCACTGTAAGAAGGAAAAACCATGTGTTAAAGCGGATCAACATTGGAATCATGAAGGGTTTACCTGAACACATGAATATGTTGAGACTATGGTGGTTTGCCATGGGATACACCACAACGGTTGAAGAAAGGACCCTTCTGGCCATGCTGCAACATCAGAGCCCTGGACATGAGTATAGCTCAGGATTTGTAAAGAAATATGGTTTTGCAGAGCCGGAGCTCAAACCCTCGCGGTGGAAGCAGAAAGCTCAGAGGAACAGAGGAGCGGAGAAGGAACCAACACGGAATCATCAAAAAAAGGTGGAAACCCTTAGGGTTTGCGGAGATATCAACTCATCTCCCGCCTAAAATGTGATCCATGGATCTGCCCAAGATCAACGGCGAGGTTCCAAAGAACAAGAATATTTTAAACCACACCATATCGCGTGAAATATTACACCTGTACCAGAATAATAATCATTGGTACCTATTGCAATTAATTTATCAATTCATGCCAATGAAGCCTTGTTTAAAATAAGTTTCTGGTTAGTATTTTCTATGAGATAATGAATGTTAAAATCCGTGTGTCAGAGCTGGAGTGTAATAAGAATTGTATAAACCTTATAAATCATAACTTATGAATTCGATAAGTAATCACCATGACAAAGATTAGAATGTATAGTCATAGAAATTTTAACGATACAATAAATAAGGTGAATCTTGTTTTAAACCATGGGATTTGGAATAATATAGAGTTGAGCAAGAGTAATGGTATTGAAGTATGGATTAGAATTTATCATTAGGTACAAAGTATTTATTTTTATTTTTATATATGTATGTTACACTTATCGTAGTTTTCTCTCTAATACCCTGTTAAGTTTTGTACCTAGCATCCAAAAATTAGTTCGTAGAAAATTATTATTGATCTTCTTAATAAGAGCACCACTATGTTCTTAACACAATTTTTTAATAGAATAAAAAATATTAAGCAATCTCAATCACATGTGAAAAATACAATTTTTTTCCCAATTAATAGTCCTTCATTAACTTAGTAATATTAATCTACTTGGAACATTGTCTTAGGATGACACAACTAAGAAAAATACATTAACATACATTGGATTTGATTCAACTGATCAAGTCATGGATTTGTCCTTGATTTGCTTAGTTGACCTGCATCTCCTATATTGTATCGTTGGACATTTCTCAAATCAGACACACTCAAGTATCTTAGTCTTCATTGGAGAAAATCCCTCTCTCAATGGCTTGTGTCATTGCATGGATTGTCTTTCTCTTTTCCTTTCTTTTATGAATTTTTGTTGAACTAAATTCCTAACCCTAATCTCCAAAATATCTCACTTAAGAGTAATAATTGAGATAAAATCATAATCACTAAATTAAATACTTAATTTTTCCTAAGTTTATTTAGCATAATATAACATAATTAATTTGATGTTTTTCCTAAGTTATACTTAGGCTAAGTTACAATAACAAATTATTCAATACCTGAACAAGCGTCCTAAGGAGACTTTAGGAAAATTCTACACAGCGAGATACTTAGGCAACTTCTACACATATAGATACTTAATCATGTACACAAGAGCCTTCTCTAGCTACAACATCACAACCTCAACATTTATGGTCAAGTTTCTATTTTATTGGGTGATTTACTTAGTCAAATTTCACTTTTGTTGAGTGCTTGGTGCATGCACACTCAGTTGTGAGTTTGCGTATCAATATGGTGCATGTGATTCATTAATTTTATCTTATCTGCAAAATATAAGGTAATCATGTAATTTGGATGGTAAAAACTTATGGTTTTGAACTTTGTGGGTCTTCATATGTGTTATTCATTAACTTTGATATTCCTTTATTTGATTAGTTGGCTACATCACTTTGTTTTTTTTGTTATTTCCCTAGTTTTTGGCTTGTTAATCTTCATTCCCACCTCAAAATTAGTTTCAACGTAGGCTCTTGAGTGAGGATGTAACCTTCTTCTTCATTAAGGGAATCTAGGTTAGTCATGCTTTCATATAATTGATAAATCTATAAATTATCTATGTAGCTTGCTTACTCATTTCAATGTGTTTAGTATATATTATCTCTACTTATCTTTTTAGTGGGAATATCACCATTTCAAAGTATTTGATTAATATCTAATCTATCTTTGTGATTTCATGTGTGTTTCTTTGTGAGGTAATTATAATGAATCTAGGTCACTCATGCTTTCACATAATTGATAAATCTATAAATTATCTATGTAGCTTGCTTACTCATTTCAATGTGTTGAGTATATATTGTCCCTACTTATCTTTCTAGTGGGAATATCACCATTTCAAAGTATTTGATTAATATCTAACATTTCTTTGTGATTTCAAGTTGGTTCCTTTGCCAAGTAATTATTATAAATTGATTAAAGTATAATAGGTCAATCCACACCTAACCATTTATTTTATATACCTAAAAAAGTATGTACTTAATAAATTAACCATAAATCCATCTTAACTCTGGATCTAGCAAGAGTCAAGAGGAATCAAAATTTTTAAGATGCAAATTTCTATTTTCTATTTTAGTGCAAAACTTGAGGTTTGTACCTCAAGTGATTTGATTCCATACGTTCTTAGTCACTTCTTAGTACATCTAGAATTAAGATGGATTCTAGAGTTAAGATGGATCTATCCTAGTTTTGAACAACATGCTATAAAATGCTTTGTATAAATTATAATGAAATGTCTTTTGTTATTAATAGATTTTTATTTTAAATGTTATATGTCAATTGAACATGGAATGAATTAGAACATAATATAATATCAATAATATTGATTTTACATGTAATTTGTTAACTCCATATAAAAAAGTGAAAGAATTACATATTTCTCTACTAAAGGTAATTTTTTATTTTTATTTTACTTTATCTTTGTATAAGGTGGAAATTGAAGTATTTTATTTATGGCAGACATTGATATTTTTTGTTATTAGTATTTTTATTTATTTATTAATATAAGCATTATTGTATTTTATTTAAATGTAATGTTACATGATAACATCTCTCTTATACCAGATAGAATGTATCTGAGCACAATAAACTCTAATAATAAATTTATTAGATATTCTTTTTTTTTTCCTTATACATTAAAATAATTTTGACAATAAATTTAATGGTTGTTATCTATTAATTTTATAGAATGACATAAAGTGGATTAGATAACACTTGCTTGTATTTGAAAATTTACACTATCTTATAATAAACTATGGAAAAAAAAAAAAATCAATTTAATCTATATTTATATTTTTTAAAAATTAATGCATATTTAGGTACTATATATTTTTATAATAATTAAAATATTTGATTTTTTAAATATCTTTTATTAATTAAAATAATCAACTTTTTAAATAAACCTATATTATTTAAAAAAGAAGCCCAAAACCTATTCATCCAAATATATTAACCTAGTGAAGACAACTAACCATTACCCTCTGGTATAAGAAGCTCCAGAAAAACAAACAACCTTAAGACAATGCTAAATTCCTCCTAAATTTCATTCAAAAAATTGTTTACAAAATCAATAATCTCACAAACTTCCATGTTAAACTATCCTACATATACATACAAATAAAAATAAATGTAAGCCTTGTAACTCTTACCAATCATCTATACATGACACAAATATACAAAAATGAACAGATATATGTTCATCAAATTAAACCAGAGGCTGAAGTAACTCTCATTAAAAAAAAAAAATATTTAAAAAAAAAAAACAAGTGTTGATGATATATCTGCTAGATTGTTTGTTAACGTTATTTGCTTCATCTAACTGCACAGTGCTTATCAAATTCTTTAATGTCTGCCATACTAAATTATTACAAAATTCTATAGAGCACATCCGCATTGCAAAAGATTGATCAGTGGAAAGAATGCAAATGACATGCATAAGCATTGAAGTGGCATCATTGTAAAACGTGTGTGGCAGAACCGACACATGGCCCCTTTTCTCCCTCTTTGTTTGAGTTGCTATCCATTTATCCCTCTGGGTTTTCTTTCTATCTCCCACAAATAATGCTATCTATATTAAAATACTATATTTGCAATCATAAATATAAGAAATTAACTTTTAAAACATAAAATGATGCGTTTCGGAATATAAAATTAAAAAAAAGAATTATATAAATTTAAAATAACAAAACAAATTTAAAAAAATAAAATTTAAAATTAATATATAAAGTATATTATATTACTAGAAAGAAAGAATTGAATAGAAATACATATATAGTTTATTTTAAAAAAATTAACCACAAGACAAATAAAAAAAGAGAAAGATTGAAAACGAAAAATGAAGGTCAAAAGATAATCTAACTTTAAGATATTTAAAAAAAATCAAAATCGCATGGAAATTAAGAAATAAATGAAGAAAGATAAATGCTTGAAAGAAACATAAACATACTTTAAAAAAATAAAATACATATATAAAAGTTGAAACCAAAGATTAAAACAATCCAAGTTGTCTTTTAAATAAATAAATGAAAATAAAGAATAAAAAAGAAGAAGTTGAAAGGTAAGATTAAAACAATTGAAATTGTTTTTAAAATCACGAGGATCCTTAAGAAGCATAAGATTTTTTCTACTTTCAAACCCGTGAAGACCATTCATAGCACTCTAAGATCTGTTAAAGATCCTGTGAATGCCAAGGATGGAAAATGTGTCTACATTATCCCATGCTCCTGTGGGATTCCTTACATTGGCGAAACCGATCGATCAATTAATCAAAGGATTTGTGAGCATGCTGATGACCGGAGATCTCGATCCTCAACCCTAGTTAAACATGACCATCACATATGCATCGAAGAAGCTAAGATTATTGCTCAGATTGACCATTTTCATCATTGTAAATTAAGGGAGGCTTTAGAGATTGAAAAAAGACCTCTCAATCTCAATAGAACGATGGTGTTGGATCCCTGCCCTATATTCCTAGATCTTGCCCCCCCCCATATTCCTAGATCTTGCCCTCCCCCTTTTTTTTTAATTTCATTATGTTGATTATAATAAAATAAAATAATAATAAATAAATTTGTCTTCGGAGTCAAACTAGCAGTTATTCTAACGGCTGATTTGACTTTATACTCATTATTACATTTTAATAATAATATTTTAGCTTTATATATTAAATAAAAATATTTTTTTATTATAACTAATTTTCCTTCCTAGTCAAACTAGGTGTTGTTCCAACAACTATTTGGCCTTCTCTACATCTATATAAGCATAATGACTCGATCTGATCTCTCATCTTGTCCTGAAGATGAACCACACTAGTTAGTTCGAAAAGAGTCAGACAATTTTCTGTCCAATATGATGACAACCTAAAGATGTTTGATAAATTATCATTAATTATTATCAATCTAGATCCATCTTAACTCTCGATCTACAAAAATATTTTTGCAACTTAAGATATTCACATCTCAAGATATTTGATCCCTCTCTAAATGTTTACATAACATAATAGGACAAGACAACATCTCTTACATACTGGGCGCTAGCACCTCTAGGCTCAATTATCATTAAAAGTAATAATATTAACTTAAAATAAAGTTATAATTTAGTTGATTTTTGCAATGTCTATTTTGGAATAAGGTTTCCCAAATTTTAAGTTAATTATTAATATTAACTTAAAATAAAGTTATAATTTAGTTGATTTTTGCAATATGTCTATTTTGGAATAAGATTTCAAAAATTTTAAGTTGATTAGGAATAGTTATTAGGTGCATGGTAAGAATTTAACCTCCCCAAAATATTCTAGAATATTCTTAGTAGCATTCAAAAACTAAAGGTTGATATTTATCTCAAAAGTAGTTATGCCCTTTTTACCTTTTTAATTAAATTGATTAATTAAAATAAATGTCATATAAAAATGTCTAATATGAATGTAAGTTATGATATTTTGGGCATGTGGTATTAGTAAGTTATGGTATTGGCCCGTGTGATATTGTAATAAAGTCTATTTATAGATTAAGAATCATTATGACAAAGAGGGGGTGAATATTGTTATTTATTATTATTTAAAATGCATTTTTGAATGTATAAATGGATTCAATGCCAAAAAAAATCCTTAGTGTTTCGGGGAATTAACACCCTAGAGGTTGGTTGGGATACAACCTCCACAGAGCAGGGGCGTACTACTTAACAGAGACTCACACAATCATGCACGTTCAGAAAAACCAAATAGAGCAGAATGACAGATTTACCCGTTGGTCCTACGTTTGAAGTAGATCCACGTGGAGTCCAAACTCCCTGCAACTGTCCTTCCTTCTTAACCTGAAATACAAGAAGAAACCAGCACAAAGGACAAGTTGTACAGCATATCTCTACTCTAAATGTTAGTGAGATTCATATAAAACATTAAATAAATCATAATGAATGCTTGTATAAAAAATATTCTCATACATAAAAGCATACACTAACACGTTTATTTTGGGAACAGCATGATACTTCTGTATTATAAATAGCACGTACAAAAGTAATCAAGTGGAGAGATCACCTGATCCTTCCAAGGCCTTCGCAGACCGTCGTCCGGATCCGTCCAGCCCTTGCCTCACTAAGACTCCTTCCGAACTGGTGCATACGAGATAACATATAAATGGATGTGTATCTCAAGGAAACAAGGGTTTCCTACAATGAACTGGGAAAGTGCAGGAGGCACGGGGAATCAGACTTGGATAGGGAATACCAACAGAGTATAATATCAATAACTCTCTCTCTCTCAGGCCATACACATGAGGGCTTTTTATAGTCCCTCCAAGTAGTTTCAGCAGTTGCAAACAGTTGGCCACGGGCTGGGGTGGTTGAACTACCTGAGTAACCATCAACCCAGCGCGAAATTAGGGATTTTTTATATATTTTTTAATCATTTTAATGGCATACGCGGAAAAGTCTAGCTGTACTCGCGTATACACGCAGAAAAACACGGGCATAGTCGCGTATGAGGGATTTTACACTGTTTTTAAGTGAATTTGTCCAAGTCTGTAGGAATGGGGTGCCCAAAAGCCATGAAGCAATCATGAATCATGTCAAGGTGAGAAATGATGCTATAACATGGATGCCCCCTAATATATGAGGTCGAAGGGGGTACATAATGGCCGAAATGTATTATGCACATAGAAAGAACTTCGCAAGGACAAGAGAGGACTTACGAGTTCGACTGCCAAAAACCAATGAAAGAAACCGAGGAGAGTCAACTCATGCGAGGCGGGCATACCCATGCTCAGTCCAAAAATGCATCATATATATAGAAAGTACTGAATAGATCCAACATGTATACAAGTATAACTGAACTGAAAGTACATAGTGAATCATCTGAGCAGGGCCCGGAAATACAAGTCCGAATCAATGTCCAAGTATCACATATAGAAAGCTGATCAAAGATGGTGCAACTGGATGTCTGATCAAATAAGTAACTGAATCTCCAAGTACCGGATCATAAGAGGTGGATCAAACGGTACAATCATGCAACTCGGGGACCAACATATAAGATGCTGTTGTGCTGAACTGCAACATATAAGGGTGGACAACATCACTGGCAGATACTGAAAGGACTGTCAAAAGTGAACCGAAACATGCTGATGCAACCCGAGGTCTTCACCGATCACTATGGCACAATTCTACACAATGGGAATAAATGAGCTGAAGTCGACCATGTGAGAAATCGTTGGATTACCGGGCAATGATGTATCCCATTAACCAACGCGAGACAACCCACCGATAATGATAATGAGTGTCAAGGTGCCCCAGTACAATCCGACAAGTGCGAATGAATGAGTTGAAGTCGAACACTTGAAAGAATCTACCAATCAGGAGGCAATGATGAATCCCCACTGTCGATAGCGAAGAGTCTGCCACTGATGACCGCAAACCCTAAGGTACTGACAAAAAGACTCTAGATCTTGTTCCCAGAGCAATGAGTCGGAGTCGATGGGAAAAGATCTGCTGGAAGGAAGGCATTAAGGCATCCCACATCAGTCCAGCGTGAGTGTAACTCGCAGGCCAAGATTTGGAAGGAATCGGACGAAGTAGAGTGATGGAACCAAAACCGAAGTACGTTTCCGACGTGCACAAGATGAAGCTAGCGCACGGAAGAAACCCTCCGAACCAACCAATAATGAAAGCTGACACAGAGGCGAGAAATCCACCGATAGGGTCAAATGGAAATCCAGGTACTGCACGAATCCCAAGTGTGATAATGTGTGCTGACGTCGAACACAGGGGAAACCACTCAGTCAAAGACCCATGATGATGATCAAATGCCGAGCACGAGGTCACCTATCAATGATGGAAATAGGCCCAAGGTGCGGCTCTAGGTTTGCTCTCAGAGCAATGTGTCGTAGTCGATAAGAGACAAACCCGCCGGCAAGAAGTCAATGGGGACCTTCTCAAACCAGCACGAGCAGAAGACCAAAACATCTGATGTGATAGAACATGATACCGACAAGACCGGGAAGGCCGACTGAATAATGAGTCAAGAGACACCACAGAATGGCCGACTCAGGCTAAACTTCCCTTGAACAAAAAAGCACGACTCTGTGATGACCATGGCAGTAAAAAGTGACACTGTATAAGTCTGTCCTGCAGGAGGCAAAACAAACTCTCCATATGATTGGAAGAGATAACCAACCGGGGGATAACTGACAAGTGAAACATGGTAAAGGCTGAACCTAGGTCAAAACTAGAACCATCCCAAATGAAGGAAATATATATAAGTATATGTGCTTTGTTCAAGGGCGACAAACTGACTCTGTACTGCCATCAAAACAACGAAGATACATCCCGTTCTCGCTCTTTTTTGTTATATTTGATTTTTTTGTCTTTTTCATATAATAAGCCTGAAAAGGAATAAAAGAATGCTATGGTACAATGGATAGAACGAGTATCAATAAAGCAGATGCACTAGTTCCCGGGATTGGAACAATCCTATGCTCAATGCAAGGTGGCGAAAACTGGTCAGTGATACTCAGAGGAACGTTCCATCCATGGGTACAAAGGTGTCAAGTCGTGATAGCTAAGTGCATGCAATGGTTAACTTGTACAGAAGTCAAGGTCAAAAGTTGGCTTAAACATCGAGTCCAAATGAAGCCGGCTAAAGGCCAGGATAAACAAGTAGCCAATATGCAATGCAGTAATACAACTTAACGACACCAGGGAGCCTCTAGGGTATAAGCCATAAAAATGATAAGTGATGAAGGAGAAGAATGAAGCTTCAACACAAAAGACATGGCGGGACTAAAGAGGACTCCCGAGCCTACATAAAAAGCAGCATGGGCAACAAGTGATAGCAAGGAACTAACTAGGAAGCCCATGTAAAGGAAGGCTCTACCATCAAGTCATGATTAAAAATCGGCGAGTGAAATGGGTGTAATGCTCATGACCTGATGGGATCGACCCTAAGGCAAGTGATCTGTATGGAGGCTAGTATGCAAGATGCAACGGAAAGTGATTCCCTAACCTATATGCCAGTGAAGATCATATACCTGCCGTGAAGAGTCGGAAATCATGGATCAAAAACCGGGAAAAGTCTCAAAATTGTCAAAATGTACCTGAAAACATACCAAATTGGGCACTTCCAAGCAATCAAGTTATACAGCATAAGATAGATGGAAAAAGTGCTCTGGAGCTAAAAACTTGTTTCAGCAAATCAGGAACAACCGACCGTCGGAATTCAGCGAAACTTCAGGTAGGCTCCTTAATCATCCTGTTTATTCATTTTGTCCGTTTGAAAATTAAAATTAAGTGATTTTTTGCTTAGAAACCCTTGCTAAAAATTGTGTATCTGCGCATACGCGGGTTCAATGAAGGCAAGTCGCGTATACACGCGACTGTGCACAGGGAAAGTAGCGTATGCGCAGGTCCGATTTCAAAAAAGCTTTTCTAATGCAAATTTTATTGAAATTTCTCAGGATGACCATCTCATGGAGGGAACATGAGCATAGCGCAGTAGACCAAGAGGTCATGCGGGACCGCGCAGCACAAAACATCCTCCGAAATTGCGGATAGTTGAAATTCTTTAAAATGCCTAATATGAAAAGTAATGTGCGATTGCTTGAAATGCTCGTAAATTACTGGGAACCATATCAGGATTGCTTTATAATTGATCAGATGCCACTACGCATAGAAGTGGAGGATATATATTTCATCACTGGACTCTCCAGGAGGGGAGACCCAGTAGACCTTCACGGAAAACCCCTGGGAGGGTTAACTGTGGAAGATTATGTCCACTTATATTGCGTAGATAATTCCAAGAAAGTTGGAACGCAGATTGCTATTAGAGATATCAGGGATTTACACATGAAGATCCTCCTTTTCACCATCGGTAGAGTGGCAGGATCTGCCTCACTACATCAGGCGTCCAGGACGCAAATGAGTATAGCTGTAGAGTGTTTGATTCACGTCTACGATTGGTGCACAGCCCTGCTACAGAACATGAAACAACAACTGACTTCTATTCGCCAGGCAAAAACTAAACACTTTGGCTATGGGACCATTTTGACAACATTCTTCTTTGAGAGGGTTCCAGCTTTGAGACCCAGAGTCATCTCGACTATCAGCAGCCCGCGGGACCCAAGAATTTCCCGTTGGGAAGACATGATGAAGAGACTGGGGGGCAGCGAGGTACCCCGAACCACGTGGGACGATGAGTTCTTCCTGTGGTGGGGAGAAAAGATCATTGCAGTGGACGACTATCCCTATGCTGGGATGGACTTCCGAGGAGATCCAGATCTAGTACTTCCACCCGGCGCAGCATGGGGAGCAGTCGGTAAGTTTTGCAAAAAAATTTTGACTTATATGATTTTTTGGATTTTTTCAAATATGTATGAAAAAATGAAAACAAACATGTTTTTGATTGGATTCATAATGACTGACAATTAAAAAATGATCATGTTTCAGATGTTGGACCAGTTCGTCCTGAGGGCCTACCGCGCCACAAGTGCCGCAGAGGTGAGGCGGAGACAGTGGATTCCGACAGGACTCTCCAGGCCGTGCAGAGAAACTTGGAGGGACTGACCCGCCAAATCCCTATGGCTGCCGTGGAGGACTTGCCGGAAGCCGTCCAGAGACGGGTTGTAGGAGTACCCCGGGATTGGGTTAGACTATTCCGCCGTGTGGCCACTGCAGTTATGTTCTATAGGAACACGACTTCTGGGCAGGGTCCTCAGGAGTAGACAGATTTTATATGTTAGATGACTGTATATGCTTTTTTGAGACTGAACATGATGGGGCATAAGCCCAAGTTTTGTACGAGATTATGGATCCAAATTTTGTAAAGTTTTTTGACACTCCGATGATATATACAGCGATATTTGATGTGATGTGATAAATGTATCAAATGTATGATGTTTTCTATGATTAGAATTTATTGTATTGAATGATTAATATGCCAATCTAAAGCTTGATTAGCCAATGAGTCAGCAAACCAATTGTCAGCTCGAGGAATATGAATGAATGTTAAAAATTGAAATGACCTTTGTAACAAACGTACCCTCAAGAACAATGGTAATAAAAATGGATCTCGTACCCGATAAGTGTTGTTCAACTGCGACACCACCAGCTGGGAGTCCAAGAAAAATACCAACGAATCAACACCCAAAGATATTTCCTCCGAGAGTAGATGAATGACTGCAGTGTACTCTGCTACGTTATTGGAAGCAGGACCAATGCAGACTCCTCTTGATACCAACAGCTGACCGGAAGGATAATGAAGCACCCAAGCCGCGGAAGCTAAGTTCCGGGTGTGTCTACTAGCACCATCGGCGAAACCAAAATGACTCATGATATCAACACAACCTGCCAAAGCAGATCAAAAACATCACCACCTCATCAAAAATCGAAAATCAAACAGATATGTACAAAGCAAAAACTACTATATACAAAGAAAAATGCCAGGCCAAAGCCTAGGCATAATACTTCTTCAAATAGAGCCCATTTCGGGGCTCCGGCAACTCGTTCCCTTCGAAGTCAACCAAGGTATAAGCTCCTTTCTTAAGGACCTTTTTAACGATATAGGGGCCATACCACATCGACTTAAACTTTCCTGCCCCCAAGGCATCTTTTTCTTGGGCATAGACCAAAACAAGGTCACCTTCTGAAAAGACCCTAGGCTTAACCGCCTTATCGTACTGAACTTTGACTCGGTTTTTATGTGCTTCATTCATCGTGGCAGCATCCCGACGCTGCTCATCGAGATGTTCCAGATGAAGAAGTCGTTCTGCCAGACTAGAAGTGTCAGGAAGAAGTTCAACAGCTAATTTAAGAGAAGGAATCTCGCATTCAATAGGAAATACGGATTCCACCCCGTGCACTAACTGAAACAGAGTAAAGCTAGTTGCAGTTTTCACTGACGTCCTGTATGCCCAAAGTGTAGGATATAGCATAATATGCCAGTTGGATCTAGCTTTATCAATTGTCCTTTGAAGAATTGTCTTCAAGGATTTATTCACGGCTTCCACTTGCCCATTGGCCTGAGGATAATATGGAGATGAATGCTCCTGCCGGAAACCAAATTTAAGAGCCAACTCAGCCATCATACTATTCTGAAAGTGACTGCCATGGTCAGTGACAATCTCTCTAGGTATATCGAAACGAGCGATAACTTGGTTGAAGAAGAAAAGAGCTGCAGTCTCACCATCGTTCCCAAAAGTAGGCATAGCTTCGACCCACTTCGTAAAGTAGTCTACTGCTACGATAATGTACTTGTGACCTTTTGCCGAAGGCGGGTTACAAGTAGTATAATCCATACCCCAATTTGTAAAGGGTCCGACAGTAACGACTGGAAAAAGCGGAGCTGGATGAGCGCGCATTTTTCGAGTATACACCTGACAAGGATGACACTTCTTGACCGATTCAATGCAATCTTTGAAAATCGAGGGCCAGAAGTAGCCAGCACGCAAAATCTTTTGGGCTGTAGCAAGCCCTGATAAATGACCCCCACAAGCTCCACCGTGAGAATCATTGAGCACAGCCTCGGCTTCTTCGAAAGTTAAGCAGCGTCTTAGGATTGAATCAACCCCTCGACGGTACAAAGCATCACCAATAATCAGATAGTTCTTGGCTAAGTGACGCAGCTTACGGCGCTCATCTTTCGAAAAAGAAGAGGGAAACTTCGCAGTCTGGAGATATACAATGATATCCCCATACCAAGGATCTTGTGGAGAGATAAGAAACAAGTGTTCGTCCGGAAAGGACTCATCATAGATCATCTCCTCCCCACAAGGCAACTCGGAGATCAATTCCACAAAGACTAATGACTTCTTGGATTTGGCAGACATGAACTCTAGATCAAATTCCTGTAATATCACAATCCATCTATTATATTTGCCCCCAATCACTCGCCTGCTGAGGACAAACTGAAATGGATTGGCAGCTACCAAGACATAAGTTTTGCGAAGAATAATGTAATGCCGAAGTCGCTGCACAGCATGGACTGCTGCTAAGGCTAATTTTTCTATCGGGGTGTATCGCTGTTCAGGCCCTACTAGTCCTCGACTAAGGTAGTAAATAACATGCTCAACAAGAGCATCATCCTCCTGAACCAGAACCATACTGATGGTAGATTCTGCTGTAGCCAGATACAAAAGAAAATCTCTGCTATAATCGGGTGGACTCAGCAAAGGAGCAGAGGTCAATGCCTTTTTCAAGGCATCGAATGAGCGTTGAGCGTAGTCGTCCCAAAGAAAAGGAACTCCTTTCTTCAACAATCTCATATATCCCTTTGTAATCTCAGCATAGTTGACGATAAACCTCCGAAGAAAATTAGACTTCCCTTGGAGACTTTGAAGCTGACGGATTGAAGACGGGGGAGGCAATCGAAGTATTGCCTCAACCTTGAAGGGATCTACCCTTATCCCTTCCCTAGACACGATAAATCCCAACAGCCGACCGGATGTTACCGCGAAAACGCACTTGTTCGGATTCAAACGAATTTTATAAAAACGACATCTTTCAAATATTTGCCGGAGGTGACCAGGATGATCCGTCCTCTTTCGAGAATGAGCAGCTAGATCATCTAAGTATGCCTCGATAATTTTCTTGATGTCGTGGAAGGCGTAAGACATGGCCCGCTGAAAAGTAGCTCCAGCATTTTTAAGACCAAAAGGCATTTTCTTATATGCAAACGTACCCCAGGGACAAATAAATGCGGTCTTATGTTGATCTTCTGGACGGATAGTAATTTGATTATAACCAAAAAAACCGTCCATGAAGGAAAAAATTTCGTTACCGGCACACTCATCAATAATCTGATCAATGAAGGGTGTGGGGTAATTATCTTTAGGACACGCCTTATTCATGTCTCTGAAATCGATGCACACTCGAATTGTTCCTTGCTTTTTATCAACAGGAATGGGGTTTGAAACCCATTCAGTCAGAGGAACTGGGAAAATGAATCCCGCCTTAAGCAGCTTTTCAACTTCAGCTTTGATAGCTGTTGCCTTCCTAGGATTAACCGGACGAAGTTTTTGCCTGACCGGCTTAGCGTTTTCATACGTCTTGATCTCATGCTGGACGATAGAAGGGTCTATGCCAGGCATTTCCTCATAAGACCAAGCAAAAACATCCCTATACTCTTTGAAGATCTTGGTATAGATTTGAACCTCTTCATGGGAACATTCAGCTCCAATGAAGACGTTCTCGACAATGTTGGGATTCCTGGAGATGTTCACCGGGATAGTAGGAGAGATCACAGCCATGTTCCCTTCAGCATAAACCTGTGCTGGTGCTAAAGGGCTCAAGACTGGGTGAACAGGTCCAGGAGACTGAGGACTTGGAAAACTTGTTTCGACTTCGCTCAAGTCAGGTAGGAAGTAAGACCGATGATGCAAGTCATCCCACGGTCTATCTATACCTGTCATTGCTTCCAGGATGGCCTCTTCAGATGGAAGAGTGGTATCTAGACAATCCTGGGCAGAAGAAGAAGTAAGCGTCCAAGTCGGAGCCACATCACCATCCAACTCTTCCGGTGAAAGAGGAGCTGGATCCGACTCTGCAGTGTCAACAACAGACTGATATGCAATCTCAGCTGCAGAAATCGGGAATGCCATTCCACCCACTTTCCCTTCCTCCAAAGTGGCAGTTGGGGAAGGTAAGGTCCAAGGGTCCGAAAAATAATGAGTTCGAAAGAACTCTCTTCGAAGGGGAGCCTTGGAGGATGAAATAGAATTAATAGACACCTTAGGAGGAGGAAGATCAAAAGAACCCATCAGGGAAGAATACATTCCAACTCCTAGATTCTCAACAGGCGCCTTAGTATTATCCAACTTAGGAACAGATGAGTCAGAAGGCGCATCTAGGTCTACAGGAGGACAGTCCAGTTGATCCACTGTAACGATCCTCCCTTCGTGGGGGAAACATACAATTCGAAATAGTGAGGATGCAATAGCATCCATATCATATATCCAGTTCCTCCCCAACAGAAGGTTGTAGTCCAAGGCTGCATCCACTACCTCAACCTCTATGTTAACGGTTTTTCCCCCAACACAGATGGGCAAAGCCGGGACAATACCATGGGGCCTGTGAGAATGGCCATCGAACGCAGTAAGAACAGTGCTAGATGGAACAGCTTTGGGAGATCCAAGTGTCTTCCAACATGCGAGAGACATTTCGCAAGTAGAAGCACCCTCATCGACCACCGTTCGAAAGATATTGGTCTTTCGATACGACGATTTAATGTGAAATGCCATTTGATGAGGAAGTCACTTCTTAAAGTTAGCCATATCAAAAGTAATCAGAAGAGAATTTTTCAGATCAACAGCCCCAATGGCAGTGAGCAAAGCACTGCGCTGAGCCGGACAAGATTGGAGTACCTCTAAAGCTGACATAGCACAAGGACTTTGCGCCAGATCTTCTACAATCGAGTAGTTCTGGGCAGCCCTCATGTTCGGATTAATCGTTGACCGCTTAGAAGATGCTTTCGGCATCCGAGGCATAGACTCAACAGTTGGCTTCGTGATGTGAAGCGGCTCAGTAGCATCAGGAACTTCCTTAGCTTTCAAAGATTCCTCTCCGCCATAATCACGGGATCTCGTAGCGACATCCACGTGAGCACTCATCATAAAGATGTTCGATGGAATTTCCCCTTCCTGGGTACCTCCAGAGGAAGCCCCAGGATTTTGGTTCACGCCAACAACTAATTGCTGCCCTTGAGGAAAAGGGTTTGTTAGCACAGCCTGGGAACTAGAAGAACCCTGCTGGGATAACAGGCGCTGAGCATCCTGAATTTTAGGGCAAAGGTGTGTGAGATGGTCTCCAGCACAAAGCTTGCATGGAAACTTCACTTTCTTTTTCTCCTTTTGACCCTCACCAACACGCTCGTTGGTTTTATTTGCATTGCCCTTCCCGTTCTTTCCCTTCTTCTTGTTATTACGTCCCTTCTTCTTCCCATCGGATTGTTGATTTCCTTTGGGATCAGAAGCTTGGACAACATTTATGGACAAGGACTGGGAAGGTGATGAATCAGCAGGCACAGCCTGACCAGAAGGAGCAGATTGTAAAGACAACTACTGCAATTGAGAAAGCAGGCTGGCTGCACTACTATTGACCGATCCGACAAGCCCGTCACCATGCGGACCAGGTTTGGGTTTCGATAAATCCAATTTGGAGCGAGGAGCATTGGGTAAATACTTATAAAGCACCCCAGACTGAGAATAAATCAACTCTAACTGCTGGGCCCTAAAGATGGCCTGCTCCTCGGAAAATACCCCAGATAGGGATACATCCTTTGAAATGTCTGACTGCAGAGATTTCAAAAACCACTCGAGAAGGAACTCACCTGGAATATGGGCTTTGATAAGCCTCTTCCTTCTCCTCGATTCCTGAATGTGATCAGAAATGTGAGTTGCCTCATCCTGCTTAAAATTAGCCAGGAGTTCGGTCCCAGCCTCATATCTGACAGGCAACTGAAAATGGTTAAGAAATGTAACAGCCAGTTCTCCAAATGTGGCGAAACTGCCCCCAGTGAGCTCTATATACCATTTGGCAGCATTCCCAGTTAGGGTGCGTTGAAATAATCTCAACCTAATCGAGTCATCGATCAGGGAGTTCGAAGAGCACCATAAGTGGAAAGTGGTGATGTGGTCTGCCGGATCCTCTCCATTCTTACCTTCAAACTTTGGAATGTCCGAAGGAAGTTTGGTCGGGACCGGAGGCCACCCCGGACTATAACGAATCGGGTCATTAGTTAACTTCGACAAGTCTGGCAAGTTTAACGTTGCCAGAAATGGTAAGCGAGGCGGAGCCTGAGAATTCCATCCTTGATGGGATGGATTTCCAACATTCTGAAAAGAATAGCCTGGATTTGATGAGGCACCAGGCTGCCAGAAAGGACTCGTAGAAAACGGAGAAGAACCTCCTCCCCACGCCGAGTTACCAAAACCCAGACTAGTCCCCCCCGCTGAAGTATTGACTGAAGAGGAAAGCCCCTGGTAGGGGTTCCACGCATTAGACAGAGGAGAAAAAGACTGATAAGCACTCGATAAAGGGAAAGAAGCATTCCCTTGATGACCCGCGAAGAACTGATTCCCTGCCCCAGCCGTTGTAAAGACAGGATTCCATCCTGTAAAAGTAGTCGAACTTTTCCCCCCAGACCAAGGGTTGAAACTCTGAGTCTGGGACGTAAATGGAAACGACCCTAAAGAAGGATTGGAACTGGGAATATGCCCAGTCCCAAAGGGGAAACCCTGAAACGAAGCTGATCCACTAGCCATGTTAGACATGGGTGTAGATCCAGCTGCACCGGCAGAAAAGGAAAAAGAGGGATTTCCACTAATGGACATCCCTGAACAGAAGGGACCAGAATGAGAAGCATATGCTTGGGTGAACCCAGAGCCAAACATAGCAGTGCTAGAAGCAATTGAAGATGAAGCAATAGTGCCCCCTGCCTCGACAGAAGCAGGGGTCTGAATGCCTGCAGCACTCACGGTAGAAGCCGCGTTCCCAGTCGTGGCCATCGAAAGATAAGAATGATATGGAAGATCCAGCGGTCTCTCAGACTCCGGTCCGATGTACTGAAGAACAAACGGATGATCAGGAGGAAGAGGAGATGGACCTGTAGCAGGAGGCTCAGGTATATCTTCTATCTGAAAATCTTCTTCCCTGGAGGAAACAACACTGCGAGGTGAGCGAACGTCTTCGAAACCGACACCTAATCGGGAACGAAACCTTTCCACCTTAGTGAGGATCTCTCCACAAATACGACTCACAGTATGGTAACCACCGCTAATCGTCCTACGCCTTCTCGAAGAAGGCTCGTACTCGGGAGATAACCCCTGACTTCTCCTCGAACGTCGAGGCGCTGACGCCACTTTTATAAATTTATTATATTAGACTCCAAAAGTGAAAAGCTGGGGTGCTAGGGAGCAAAGAGCACTCACTAAAATAAAACTTCGAGAAACAAGAAGAAAACTTCTCCAAGTATTTCCCGTCCTATGAGGACCAGATAATCAAAATACAGAAAGCGAAGCATGTGGCCTCCGAAAGCATTTTGGGATGATTAGGGCCCGTAACAACTAGCGAAGGTATCAAAACAAGCATACTGTCTTCCTAACGACAAATTTCTTGCCGGCTCAAACACCCAAGCTTCGCAAGGGCACCCCCCAGAAGTACTGCTGAAAGTGATGCGACGTCTGCCTCAGGTACCACGGGTATTCCCCCCCGCAGTCACCTGTGTGGAACCTAGGAGAGGCAACTATGGACACCAATTTGTATCAGAAGCTGGGCGGAACGGTCTTGAGGTCAGATTCAGCTAATCGGAGGGGGGGTATCCCTCTTTTCAACCTTCACTTCCCCTCGCGCTTGACTCTCGGATGAGAGCTTTCCCAGTCCACCTCACGGAGTTGGATTTCGCTCAATTAATCAACTTCTATGTTTGTTTGAGCGGCCTTGGAGAGTTAACTCTCCACTCACCTATTCAAAGGCCCTACAACCTAGCTAGTTGGTGATTGACACTTAGTAAAACTTGCTAGTTGATTTTATATTAAATCGCTTATTTTAAGGGTTGTTATATTAAGTCACAAGGATATGGAGATGAAACCAATGGTGTTTTGACGCAAAAGAAATTAATAAAAACTTAACTACATGCACATGCAGTTCTTTGTCTTTCGATGAAAAGTAATCTCTATACAAGTTCTACGAGACTAAAAATTGTATTTTTCTTTTCGAATTGCAAACTCACACTCACAAAAACTAAGAAGCTAACTAAATGATTCAATGCACCTAATGCAAATCCCTACAAGCATGTAAATCCTAAGATGCAAAAATCTCTTAAAACAAAGTGAAATTTCCCAAAAAGCTCCTTCAGTTTTAACTCATCTTTTGTTGTCCAGAAAGCCAATTCTTGAAAACAAGAATTCTTAATATAAGACACCAAAAATACTTAACAACAAGAAGAAGAAATCAAATGACAACTTCTCCTCAAAATCAAGCCGAAAACTAGAAGTAAGAAACTTCACAAAAGCTCCAAAAGATATGGCCAAACGAAAATGAAAATGCAACAACAAAAACAAAAACAAGAGACAATGTTTTTTGAGTTTTTGAAATGCAAAAAACAAAAAGCAAAACAAATGTTTTTGGGCTTTTTAGTTTTATAAAGCAAGAGCTCAAAAAGACCAAGCACAACTATCACAATCCAAGCCAAAACGAGACCGAATTTCAAGCACAAACTTCAACAATGCTCCCAAACCTTATAAAGCTAATGGTAGCAAGATCAATAAGAGCAACGGAAGACCAAAAACTCAGCCAATCAGCCTAGACAAATAGTGCAAACTCGCTGCAACAAAAGACTCCAAAGAAGTAAGAAAAGTTCTTCGAAAATTGCAACAAAACCCTAGCCTATGGAACTCAAGAAAACCAATCGAAAACAAAGAAAAAATCGCAATGCAAAGCACAACACAAAGAAAGGAGCGAGTCAGTGAGCAGAAGCTCTCTGTTCTGATAAAGCAGAACAGCCAAGAATGCTCAGAAAGCGATCTTGGAACTCAATCCAGAAGTGCCAGCACCAAAACAAAACTTTTGCCAAAAGACTAGTTTCCACTCAAACGAAAGAGAGAAAAGACATGAAACCACTTCCTTCACACTCCAGTAAGTACAGAGACTCTGCAGACACAGGCCTCCATAGCCAGAAAGGACCAAAAATTCCAGAATCCTAAAAATTCAAAATCTGCCTAGGTATACGCGGCTTCACAACTGTGCAACCAGCGTGTATACGCCTCTGTGCTAAGGGAAAATCGCGTATACGCGGTTTCCTTCAGACAAACTCGCGTGTATACGCGACTGTGTGCAAAAGAAGAAGTGTATGCAAAGGTAAATATTGAAAAAAAACAAAAGAACAAGCCTGGAAAAGATACCAAGACTTCAGACTGACTGCAAGAAAACAAACTGGACTGCAAAAGACAGGAAAAACTGTTGGCAACCTACCAAACAGCTGAAACAAC
The DNA here is from genome assembly GCA_034641835.2 of Pinus albicaulis. Lineage (NCBI taxonomy): Eukaryota > Viridiplantae > Streptophyta > Pinopsida > Pinales > Pinaceae > Pinus > Pinus albicaulis. The sequence goes on from CM076573.1 coordinate 185,313,863, forward strand.
CCAACAGGAGAATCACACGAATGTGATCCCCAGTGGAGTCGCCAGTTCTGTTTCGGGGAATTAACACCCTAGAGGTTGGTTGGGATACAACCTCCACAGAGCAGGGGCGTACTACTTAACAGAGACTCACACAATCATGCACGTTCAGAAAAACCAAATAGAGCAGAATGAGAGATTTACCCGTTGGTCCTACGTTTGAAGTAGATCCACGTGGAGTCCAAACTCCCTGCAACTTTCCTTCCTTCTTAACCTGAAATACAAGAAGAAACCAGCATAAAGGACAAGTTGTACAGCATATCTCTACTCTAAATGTTAGTGAGATTCATATAAAACATTAAATAAATCATAATGAATGCTTGTATAACAAATATTCTCATACATAAAAGCATACACTAACACGTTTATTTCGGGAACAGCATGATACTTCTGTATTATAAATAGTACGTACAAAAGTAATCAAGTGGAGAGATCACTCGATCCTTCCAAGGCCTTCTGGCACCGTCGCAATCGCGGGAGAGATCACTCGATCCTTCCAAGGCCTTCGCAGACCGTCGTCCGGATCCGTCCAGCCCTTGCCTCGCTAAGACTCCTTCCAAACTGGTGCATACAAGATAACATATAAAGGGATGTATATCTCAAGGAAACAAGGGTTTCCTATAATGAACTGGGAAAGTGCAGATGCACGGGGAATCGACTTGGATAGGGAAATACCAACAGTATGCCACAGTATAATATCAATAACTCTCTCTCCCTTAGACCATACACATGAGGGCTTTTTATAGTCCCTCTTAGCCAGCTTGAACAATGGCCACGGCCAAGGGTTGGAACTGGCCTGAGTAACCATCAACCCAGCGCGAAATTAGGGATTTTTTATATATTTTTTAATCATTTTAATGGCATACGCGGAAAAGTCTAGCTGGACTCGCGTATACACGCGGAAAAACACGGGCATAGTCGCGTGTGAGGGATTTTACACTGTTTTTAAGTGAATTTGTCCAAGTCTGTAGGAATGGGTGCCCAAAATCCATGAAGCAATCATGAATCATGTCAAGGTGAGAAATGATGCTATAACACTTAGGTACTAGAACTTTGCAAAATAAATAACCTAAACTTATGATTCTTAAAACTATCTGGATTTAGGTTAAATTTATCAAGAAAAATGTCTAGAAAGTGGCCATTTTATCTACTAATTAGACAAGGAATTTAATTTATATGGACACACTAGTATATGCATTAAATATATACACATCTAAAAATACATGTAACGAGATTCTTAACTATGAAGATTTACCTCCATTTTATGAAGGAAATTCTTAACCTTTAAATAAACTTTGTTACAAATAAATTTTGTTACAATACAATGACTTATTAATACAATATCCCTTTTTTTTTCTTTTAAATAACTCTTTTTAGCCCACTAAAGTTGGATGAACACTTATAGTTTAAAAAACAAGAGTTGTTTTTTTGAAAGAAAAAAAATACTTTTGATATTTCATAGGGAATCAAAAAGTACAATCCATACACTTCATAACTTAAAAATTGGACCGAGGAAAAAATATCAAATATATCTTAGACCTTAAAGGTATCTTGAAGCTTGAACAAATCCTATTTGAACATGATCAAACCGTTTAATGGAAAAAATAGACAACACATTACCATAAGACACCTTTGAAATGGATACTAACCTAGCATCTAGTTGTTGAACTTCCTTGGAAAACATATTGGCCAAGACATTATTTTCCCTATATGTATGAACCTAGCATCTAATAGCAAAGCTTCCTTTGAAAACATATTCACCAAGGCATTATTTTCCCTTTATGTATGAATAACTCGCACATCATCATATTTCTTTTGTAGTTGGTGGATTTTCCATTATCACAATTCTAAATGAAGGAACCTTAAGTCAACTCTTCCATTGAACCAATCCATAAGGACTTTTGAATCCTCATATAATATGAATACTTTTACCTGCTTCCAAAGGAAAATCCTCATGGCACACCACATAGTAAGGAATTCAACAGTAAAATTTGTGTCTAGGCCAATACCTAGATTGCATTTAATCATCAAATCCAGGGAGAAGAAAATTACTATACCCGCACTACAAACATCCCTCTTACTAAATCCAGAAAAGAATCCCCATACTATACTGGTTGACAACTCCACATCTTTGATTAGCTTGATCTTCTTCTCTTTCAACAGTTTCACTTGCTCAAGATAAGACAATCTTCAACCTGTGCAATAACTTCAGAGAAAAACACAGTGCCTTCAAACAAACAATGGTTCTCCCTAGCCAAATTACCCACAATATAAAGATCCAAAGTAATCTAAAGGAAGAGGAAATATACCTCTAATTCCAATTCCAAATACACTCTTCAACCGAGCTTCCATTCCACCAAGCATCAAGGTTAAAACAAGAGAAAACCACCTTCCAAACATAAATTATAAAAGGGTAGTGAATAAATAAATGAGGCATAAACTCCTCATTCATACAACATAGAGTAAAAAATCTAGAACCTACCCATCCTCACTTAATAAGAATATCCCAAGTCAATATTTTCCTTCCAACAACAGCCAAAGGAAAAAATTGCATTTAAGGGATCCTAGTCCATTCCATACTAATATGTGACACCATTTTGAAGAAGCAAAACGGTTGTCTTGAATCAATACATCATGTCCATATTTAGCTATTACAATTCCACTTTGTTTATTCTTAGACCACCTGATAACGTCTTCCTCCTCCCGGTTAATAACAATACCAAGTTTACCCAAATTCAATACAAAAGAGCTCCATTCATCTACATAAACATGAGAAGGGCCTAAATCTTGAGCAGAAAGCCACTCTTGACTATATGAAGTTGCATATGCCTGCCTTGCAACATTTGTGATAGAAATAACCTTGAATCGTTTAAAAACTCCACCAGCCTATTAGAGAGTTTATGGCGACCATTGCATCTTATCTATGGGTCACAACTAAGAAGAAATTTAGTCATGTTCCCAAACTTCCACGGACTTCATTTCTCCAAAGCTTGCAAACCACTTACCAAATTCTTCCAAAGAACCTCTCATGGTCATTTTTGGCTCTTGCCTAACCCAATCTACAACCGACATCGATTTCGAATATTTCACCCTCATTACCAGACTCCAAAGACTATTGTGAAAAAAATATGCCAACAACTCTTAGTTGTAAGCTTGCTAGACCAAATTTCTCCATATTACGTAAGCTCCAACCCCCTAGAGACTTTGAAAGTGTCAGTTTGTTCCAAGACACGCTAACCATTCCTCTCCCCTACTTCTTGCCATTATGAAGAAAATGAATACATTTTTTGATATCACCTAAAATACTTTTAGGAATTTTTGCTAAAGTCAACTAGAATACTAGGATTTCTCCAAAGATTGGTTTTATTAAGATCAGATGACCTCCTAACGAAAACCATCAATTACACCAATGAAAAATGTGTTTTCCACCCTTTTAACAAGCTAGGAGCGATCTACTGCTCGATTATTTTTAGGCTTTAAGAAAATCCAAAATATTTAAAGCCATCATTTAAAGAACCAAAGCTGAGAGAAAAAAATTATTAGATCAAATTCACTTGGGATTTATCCAAGTTGTTGTTGAAACTATACGATTTGTCCATGTTGACCTCCATGCCTGACGCAACATAAAAAAATATGCAAAATACCTTTGAAACTTTGTCGCTCATCAACAACCTCCAAGCCAAAGAACATAACATCATCTACAAATAAAGTGTGAGTTATCGCCATCTCTTGATCAAAGTCTACTCCTTTAATACTACCCTCTCTCCATAATTAGTCTACTCGATCCTTCAATGATGAGTAAAAAAAGAAAGGACGATAAGGGACAACCTTGATGAATGTTACACAAAGCTCTAAAAAACTCTAATGGCTCACCATTAACCAAAAAAACATAATTGGTTTATCTAACATAGCGCATTATCCAGGAATCCATATCAACTTCAAACCAATCTAAAGCAAGACCAGCCTGAGAAAGGACTAGTCCACTTTATGATAAACCTTCCTCAGGTCAATCTTCATCACAATAGATGGAATATTTATGCATTTAATGGAATGCATGGTTTCTTGAGTCAACCCAATAACATCATGGATCTGTCTATAGAATAAAAATCCAAATTGAGCCAAAGTCATATGGTTTGAAAAGACAACCTTTAACCTACTAGATGGCACCTTTGAAATGAGTTTATATAAATTATTGCATACAACTATAAGCTAATAATCATTGAAAGTCTCAGGGTCCGTTGATTTTGGGATTAATGCAATGAAAAAAACCCCCCTTTTGAATTCCTCAACCACCTCATGTCCCTTCCCATAAGCTTTAAAAAAAAAAGAAACCAAAAACAACTCCAAGGATCAGCGATAAACATCATATTCAGGACCTCCTCCTCAAAAATAGGCCTACCTATCCAATTTGATTCTTCATTAGAGAAAAAACTGGAGTCAGACTCAAATAGTGTGGCTCAGGTTTTCATAGTGTTCAGAGAGTTGTTCACATAGTATGAGTCTGGTAGTATTTGATGTGGGATACAATGACTGAGTTGTCTCTTTTAGAACAGGACAACAAAGTCCAAGTCACGAAAGACAGGTCAACAATTATTCCACACGCTTGGGTGCTATATACGCATGTGCCCGAATCTAATTGGTTAACCAGTGAGTGTTAGTCATGAAACAACACCTCCATGTATTTTATAAATTATTCATGATACTCCCTCGATCGGGGTGAATAGCTGGCGAATAGGACAATCCGTGGCAGGTTGACGGCACGCCACCCTTCCGAGAGTTAATAACCATGATGATCCACCGCCAAGCTCTATCAATAGTTAAGGTGATCACTTGTGCGGGTTTAATGGTGCAGAGATCCTGTCATGATAGACTGTCAGCGCCCGGGACGGAAGGTATGTTTAAGGTATGTTTTCGCCCTCCTTCGTCCAAAACGCTCATGCAAAGCTTGCTGCATGCAAGAGCTTGGGAGACGAATAGGAGGCGCGATCACCCTGTCAATTTCGCAACTGTTGTTTGGTATGTATCAACCTCCATCCTCATTTCCATGGATCATATAATTCATAGTAAAATCTGGCTGGATTACTGTCGGAATGTTTGGATTCCTGTTCGGGATTTTTGGGTTCTTATTCCTCTAAAAAAACCAGTGCGTCCCTGTTTTCGGGACCCTTCTTCATTCTCTTGTCTCCGTATCAGTAATGCTATAATCATTTCCAGACACAGCTTATTAGAAGCTCTCTTTCAGAAGCGCCGTTTTGTTTTTATAGGTCTGCCCCTCCTCTGTTTTCGAGGCCTTTGTTTGGGTTTCAGCCTCTACATTTTGTGGGCGAAGCGGCTTCAAGCTATTTTGGGTTCGTTTTACCCCTGTCTTCGGGACCCTTGTGTTCATTTCTTTCTTTTTAGCAGACATGCAAACGACATTACTTGGTGTTTGTTGCACCTTCTCAATTTTATAGTTCTTCAATTTAAAAAGGGTCTGCTAAGTCCTGGGTTTTATTTGGTTTTACTCTCCACGCCCTCTGCATACTCCCATCTTTCCAGACTTATCTTCAGTCGCGCTCAATCCTGTTTTCAAGCAACCCCTATGCCTGCTCTCTGGCTTACCACCATCCTAAAGGTTATGGGCTCCATTGTCTGTGTTTTTATATTTCTCTTCTGTTCATGCTCTGTGCGCAAGGCTTTATGGCAGAATTGCTCTAGGAATTGCTCTCAGTTGCACTTTAAAACTGGAATTAATGAAAACAGAGGGGCCAACTGTACTCTAGTTATTACTCTGGTTACTATTTGTATGTATGTTCTCCTGAATAGGGATCAAGGCACCATGGGGAAACGTGGTCTGCGTTCTGAAACAGCCAAGGGGAAGCAGGTACAACAGGAACATGTGCCAAAGAAACGAGGAAGGAAAACAAACCAGGAGCACTTGGAAAATCTCGTAGTAAACTACATTCTGGGCAATTCCTCTCCAACCCGAATGCAAATTCGTGGCTGGGAAAGAGATCTGCAGACAAACCCTGAAGACAACGAAGCTAAAGCTGACATTCTAGATTTCATTCACGACCCTGGTAACACCCGAGGTCGCCTCAGTTTATTCAACCAAACCATTCATACATACTGGTTAGTGAAATGCCTTCTAGCTAAAGCAATCCAAAGTGCACATCCTCCAGAGTTTAAAGTGCAGCCAAAGACAGAACATTTCCTTAAATATTTGTTGGAGAATATTGAAAGCCACCTGCAGCATATCAAAATTACCCAATATCAAGTAACTGATCGCATTCAGAGAATGGACGATAAGATGGAACGTATGGAGAAGTTGCTTCAACAGATGCAGCAGGTGGACATGCCTGGATCGCATGCCAAGGATCCAGCCCCAATTTCCTCTTCTGATGGCTAGTTTTTATAGGATCTTGTTTTTTTGGAAGTATGTCAACTTATGTTATGTTATATGCTTGAGCTTATTTTATGTTATCTGCTTGAACATGGTGAAGTAGTAGGACAGCTAGTTAATGCGCTGTATAGGATAAAGAGACAATTTCAATTTTGGCAAGCGTTCAAAGCACTTAGACGGCCAACAGACCTGGTTTCCTACGGGCAGGTTGAGGCCAAAGTATAAATATTTTAATGTAGCCTGTCCTGCATTTATAAATAGAAAATAGAAAGGTACCACCTAACTTACAAAAAAAAAAATTATTCATGATACTCCTCTTGAAATAATGTATTCCTTTATCATTAATCTCAATATACATTGAATTGGTTTTTTAGGTCACTCGAAAAAAATTGGCATTTTTTCTTTCGAGTTATTTTAAACTAATATAAATATAAAGGTTAAAAATTAAATCACACCTTTCATAACATATTTTATCGTTATTATTATGAAATTTTTTTTATTTTTTTATTAAACTTGGGATTTTTCTTTTAAGTCATCCGCATAAGTTTATTAGTAACATTTATAACTTAGGGTGCAAAGGGCACACCACATTAAGTGGAGGGCGGAGGGATGACTTTAAAAATGCCACGTAGAGGAGATCTCAACAGTGTCGGCCCACAATAAGCATAATTAAAAACATGATAGAGTTATCTTATTTTCATCATTATTTTATAATTATTTAATATAATTGGCCATTAATACTTTTTATTCAAAATAATATTTTATGTGTTTAATATGGGTAGGGTTTATTTATTTTTTTTATTTTGAAGAAAAAATAGAATTATCTGGAGTTTTGTTTTTACCAAACAATTAAACAAAAGCTTATGTATTTTTTCAAATGTTATCACAAGCTTATTTAATAATTTATCCAATTTAATGATTATCGGAGATTTTAAAATTATCCAATATCATCTTATTTTAACACTCTTTTAAAAAAACCTCAAATAGAATTTTTTTTTCCTTTTAAAGAAATTAGAAATCTTCAATTTAAATTACAATTTTCAAATTATATTAAGTATTAAGATAGAATAACTGTGAAACAAACTACATAATAAGAGAATTATAATAACCTTGGAGACTTTATAAATGAATGGTGAAGAGCACCAATCTCTTATTTCATATGTATATGTGTTAGACATTGATATTTAAAACGTTTGAATCTCAAATGTACCAAGTTCATGAGTTTATAATTGATGGTTATAAACTCATGTGAGCTCCTTTGGGAAAATGTAGCTAATTTGTTCCTTATTAAATGTGGAAACCCATGCGAAGGAAGTACAGGTTCTCAATGTTGGCCATTGGTAATGTAATTTAAGGGATCATTGACCCTCAGCTCACTTTGTCAATGTCATATTTTTGTTAAATGGTCTTGTGGAATCTCAGATAAGGTACAATTCTTTTATTTGTTTTTACATTTTAAGAATTTTAAATGTGAGTATTATTCAAAGAAATGGGAAGGAAAGACAGTTGAATCTCATGATGCCTTACTAAATTGGGAAAGAGGAAGAAAGTTATTTAATGTCTTCATACAGGGTTAGTTTTTTTTAATGTGATATTATTATTGTTGGAATAATTGTCACATTCAAATTAATTAAGTGGACCAATAACTATTTTAAGAACATGGTATTAATCTCCCACTTAAAAATAACGATAAAGGTTTAGAAATTTACTCCTACCTACAAATTTTGGTGTCAAAGAAAACCCAAACCATTATAAATACAAGCCTGTAGTCCTACAGGGTTAGTTTTTTTAATGTGATATTATTATTGTTGGAATAATTGTCACATTCAAATTAATTAAGTAGACCAATAACTATTTTAAGAACATGGTATTAATCGCCCACTTAAAAATAACGATAAAGATTTAGAAATTTACTCCTACCTACAAATTTTGGTGTCACAAAAAACCTAAATCATCATAGATACAAGCCTGTAGTCTTGCAGTGTGGACTTCCTCTATGCTCGTCCAAGGTATATACAATATTGAAAGTTATTAGTTACATGTGTTTACATCACACACTCAACAACCATGACGTATTCTCTAGGATCATCCCAAGTATATGCAATATTGCAAGTCATTAATCGCATGTTTTTACAATACTTCCATTCTTGTTATGATTAACCATGTGCATCCTGTCATACTCCTTGATGGGGATCGAATTAGAGCAGGGTGGAAGTTTATTACAGAGTTATTATAACACCCATAACACCCTTCAATGGAAAGTAAATATTTAACTTACTTTACTGTAGTAATTTGGTAAACTATGGACTATATGGAAATCTTAGTGGGAAATTTAAATGTTAAAGTATTTCAATTTTATTTAAAAGTTAGTTGTGGTAAGCCATGAAATTTATGGGGAAAAAGAATCTAGATGAAAATTTTCATTTACCAAAACAATTAGACAGTTACTCCCATTCACATAGATAAATCATCTCAATTGGGAATAGAAGCCAAGAGGGTATGAGAAGAAAAAATCCTGAGACAACTAATAAGGGAGATGATAAGCTACTAAACCCTTTAGTAAGATGCTACAGAGGGAGGTAGGACACTGCCAAAATACAGATTTTATGAGATGGTTATCCAATGGAACTCTATCAAAACCCAAATGCTTAGGCTAAGTGCCCTAGAATGTAGCTGGTTGAGATGAGGTGGTATTAGATAAACCTGTGAAGGTTTTGATGTGAAAACTATCTAAAAATTGTTTTGGAAGTGAAAAGGCTAAGGGGAGAAATGGGCGTGATTCCCATTATCATTGGTCGGGAGGTGTGGTCTTATCCTCTGTAAATTTTCCTAACAACCCACACCTTAACAAATAAGTAATTATGTACATCCTAGTGGAAATTATTCCTTTCTGTAAATTATTCCAGTGAATTGTTTTTGTAACTAGTTTCAATAAATTGTTTTTGTGGAAAGGTCATTGGTTGAATATAATAAATAATGTGAATAGAGGTTTCAATGAATTATTTTAATAAGCGTTTTCAGTTTTGATGATGTTAATAGTTTGTTGTAGTAATTGAATTATTATGGACCAGATTAGTTCCTCGGTCCAACCAGCAAAAACTAACAACCGGGAACAGTTTCTAAGCCTGTATTAGAACTCTGTAGGAGCAAGATAGGGATCAAAAGGCCCATCTTATATTATCTAGAGTGAATACTGTATATTTATGAAAATTGTCACAGAGTCTTTATTAAACTATCATATAAAGTGAGTTTATTTAACAAAGTAAGTTTATAAAATAGCAATGTAATCTTTAAACGTAATAAGCATGCATAAACGGAAATATTTCAGCTTGAACCAAGAGTTTGTATAAAACAACCGTCGCGAGAAGACAGTGCTGACAACACAGATATTTGCACAATATTTATAATATAATGTAAACAACCTACGTGATGTAAGAGTTGCAATAAAATAGAATAGTGGAAACAAAAACCAATAACAACTAGGAATCTCACCTCTAATGAGGAGAATCAATAATTGAAACCTTTTGTGAACAATTCAAGTCCATATAATTATGGATTGCTATAGTTAAAAAAAATACAATGCTTTTGTGTCATGAACAAAACAAAATTACATTTCTGGTCACTGGGGTCTCATTACCAATTCCAAACTCACAAATAACTCAGTGAAAGTCTGAATACAGGATAACATAGAAATTGTAAGCTAATTGATCAAAGAAATTGAATTAAGACCGCCTCCAACCCTTGAGAGGTGTGTCCATAGGTATTTTGTTACTAATAAACAACATAACATTATAACTGTGAAACCCTAAGTCTTACGGTAATTTAGATATTTGTAAGGCCCCATTATTTGAAAGTCTATACATTTATAGCTTAGAAACTTTAAGAGAGATTGTACCGTATCCTAGGAAGACAAACAAGGGTAGTGAATTAGTAGAGTAACCTAGAAGAAAATTCCAGTAGAACCTAGTATGAAAGGCACTTGCTGAAGGTTGTCACGGGGAAAACTATACCTGTGAATAATTTGAGCAAGAAGTCAATATAACGAAATAAGAAAATATACCACCATAGTCTGCCTCTTAAAGTAGCTAAGTGCTTTCCTGTGGTCATTTCGCATAGAAATAGACCAATGGCACATAGCCATTAACAAAGGAATTTGGCCCGCAAAGGACTTAAAAGGGAGTAGCGCCCAAAGGCCTAGTCAATGGTCGTGGAAACCTGGTCCTATGGAAGAAAAATAGGTAAAGGAACAAAGAAAAAAGGGGCTTAGGCTCAAAAGGAATTTTTTTTAGTTTTGGCAGTGGATTTAGCAGTTAAGCCAAATTTAATTGCAGATAAAATTAGAAGAAGCACTGCTAAAACCTGTAAAATGCCAAACTGATAAAATAGGAAAATAAACTCAACTCAACTAGTAGAAAAGGATGATCAGGATCAGAGAACATGGTGAAAATAGTAAGAGAACTGAAATAAGTAGGAGAAAGGAAAAAAACAAGGATGCATGCAACAATCAAATAAAATAAAGAGAAGAAAAAATATCAAGTCAAATTCTTTATAAGGCTTGAGCAAACAATTTTTTGGGGTGACGAGAGATATGATAATTGGTGTGATCAAGTTGGATTTCTATTGGTGTTCTTCTGTGACCAGATATTGTTGAAGGTGTTAGTGATTGAGGAATTTAATTGGTTTTAAAAGAAGATAAGGAATTCATTATTTATAGTTTGAAAATATATGAATGATGAACCAATGAGTGTCAAGTAAGTGGTAGCTTGTAGATAAGGGGTATTAGCTCCTTCTAGTGGGTGTTGATAAATGTTCAAGAGCAAGAGTCCCTTTCAGCAGATACTTATAAATGAGTAGAGGCAATATTTCTATTTAGCAGAGACTGGTAAAGGAGCAAAAGCATCAGTCCCTTTTAGTGAATACTAATAAACGAGCAGGGATAGAAATTCCTTTCAATAGCAGCTAATAAACTTACAAGTAGTAGCTTGTGGGGCATTGATGTAATCAAGTTAAATATTTTACTAACTTATATATTGGTGTCTTGTGTATATGTTTCTCATATGTTTATGGTGTTATGTTTACACGATTAAGTAGCGTTGTTGATCCATGAATAATTGTTAAATTGATTGAAAAGTATTATTTTTAAAGAACTGTATAATTTGGCCACACTAATGATTCAACCCCTCTCAATAGTATCCTAGTTTCCATTGTTTCTAATAGTTAAATCAACAAATATGTATCAAATATAATTTTGTAGTAGGAAGCAAGCAAAAAATTGTGGGGGAAAGGTCTGAAGTGTAGGGAACAGGAATGGAGAGGTCGCACACATGGAGCAACCATGAAAGGATTTTGTGAGCAATGAAGTTGACCCCTCAATAAGATTTCCATCAAAGTGCGGGTGGTGTTTCCTTCCAATATTTAAGACATCATGTGGAAACAAGTAATAATGTGCTTATTCATAGAATTTATTTGAATCAATTATCTTGGTTAATTTGCAAGATGGTCAACGCAGTGTTTGGGTAGGGGCGGAAGTCTCAGTTTTTTCCTCTCTTTTTTTTTATCTCTTTGGTATTGTTGGCAGGTCTTTCCCATTTTCCTTCCCGGTGCCCCCTATTCTCGTTCACAGAACCTCTATGTGTTTAGTGGTATTTACTTTCATCTCCCTCCAATGGTTATGTTTTTTTTCCTTTCTCTCAACCTTACTATTCTACGAGTTTTGTTTTCTTCGTGGTGTCTTTGTAAGCCCTCTGTCTAGCGTCAGGAGGGGAATTAGTGGTTGGGGGGATTTTTTGTTTCCGGTCCCTTGCATTTTCTTTTGGTTTTCTCATATCCCTTCCTAGTCGTCTCATTTTTACATGAACTCCTTTTTCTCGACATTTGTATAATGTGGTTCCCCATGCTCTACAACACCCCTAGGTCTATCTTGGCCTTGGCTAGAATTTATGCATCCAGCTGCTTTGTCCTCCATGTTGCGTCAATGATCATGAGTTAGAAGGGGGGCTTATTACTACCAAGAGTGGGCCCACAGGGGTCATACCCACATGCACTATCTGCTAAAAGATTTCACTTGGGTTGATGGGGAAGCATCCTCTCAAAGGACTCTCCTTTCAAATACATAGATTCTTATGGAATGGTTTGATTGGATGTTAGAATCGGGTGCACAAGGGGACGATTCAATCAATACATGTATACTATGGATCTTAATTGGTAGATTAAGATTGACATGAAAACCACATGAATGTCTTGTACTCCCTTGAACACTTGCATAGGAAATTGAAGGATCTAGATTAACGAATGGAGAAGATTGAATAGCATATTGGCATTCCTATGATATCTAGGAGAACATCGGAGGACCTAAAAATCACCCATCCAGGGTGCAGTACCATATTCATATCCCTCGACTTAGGAGTGGAATTTTTATGGTTTATGACCTCTATTTTTAAAAAAAATTTATGTACAAGGCCATTTAGGATAGCTTTTCAGTTATAGTTTGGTTAATTTTGTATATTTAGTACACATTTAACTCTCTCCTCATTTAGGAGAGTTTATTTTTGGATATGGTTAGGTATCCCTAGTGAGAAAGTGACTTGATTGTTTGCAACCTACCATGTAAATTCTAGTTTCTAAAGGTAATATAATTCACCCTAAAAATTTGATAAAATGAAATATACATTTTAAAATAACTTAAAACAATATTCCTAACCATGGATATTGCCCACATTTTATCATGGAGATCCTTAATCTATAAATAGGAATTGTTACAATACCATGGGCTAATACTATGGCTTATCAATACCACGTACCCAAAAAACCATAACTCATTTCATATAACAATTGTTCATATGACATTGTTTTTAATTTAATGAATTGAATTAAAATGGAAAAAAAGGCATAACTACCTTGGAAATGAATATCAGCCTTTGATTTGTGTATACTACTAATAATATTCTAGAATATTTTATGAAGGTTAAATCCATACCATCCACCTAATTATTATTGATACTTAAATTAAAATTATAGATCCACCTAATGATTATTGATACTTAAATTAAAATTCTATAAGCCCTATTTCAACATAGGCATTCCAACCGGCATAAATCGACATAATTAGCCAACATAGATCCATATTAACTACATATATACCAAGCTATGTGAGGGATCAAATATCTCAAGATAAAAACCTCTTTTTGAAGGAGATGGATTATGCTAGTTATTACTAAATACTTAGATTTATATAAATTTCACACACACATATAAAAATATTTTTATTTTTACAATATGACAAAATTGAATTGAATCAAGTAATTTTTTTTAATTAATATGACATTATTCTTATTATTATTATTATTATTTAATTTAATGCTAGTGGTAGTGTCTAAAGACATTGTGGTTGGGATCAGGCTAGTCACCACGACCACTTAACATGGAGTATTGCACCTTTAAATTGGTCACATTAGAGATGGATACCATGGGAAAAACCATGAGCTTTCATAAACTTAAAGGTAGAAAAGCGCTCTAGTAACTTGACAGAGTGAAATTTACTCAAACCACCCTAACATCATATTAATAAATAATAATAAAACTCATATAAAAAATATGTATTACAACTTCAGTAAAAATTTTGCCCCGAGAGACACTTTATAGCCTAGTATGGAAGAGATGTTGTAATATATTTTCATGTCCTTGAAACGTTTTCACTAGTCACATTACATAAAAATAAAAATAAATAAAATTAATAATTAAAATTAAATTGGGGTAAAATTGTCAATTTATTGTTGGATGTTTTTGGACTCCAAGTTTTGAAAACCCGTGGTTTTGCTAATAATATATATTATTTAATGTACTTCTTCATTTTATAGCGAATATAATATCTGTATTGAATAATATCAACCTAGATCCATCTTAACTCCGCGCCGAGAGGGATCAAACCTCTCGAGGTGCAAACCTCTTTTTTGAGTGAAAAACTTGAGGAAAGGTTTGCACCTTGAGAGTTTTGATCCCTCTCGACGCTTGATAGATCTGGAGTTAAGATGGATCTAGGTTGGTTTCATTCATGTGCAGTCAAGGAAAATCCATCGAACATATGATTAATTTTATCAATAATATGTAAATACATCTAATATTATATAATCATTTTAAATATGCTAAATATGTCTGATATTTATCTGGTCAATTTAATTTTAAATTTTCTAATATGTCTAATATTTATTTGGTCAATTTAATTTTAAATTTTCTTAGTTAACTCATTTTGTTGAGTTGATAAATATTGTTAATAACTTTAATGATGAAAAATGATGAAATAAAAATTTTGAATGCAAAGTGGCAATGTAATAGTGTATAATTATAGAAAATGCGAATCATGAGAATGTAGTCAATTACAAACCATTTAAATATTTACTCGAGTTGTTGTAGTAAACATTATACCTTGTCTCTCTTGCTCTCCAATATTAATAGGTTGAATTACTATAACTCAAAAATTAATTTACATTGTCAATAATTGCTTTTTCTTACACTGAAATCAATGCATCTAATGCAAAAAATCAAATAAGATTAGAAAACAACATCTACACTGAAATCAATGCATCTAATGCAAGTAATCAAATAGGATTAGAAACCCACATCTACACTCAAATCAATGCATCTAGTTTATAAACCAACATCTACACTGAAATCAATGCATCTAGTGCAAGCAATCAAATAGGATTAGAAATCACCATCTACACTGAAATCAATGCATTTAGTGCAAGCAATAAAATAATATTATAAATCATCTACACTTAAATCAATGCATCTAGTGCAAGAAATCAAATATAATTAGAAACCAACATCTACATTGGAATTAATGCATATAGTGCAAGCAGTCAAATAGGATTAGAAATCACCATCTACACTTAAATCAATGCATTTAGTGCAAGCAATCAAATAGGATTAGAAATAATCTACATTGAAATCAATGCATCTAGTGCAAGTAATCAAATATCATTAGAACTCAACGTCTACACTAAAATCAACGCATGTAGTGCAAGTAATCAAATAGGATAATAAATCACCATCTACGCTAAAATCAATGCATCCATTGCAAGAAATCTTCTTCCATCCCTCCCCCCTCCTTATATATATATATATATATCCTTCTTTGTCTCTCTATATCACCCCCCAAACACACATACTCTCTCACTCGATATCTATCAATCTCTTTGTCCCTCCCTCCCTCTCTCCATCTCTTTCTTCTTCCCCGTTATACGTGATTTACGATTGCAGACAAATGTATCTCCCCTAGGTTTGGTGGTCAACCTAGAACAACAGAGAGACAAGGAACCCAATTCTTTTCCTTAATGTAAATATATGATGGAGTGAGGCCTACCTGGAAACTGTTGCTCACTTCACTCCTCCTTTAGATTGGAAGATCCAATTCCAACTCCAACCACCAAAATTAGAACCTGCACAGTGAGATAACACAAGCCAAGAAACTATGAGATGTATGCAATATCATCTAAATACTTTATTCAATAGATAAATATGGTATTGAAATACATGAATCAACATCACATATAGGAAAACAAACAATTATTTACATTAGTATAAATAGAAGCAGAATACAACCATAAGTGGCAGTTGATCTTGTAGAAGAGCTCCTCCAAGTTGTTGACTCCTCCTTTCCTTGTCACAATATGCACCTCCAGTCACCCTATGCATGAGAGGATAAAAAATTACTGCAACAGCGTAAGGGAAGAATCACTCTCCAAATCCAACCATTCATTCACCCACCTTCTCATAGGTAAGAGGGTAAATATATAGGAGAGCGGGGTAAGTTGGGAGTTCTTATCCAATTACCATTATAGGGATTTAGATCCACCTTTGATGGAGGGATAGTATCAAAGGATAAGTGGTGAAAACTCCAAAGTAGGGTAGGATAGGATCCAAATGTCAATCCAAGGTAATTAGTTGAAACAAATTCTGGAAACTCCTATAAGGTGAAGCTTCTCTAATCTCGCTCATTCTCCCGAAATTCTAGAACCAATGCAGATGCAAAGGAAGGATACCTATTGGTGACCAACGCTAGCCACAATGGAGCAACCTGTAGGTAAACGCACCCTAGTAGGCTTGCAGGAAGTGTTGGTGCTCAAACTAGCTCAGATAAGGCATTTTAGGGTTGAAATTATGAGGGATGAAAGGTACATGCTTAGGGTATTTGTGAAAGATGATGACAAGGGGAATATGATGTTGATTGATCCCATTAGGAGGCTCACTTTGATTGGATGTGACAAAATTTCCTATAATACCCCTCTCTTCACCTTCCATTGATATCTCTATATCCCTTGGTCTCTCTATATCACCTCCAAAACATACACTCTCTTTATCCAATCTATATATCTATCTATGTGCTCGCCAGGAGCAAATTCGAATACCATAGAGGTAGGATCGGGGTGAAGGATAATCCCTATCTTGTTGAGAGGGAGTGTTGAGATTCAACAAGATGATGAGCTTAGTGAAAAGAGTTGCCTTCACTAAGTGGGCACGCAGGCTATTTTTGGCGCAAGTCTATTTTTAGACGATGTCTATTTTTAGACATGTCGATCACTGCTGAAAGTTTCGGGATGCTATTTGTGGATGGTTGATCAAGTTGGAAAAAAATAGATGAAATTGTATTTTTAGAATATTGGGCGAAGTCTATTTATAGATAAATCGATCTAAAAATAGATATATCGATTATTATTAGCTCTTAATAATAACTAGGACTCACTCTTTCTTTTCTCTCTTGAACGCCGGTTCGGTGCACGGATGTGGCACAACGGCTGACGGAAAATTGCGCTATTCCTAGATTTCTTTTAAGACTAATGCATGGGACTCGGGGAACTCAGAGTGGCGAGTATGACAGAGTTGGAAGAGTAGTTCATGGAGTTGTTATTCAGTTTAACTCAGTTAATGGAGTTAAACTCGGTTGAGCTAGTTGTATCTAGTCTAACTGAATGATACACTAGTGAGAGTGGAGTGAATTAATTAGTTAATTAATTCACAAATAATAACTCATTAATCAACTGAACAATACAACAATTAACTACAGTGCATGTCAGTTCCAGTGGAGACCCAGTGGAGAGATAGGTGAAAGGGCAATATGGACTATCTGTTGTGACTATAGTGATGCATTGATTGCATCACACACACATTGGAGTTGCCAATGAGGATTGCGAAGTCAAGGCAAGGGTAGTTTGAATTCATTCAGAGCTATTCTTATCGGGAGATTGTGCGGTGGAGAGCGGGCTAGCAGGTGGCAAAGATCGGTGCATGGATTTGCAAGATTGGGCCCGATTAGTGTATGACGATTGTACTGTACTGAGAGCTTGTGATAAGCTTTGTATGTTTGTATGAGATTTTCATATGATCTCCATGTTACATAATATATAGTTGGGGTTTTCAGCTTCAGGCTTTCCCAGTTAAAAACTGTGTTATGTGCGATTGAATATTTTTGTTTATGCTTCACATGTGTGTGTAATTAATTTTTTCCGCAAAAGATTAACAAGCAGAATAGATTCAGTATCTTGCATAAAGTTAAATAGTGTGAGATCAGGTGGATCTTGGACATATGCATGCTTAGTGCATATAATTTCTACATCGGCGGCGAAAACATAACTATTGGCTTCTGTTAAAAATTGCGATGTGCGATATAAACACTTAGTATTCAAGTGCGTGAAATGATTCTTGTTTAATCAATCCGTTATAAGATCTAATGACTTAGATATTTAGATTAGGCATATTTTGTAATGTGTGTAAGAGATTTGATAGAAAGATTTATGGGTTATTAATGGAATTTAATGGGTGCAAGGTTCAAAAGATTGATATCTACTTGAAGCATGTTTTAAATTTAGAGCGCGGGATTTGGATTATGATGTTTTAACTCTATTCTCTATCCTTCTCTCTATTCATCTCAGATCTAAATTTACTCGTTTCACGTGAATTCAGGAAACCACCTAACAAAGTAAGAATAATTGGAATGATAAATAAAGGCATGGAAATTGCCCAAACGTCTGCTACAAAAGACACAGACATGCCTCCATTGGCCAAGCCTCCATTGTTCTTGGACACAACGTGAAACAAGGATTGTGGGAGTTCTTCATGGGATGCAATGTACAACCTATTTGAGGGAGAACAACCAAGAGAATTAGTGAAAACAATAACAACAAATGGGGCATTTTCATCAGACCCATCTTACTTTGAATATGAAAGCAGGAATGAGAGTCCTGAGAAAATAATTGAGAAAGTGATTAAAGGAATTGAGGTGCAAACTGAAGGAAAAATTAATGGATTTGAACCATCTTCTAAAGAAGTTCAACATATCTAGAATACACTTGAGCAGACAGAGAAACCTCAAGAAAAGTATTTAAAGAAAAAATGGGAGAAGTTTTCTAAAGCACTGGAAAAAACACCACCACCAAAGCCTAATGTTGATGAATCAACAAGTTTCCAAACTCCAGAGCAGACCCAAAATTTAGTGGAAAATGCAATGGCACTATAACATGTACCAAAAGATCAGGATCAAGAGATTATCCCGGCCTACCCAACGCAGGAAATCATTTTGAAGATTAAGGAAATTCCTCCATTAGATTTTTTCTACAGCCCACACCACAAAGATATAGTTAAGAGAAGAAAATGAAGAAGGATTGATGAATCAGTAACTTCCCTTGACAATGAATCTTGGATGTTGTATGGAAGGACTCTTGTGCTAATCGTACTAAACATCTCACTAGACTATCGCAGTTTGCTGGAGCATATGCAACTGCTACCATTGACAAAGCAAAAGAAGTCAAGCTTCTTTTCAAACAACATGAAGACAAAGTTCAAGAGTTGGAGAAACTACTAGAACAGGAAAAGTTTAATTCTAGTAATCATATTGAAATGAAGATGTCACAATTCCAAAAGGACTTTGATAGATTAAAGTTGTAGCACCAGGTACACATTTTAAAAAAGGAAACTTAGATAGAAGCAGCTATGATAAATTGAAAAGTCGGCCTCAAACAAAGAAATTTATTAAAGAGGCACTTGAATGGAGCACAAAATTAAAGAAACATCATGAAGATTTTTGTCATCAAATGTTAGCTACAAGTTCATACTATGATACAAGCAAGATTTTCATCCAACAAGTGCCTAACAGGAGGCTAGAATGAAAAAAGATCCAAAAGAAGATTTTTGAGTTCATCCAATGGCAAGATTCTGATGAAGGAAATAAATCTGATCTCCCCAATTTAATAAATTTCACAAAGATATCATATTCAAAGATTGGGAGATGCAGTTAAGACAGGTAGGGAAGGCAACATCAAAGGCAACAAATTTGACCAATGAAATCATTGAATTTGTTAATGGACAACTTCTAAAAGTTGAACTTATCAAAGAAGCTACATGTGAAGTACTCCCATAGCTTAAACCATTAGAAGCACAGTGGAAGGAAAGCACGAAAATTTGGGTAGAATCTATTAAAAATATAACTAATTATGTTCAGGAAAATTACTGGAATTTTCTGATCAAATCATATCATCAGTGCCAGGCCCTACAGTCATTAACTAATTCTACAAAGAAATCGTCGCTGAATGCAATATTTTAAGGCCAGGTCAGATATGGGATTACACAGCTAGCTCAGCTAAAGCCAATGGTAGATATTTGTCACCATAGAGATCAAATGCACAAAGAGGATCGCCCACCTAAGCATGTTGTTATTTTTGTTTCCTAGATTGTAGTTTAAGTTTACTCATTATGAGGAATCTTGTTTTAAACCTCCTCCAATTTTTATGCAATAATCTATTTTAAAAATATTTAGTTTAATATTTAAACCCTTCTCATGCATTTAGAGAAGGGTCCAGAAATTTGTCAAAAACATTTGCAAAGAATGCACTTCTCTAAGTTTGTGAATGCCTTGATGAATTAATGGAACAATTTTTTTATCTTTTGACATTGAAGTTGTTTAACTGAAGTTGCACTATTGTACTCATTAAATTTCTTTAAAGTGAAGAGGAGCAGAAAACTACTGGCGATTTGAATGATTAGAACCTCGTATATATGATACTTTTACACGCTATATTAAGTTTTTCTTCTTGAATTAACAATCATATTTTTATCTGTATTATATATGAAAGTTGTTGTCATAAGTGAATATTAAATGCACTTCTATACTGATATTTGTTTATGATTACTTATCTTATATATAATCAAACATATGAATGCGATATATATTTCACAATCCTTTTGATTAAATTATTTCTTCCGAAGAATTACTTTTACATAATTTTCATCTCTTTCAACTTTTGAATATTCTTCATTACCAATTGTTGGAAGATATATTTTTAGATCGCATTAAGAGGTTATATAGTAGAATAGATATTTAAGTTAAATGCATATGATAGATTAAATCATTTTCCATTTGCATGTTATAAACAAAACACACCCTCATCATCCTTATTGGGAAACTTTTCCCTTTACCCCTAGTTGAAGCCACCATACCAAATGAAAAAGGACTTGCTCTAAGGTCCGGACCGGGTGGTTTTCCCCCATGTAGTTGCAACATAATTCCGAGGCTTCAACAAGCTGTTACACTGCCTCACAAACTGACTCTGGCCAAAACTTAGCAAATTTTCCTCCCTGCCAAGCTCCTATTTCCTTGCACTATTTCTCAAGGAATTATCCCCCTATTAATTAGGGAAATCCCCATCCAAAATTGCGCAATACCTATAGGCCTTTATCTGACTGCATGCACCACTTGTACAACTTGGATAATTATACAACTGATATTAGACCGCCTTGAACTCCAATCTCAACTGGGTAACTAAAATTTCATGCATGCATTGTTTAATTATTAGCTTATTGATCAGTTAACTAGTTGAACACTGAGGTTGCACCCCATTGCTAGACCTCCTACTAGTTCCTCCAACATTTAGAACTAGTTTAACTAACCTTAACTCAATTTAACTGAATTAAATTGTTACAACTCAAATTAAACTCAACCTAGGCTCCTAAAATTTAGGAATCACTGTACACAAGTGAAGTTAAGCCACAAATAAAATTAACTAAGCTAACTAATTGATAACACCTCAGGTATACCATTCTAGTTGTCTTGTGATGTAGAATTTTGATTTTCTCCTAATTTAATTTAATTTAGGATTTTCTTGTTGTCATTTTTCAACACATTCATATCTTTTAAAGTTGGAAATGAAAATTAAGGATCAACAAAATTGCAATTAACTTGAGTCGAAAATAATTAGTTGAGACACATATGTACTTCTATGATTTGATTTGAAAGTATCTACAATTGCCACTAGCTAAAGACCCAAGGTAACCAGTTGGTTGAACTTCCTTTTCTCAGGTTTCTCATTCTGATAATTTTCGAAAGAAATGAACTGCTGCAACACAACAACTTTGGTCCAATAAGCCCATTGCATATTTTTGTTTGGCAGAAATACTACAAGACGAATATCACATTTATCATTGATGTCGTTTTTTATAGTATAAAGATTGATTCAATAAGGCGACTACAAGCTATGTTAAGAATGCATATGATTGCTTATATCATCTACATCATGTATCTATTTCAGGTTGAAGTTGCGCGTTGAACAATGTTAAAATGGAATCCCAAGCACAATGCAAACCCATACAATGAGATCAATTAGTTATTTTGCACATCAATCAATATTTTTTGGTCTTCACAACATATTATAAATTGTTTTGATCAAAATATTATTCAATGCAATCCTAGGGAAAAACTAGTTATACCAACATTTTAAAGAAGATCCAAGCACTGGTTTTTATGGCCAATGATATTGCGGTCAAGAAGTTGTCCTATAATGAAATGATGGGCAAAAGATTATGGCCCTTGAGGATTTCAATTGATAGATAAATTGAAAAATATGTGACCTATGTCATGCAAGACAATAGAGTGCTCACTAAACCCGTTACTAGGAACTCAAGGTAACATTTGAAGTCTATTTTGCAAAATGATGAGTTGCAGTGCAAGAAGCCCTTCACCTAAAATAATGGCTCTGCTTGTGAGATTCTACCCACCTTCCTGCCTGAAACGATAAAACATATAGGACAATCCCCAAACACAATTCTATATTTTCCACAAAATCCTTTTCCAAACAAGCAATAACTATTTTTAACTCCATAGTCTTTGATAGTCCTAAGAAGAACTGATTGAATCTCATGGACATACTAATGCAAGGAAAAACCACAAAGATGGCAACCCAAAATATTACAAAGGAAAATGGGGCCTCAGTGCACTGGTGTAGTCTTGGAGTGTTAAGCTATCCACTGAGGTTCTATTCTTGGTGTGTTGTACCCCACTAAATGACATGTCCTGATAAATAGATGAGGTTAGGTCCAATTCCAGCAATTTTGACAGAACAACTACCCCTCACACCTGGCTCCTAAGCCAAATGATAGTTTCCCCTCACACCTAGCTCCTAAGCCAAAGGAAATTTGTATAAGACAACTTCTTCTATAAATTCCCAACTCGATTTAATGCATCCTCAATAAATTCCAAAAAATAAAAACTCCAAAAGGTTAAGACAACCTCTTCTATAAATTCCCAACTCGATTCAATGCATCCTCCCATCTCTTCGCAAGCAAACTATATCTCAACACCTTAATGTTATGTATTATTATCTATAATTATTCCCAAAAATAATGGTTATTCATAAGAGCTTCGATATTATCCTCATACAAAAAGTATATCTCTAATAATAGTTAATAAGGCAACCTTAACACAACTCATAGAAAAAGCAAACTCCTTTCAAAAATTGAATATGCATACCATTCATTTGAAAAGTGCAAATTAAAAGAGATTTCACCATAAAAGAGATTTAAATCTCAAGAGATACCATTCATTTGAAAAGTGCAAATTAAAAGAAATTTCACCATAAACGATATTTAAATCTCAAGAGATATTGGTGAGATGTCTTCTACAACTTAGTATAAGGGTAATGTGTAAATGTAATGTAAAAAAGTTTATAAACATTTTTACATGTCACTTTAATATGTTGAGTTTATATTAATATGTCCAATTTATAATACTTAAATTAGTAAACATTTACATGTCAGTTAAAATTAATATAGAGCCCAAGGGAAATATTGTAATCTCTAATAAAATTTAAATTTGTTACGTTGTAATTTTGTTTTTATTAATAAAATTACTAATAATATTTTTAGATTAAAAAAATCATAATATACATATTATATTAAAATATATAAGTAGCAACAATAAGTTAAGATCCATTTTTCCTTGTAAAATAGAAAAAAGATTTATGTAACCATATTTAATTTAAGTAATAAACACATAAACTTACAATATAACAATATGTTTAACCATGGATATTCATGGTCCACTTTTCCATAAATATTCTTAACTTGTAAATAAGGTTTGTTATAATACCATGGGCCAATAGCTTGTCTCATCAATACAACATGCCCAAAAACCATCTCTCATTTCAAACTCAAAATATTTTACAAATATTTTATTTGAATTTAATTTTATAACATTTTTTTTATTTAATTTAAATGAAAAAATATTATAATTACTTTTGAGATATATTTACACCTCTATCACATGAATATATATAATATATAAATAGTAGCTATAAATTAATATCTATTTCACCATATAAATTAAAATAATAATTTTGTAACTATATTTAAATTTCATTAATAAGCACAAAAAAACTTAATACTTACAATATAAAAAGAATTTTAACCATGGATATTCACGACCACTTTACCACTGATATTATTAACCATACCATACCATGGACCAATAAGATGATACCACATGCCCAAAAGCGGCACTCTACATCCCTAGATCTCACTTAAAAACTAAACGTAAACGTACAAATATTATTAACCATACCATACCATGGGCCAATACGATGATACCACCTGCCCAAAAGCGACACTCTACATCCCTAGATCTCACTTAAAAACTAAACGTAAACTTACAGATATTATTAGCCATACCATACCATGGGCCAATACGATAATACCACGTGCCCAAAAGTGGCACTCTACATCCCTAGATCTCACTTAAAAACTAAACCTAAACTTATGGATATTATTAACCATACCATACCATGGGCCAATATGATGATACCACATGCCCAAAAGCGGCACTCTACATCCCTAGATCTCACTTAAAAACTAAATGTAAATGTATGGATATTATTAACCATACCATACCATGGGCCAATACGATGATACCACATGCCCAAAAGCAACCCTAGATCTCACTTAAAAACTAAACGTAAACGCCCAATGTGAGAGTAGATCTCACGTAAAAACTAAACGTAAACTTAAACATTTAACATGTAATGTTTAACATTTAACATTTAACATTTAAAACCTCCTTTTATAACTTTGGATTAATAGAATAAAAAATTTGTTATAATATATATATATATATATATATATGGGAGGGAAAAACAAAGACATAGAGTGATAGAGGTGGAGAGATACTGGGAGTTAAAAGGGAGAGATGAGATAAATTGGAGGAAAGGGGAGAGGAGGAATGCATATGGAGAGATGGAGAGGAGCGAGAGAGGTAGAGAAGGTTAAGAGAGGGAGAGGGAGACATAAAGATGGAGGTGTGAGAGAGAGAAGGAGAGAGGGAGGGAGATAGTAAGAGGATTGGAGGGAGAGAGAACTTGAGAGAGAGGAAGAGAGTGATGGGGCAAGAGAGGGGAGGAATAAGAAATACATAGAGAGAGAGATAAGAGAGAGGGAGGTACGAGAGAAAGAGAGAGAGAAGAAGGATGAGAGAGATTTGATCCCTCAAAAAAGAGGTTTTCACTTAGAGAGATTTGATCCCTCTCAGCACTTAATAGATTCGAGTTAAGATAGATCAATACTCGTGATAAATTATGAACCAACTTTATTAAAAAACATGTTATAATAGATTAAACATATAAATAATGATATATAAAGTTAAAATAAAAATATTAAAAAAAAATTGATATTAATAACGTTATTTTTTCAAAGTATTTATATTTAAAAATTTATTTATATATTTAACATAAAAGTTTTGCTTAAATAAATTTTTACAGAAAATTAATAGAAGTATTAATTTTTTAATAAGAATAATATAAACTCTTTATTTTGTGCATTTTCTTTTCACAATTATTTTACATTTCAATTTGGTAATGAAAAATATAACTAATTATATAACCATTTTTTAAATTTAAATTACTATAAATGCCACTTTACATGTTTGAAGTCCATTACTAGTGATTTAGGCCTACCCCTTGGCGAGCTCAAGTATGCAAAGATTGTTTGTTTTTTTCTCAATAGGATTTATATTTTACACCTCTAATATCTTTACTTTTTGCTAAATTACAAATTATTAAGATATCTAACTTAAAAACTTTTAGTTTTTAAATATATTTTTAAGTTATACAAACTACCCATAAATTTAACCTTATACTTACTAAGCTAACTCCAAATTATCATTAAAAACCAATATCATAATTCCAAAAAGTATATACTATATTCCCAATTTAAGTCCCCAATTTGCTAACTCTTCGAACCTAAACCCAAAAAAGGCCCATCAAACTGAACGATATTACTCCAAATTATGATTTAAAAGAAAAAAGAGATACAATGTTTCCAATTTAACTCCACACTTTGCTCACTCCTCGAACTTAAAACAAAAATATTAAATGTGGCTGAGTATATATTGTTCATCATTAGAGATAAATAATATATGTTCACTCACATTTAATAGCCAATAAAGCAACAAATAAATTTTGCTGTTCTTGACTACCCAACATTCAGGTTTCTTAACTTTTTAATTTACTCTTTTTTTTCTTTAACTCACTTTAATTAGATACACATTTCCAAATTTTTTTTTTTTAACTCATGGTATTCCACCTGTGCACTTGGAATCTAGTTGGTAAAGCTGTAAGAGCCAGTCGTGAAACGGCGCCTCAATGTACTATATAAATTATTGGTAATATCCTCTTTATTTTGTCTACGATATTCATGTACTTACCAAATTTTTATTCCATGTGAGTTAGAGTTGTGGTGGGAAGTGAAATAATGTACTCCTTTGCACCTAATCTCAATGTGCATGGGATTGGTCCTTTAGGTTCCTTAAAAGGATGCATTGAATTTGGTCTTTTGCTGGGTTAAGTAGATAAAAAGAAATTGGCATTTGTCTTGGAAATTATTTTAAAATTTACATAATCATAAATGTTATATTTAACATCAAATAATTATTTTTTAATTTAAAATATAATATTTAAATAAATTATTAATTAAAATTTAATAATAATAAATTAAACATTAATGTTCATGAATTTTGAATAGATAATGATTGGGTGTTTTGTTAAAAGTCACTAATTTAATTTAAAAAATAATAAAAATATTATAGGTTGGTTTTTATACTTTCCTACATGTTTCTACAATTTCAATAAAAAAATTCGAATTGTAAAATTTTTAATTGTATTTGAGTAGCAAATTACCCCATAACAAACAACTTGCTCATCAAATCTCATTCCTACATGGTAACCATAGTTTTCACCTTCAATTCACCACCCATGGCCAACCTTGTAACATGCAACAATTTTACTATGGACCTTTTTGCGAAAATGAAGTAAAAACTACGTGAGATTACTTGAGTTCATGGTAAAATGGGTGGTTTTTTTTTTTTTTTTTAATTAGGTTTTATTTGAATTATGTTATTCAAATTTAGCCCAATATATTGAAGAATTGGTTGTAGATATTGTTTTAATTTAATATATACTAGCAATTGCATCAAATGTTGCAAAGGAAATGCCTTAAAGTATAAATTTGAGAATAATCGTGACATATAGAAGATGATGTGCATCTAATCCAATGAAGATCATGTGTAACTAATCCAATGATTTAGACTTGATGATAAATCAATGTCATTGTTTTAAATTTATACAAAATATTATTTAGAAGTATAATTCAACAATTGCATGAAAAAAGTTCAATAGAAATAAAATAGTTCAATGTTAAATAATAAAAAACATGAATAACAAAAATGTAATCATTGCAACATAGTTTAGAATTTCCTTGTATTCTATTCTACTTTTCTTATAATCACTAATGTTTCCATATTACTTGTTTTCATTTAAAATCATCTAAAAATAGAACTTACAATTATAGACCATTCTAACCAACATGTTAACAACACATTGTATGAAACATCATATCCTCCTTCTCTTACTTGTCACAATTAAGAAGAAGTGATAATGGAATATTAAGTATATCAACAAATTTCTACCAATGTAAGGCACATAACATTGCTACATTAAAAAAAGAATTACTTTTACCTTTATACATGATTATAATATTTATTTTTACACTCCATAATTAATTTTATTACTATGGTAAGTAAATATATTACCACATTTTAACATTTTAACATAGGCTATTAACAATGATCTACTCGGATTATTCCCCACGGGACTTCATTCCTTTAGCCATACAAACCGATAAACTATGTTGGCAGACGTTATAATGGAATCTATGGTTGGCAATTATTATAAACCCTGAAGGGACATATGAAGATTGGTGAGTTCATGATATTTATTTGGAATGATACCCTCCTATTTAATATTATTTGCCATATGCAATTATTTAAGTTAAGATTTAATGGGTTGTACTCCTCACATGGGAATTCGGGTTAATGGTGGACACATGTTCTGCTGGCCACCATTGGATATCAGGGTTAGAGATCTACGGTCATGAGTTCCTCAGAATTCATTTAGGGTAATGACCCTGCCAACCCTAACTGTTTCTGTCATTTCCTTCGACTCCGGCAGCGTTGCTCCTCTACAACCTTGTCGTTTCAATCCTGCTTGACCCGCGTTCAATCTCGCTCAGTTTGGCCACTATGGCTCCTTGGAAGGTAAACGGAATCACGGTTACATTTTTGACTGCTTAGTGCTTTATGTCATAGCAGAGTTTAGTTATTAAATTTTATGAAGTTTCCTTGTTTTAATAGTTTGTTTGCCTGTGTTAACAGGTTGCAAGGTTCAGCTCCACCACTGGGGAAGCCTACCTTTCGGGTCATGGCCGAGGTCCAAGCGTATGTTGCCATCGTCCAGATGCTACTACCCAACCTTCTCAATCGGTAAGTCCCTGGAGAATCAAGCCATTAAGTCTGTCCCTTGCTACATTGCGTTTTTTCAATTTGAGACTATTTTCTTAAGATTTTCCCTCTGGTCTTATCTCCATGCAGGGTCGCATTCATAGCCGATGGGAAGTTCCTACCAGGTAATGCAATCTCTGGCTCTTAATCTTTACTCTTACCATTCGCCACCATTAGAAGGGTTCCACTTCTAATGTTATGTTTTGGTTGTAGCAGGTAAACCTCTACAGTCCCTTATTATGGATTATCTGGTGCAATGCTGTCACACAGAATCACTTCGAATTCTTTCTAATATTGTCATTTGCTGCTAACAGGTACTGGGTTTACTGATATTCTCTTAGTCTCGGCGTGAAGCCCTCCAGTGTTAGCTTTTGGCACTAGCGATGTTATGAATTTATGCATCTAATCTTATGGATTTGCATTGCCATACATTTTGGTTTTCCATGTATCCAAGGGCTCCGCCCTGTGTTATTCTTGGAGACTTGTTTGTAATTTTTTTAAGGGCTTAATCCTGGCTATCAGACGAGTACTCGGCTCTGTCTAAGAGGAATAGTTTACTCTGCAACGATGTTTAATATTGTTTAAAACTTCACTATGTTTATTGGATTGAACTTTGAATTTTTGGGTATACAAATCTTGTATTTTCCTTCAGTTTGGCTCACTCCTGTGAAAGAAGTGTTGCATTGAACATTTAAGTTTTAATAGAATTCATATGTATTGTTTCTCTCTTTACTCTGCTGGGCTTTTACATTAATCTTCATGATTTCTTGAAGAGCTCGTTATCATATTGCTTGTGCAGGATTAGTCTTTTCTCTTTAATTAGTTGTTGCAGCAAGAAAGTTTTGCATGTGGTTATTTCTTTGCATAGGCTGCTATTCTTTTGGGTTTCACTGTGCACGCTCTTTCTAGAGTTTAAATAGGTGTGTTTTCATTTATGCATAGAATTTTTTTTTTATATTCTTTATTGTTTCTAGTTCTTTGGTTTAATAGAGATGTCCGAACCATCTGGGTTTTGGAGTTGTTGCATACAAATCTGCTGTCCGTGTATATCATAGTTTACAGAAGAATGAACAGTTCTGGGTTCTAGGGTTTCGACCTAGGACCCTGAACTAACAGTACTTCTGGTTCATTTTTCTAGTATATATTTTTGTATTGGTTTAACCTGGTAGCATATTTACTCTTCACACTACTTTTTCCTTGAAAAAATAGGTAGTAACTTCAATATATAAATTTTGTTACACAACACACACACACACACACACATATATATGTATATATATATAGAATCTACTGTAATATCTGGATTAATTTACAAGAATTACATATACTATTTATCTACAACATTCACTGTGTAAAAATCTTTACTCCATATTTTTAGGAAAACATTTCCTGCATTTTAAAATATTTCTGTCTAAACAAAAAATTCTAGTTCTTATTGCAATTTGTATACTTATCTCACTCCAGAATTTGTTGATGATGTCCTCCCTACCGTGAGAGAGGCGATTACGTCCTCATCTCCCACCGTGCTCCACACGTGAGGTGAGTAGGTTGACAGATATCCCAGAAGAGACCTCGGGACTCCTAGTCCAATACTCTTCTTTTTCCAGGATTTAGGAATGCTGAGTGTTTTCCACTGGACACCACCAGCTTAGGAATTTCAACTCTCTTCCTCCTTTTTCCTTAGTCACAAGACATAACCCCTTTTCTTCACTGGGATGTACTTTTATCCCCAGAGGAAAGGTAACTGTCTTTAACTGTTTTCTGTTCAGCCACTCTCAGTTCTTGGAATACTTTTATTATTAGTCTTTTTAACTTTTTATGGAACCACTATTCCATAATTAATTTTTTTTTCAACAAAACATAATTAATTTATGTTCATCATGTAATCCTTTTCTCAAAAGAAATAAATGTTTAGTATCTTTAAAAATAAATAACATAACAACTAGTTTGCACTTAAGCCAACTGTCACAACCAAGCAATCATTGCCCTTAACCAAACACATTATACTACAATAACTACTAAAATAATAAGGAAGTTCAAATCCATAAAAAAATATCAATCAACGACACTACAAAAATGAAGTGGTGTATAAAGACACAATAAAAACATTTAGAAAGATGACCAACAATTTGAAAGAAAAATAAGTACAAATTATCCTGATGTGCAAATAATTATAAAAATTTTCTACTTAGTCAACCAACAATAATACAATTTACATCCAAAAATAATATACTAAAACTATAATTTTTTTATAGATTAATGATGAGAATTATTTAAAATTAAGACACATTTGTATAAGTTGTCGTTGGGACAAAATGAATTGGTAATTTCAGAGTTATATAGATCTTTCATCCTTCATTTCACCTTTACCATTTAAGATAATCAAATTGTTTTGAAAAAAAATGAGTATAGGGAAACAAAATTGATGTTTATGTGGTGAGGTTGTGACCCCCAGGCTTGCAACGTTAGGTGCTCTTGTGTCCAAAATAACTTGGGCATATGATGGCACAATTTTATTTGAAATGCAACCTATTTTTGCATAATAACTGTTGAAGGATACACGGACCAAAGGAAAGCATGGTTCAACCCTTCAACACTTCAAGAAGCAACCCCAACATTGAGAGACGATTCCCTCTTTCCTAAAGATGCAATTAAACCATACATTCAGATAACTGAAGAAGAGTATGTGGACATCACTTGGGAAGTTGACGATGTTCTGGTGCTGGAGAATCACTTTGTACAACATGGCGAGAAGGCCTTCAACTAGACCTATAAGAATACTCACAACCTTCTGCAAATAGTATGAGTGGTGTTGGCTCAACTCTCAAGCATTTTTTGTTGTATTATTTCCATTACTAAGTAGTGTTGTTCTTGAAAATTAATCTCAGGTGCTGACCTCTTATTGCCCATCCTGGAAACATGCAAATAGATCTCTCATGGTTTATTCCTGCAAAATTTGTAGTTATACTCAAAACAAAGCCCTTTAATAATCATTGTCTTAAAACACCTCTTACAGAAAAGTGAGTTCAATAATAGAATAAAATAACTCCTTTCCAAACTCTGTTCATCACAAACAACTGAACCATATCTCAATTATGGACAGTCAAGCTTTTAAAAATAAAAAAATACATCTAGAAATAGTCTCTCACCTCCAAAACCCTGGTCACCTGCAAGCTTTGTTTGTTTTCCCTTATATTTGGCCACTGGTTCGAGCTGGTGTTGTTGTTGGCATTGGAATTCCGCTTGAAATTAGGAGCCTCCTAGTCTACACCTTCAGTTAGCATCGATCAGGTGAGGCGATGAAGAGAATGAAGCTCGTCTATTACCTCACTTACGATTGTTGAACAAGGATGGATGAATCTATGCGAGAGAAACCCTCTTCTACCAAACCGAGAGGGGAATAAGCATGTTAAACCATCAAGAAATTTTTCAATAAGAAGCAATTTTTTATTACATTTTGTGCCCATAAGGCGTCCTAACTATTAGTTTTTTCTTAACTATTAGCTATTAATCCGATCACGTAAAAATCTTCAATCGTCTAACATTCCATCCAATGGTGCACACTCGTAGAGAGTGGCAGCTGGGGGAGTTGTTTTCAAAGGGGAATTCCTTACGGTGTAAATTTTTTAAATTTACACCTCATGTGCTTGTGATAAAACCTAACCTTGGCGATGCTTATACAAACTTGGTACCTTGAGATTGTCTTATTGTTCATACAAACTTGGTACCTTGAGATTGGCTTATTGTGACAGTTGCATTAAGGATAACTAGTTGTTAACTAGTTAAAAGACAATTTTAATTATTGTTTTAAGAAAAAAGACTGGAATTATTAATGTTTTGCTGAAAGGTTATTTTCATTAGTGATTAATTATGAATAATAAATCAGCTATGGGAATTAACTTCATAAAAAGTAAAAGCTGATGGTAAATGTTTTCCAAGAACTAGAAAGTGGTTGGGGACAGTTGGAGACAGTTACCTGCTCCACTGGGGATAAGAGACTGATCCCAGTGAGGAGTAGGGGTTGTGTTGATTGAAAAATGGAGAGTGACATTTTTTCAGAGTTGGTTATGACCAGTGGAAACACTCAGAAATTATGAATTATTTCTGGTATTGACTGGACTAGGTGTCTTGAGGTCACAACAGAAATATCCATTGTTAACCCGTACCATTCAGGATTGGAGCACGAGGGCAAGAGGAGGACGTAATCGCCTCTCTTGAAGGTTGGGAGGACCACAACTACAAATTTTAAAATATAGATAAGTAAATGTACAAATTTCATTGTTTTAGAGGATTTAGTGGAAACCTGCTTAAAGTTATTTACAGGTATTTACCCATCTGGAATCGAAAACGGGTTCTTATGTTAGGCATGTGTAGAAATGAAAGAGACTCTGCGATATTAACACTTAATTAATAAAGGTCTCAGAGATTATTGTTTGAGTTCTTCCTATATGCAAGCTTTTATGCTGTATTTGCTTTTAAGTTCATTATTTATGTTAAGAGTAACTATTTCCGAAGATATACATCAGTGACTGTGTAGTAGAGAAATAATGAAAAGAATAGATTTATGAATTTGGAATATAAGATTTATAGTACACTTTTACGAACAATAAATAAAGGTATCTATCGGGAAAAGTTAGGCTGAAATATTGTAGGATAGCATTACAAATGGTGAATGTAGTATAAGCTACAAGAACCCTCAGTCCTTTCTTAATCATAAACCATACAATATGGATATACAAGGAATATAAACTATAAATTGGTTGCATGCATACAACACTGTAAAAGAACTTCATTAAAAAAAATTAGTTAAGCAGAGTAGGCTGTCAGTCGAGGGAGCAGGTGGAATTCCAACCCAAGACCAGTCACCTCTAAGAAATTTGCTATACGCGAACAAAGTCGTAAGGTGGTCTAGACACCACCTATACTGAATTCTTTCATAGAAGAAATTAGATAGAACAGATATATAGTACCAAAAAACTCTGAGTTGAGAATAAATTACATAAAAATAGTGTGTTTATATATATATGGACATTGAACATGAAATGACAAATGAAAATTCTTATGTAATAGCTTTTCGCATAAAAGAAAACAGAGATAAGACCCAAAGGTCGAACATTTATTCATGTCTATCTTTTCAAAAGAATTATAGAAGGCAAACACGATGAAAAATTCAGAAACTATTTCTTTTAAATGCTGCGAGAAAAAACTAATATATTTTTACCATTAAACAGTAGGCAACTACTGTGTGAAAAATAGTATTTTCTTACAGTCCAAAGGAAGCATTTGTTACTAGAAGAAAAAGGAATTTATAAAAGACTTCTTTTGTAATTACATACTCGGATGAAACCGAAAGTCCTATGAAAGAAAACATAGCAAAATTTTACATCTTGAGCCCAGTAAAAATTTACACTGCAAAGATAGTAAATGAGAAGACTGTCCGCAGGGGTTAGCCGGACTTTGTCCCAAATTTTATCACAATTTTTACAAAAGAGCAAAGAAACTAAATAAGGCACTCAAGCCAATATTCAACTTATAAGAAGAGTCATGTCTGGCTAAACAAAAACTCCATGAAAATTAGGAGAACGCCGAGGCAATTAAGACAACTGGGTCAGTGAGCAACATTAAGGTACCTGGAAGGAATTATTCTTGTTAGCCGCATACCCAGGGTAGCTGGTAACCTCCTTTTTGACCATACGAAGTTGAATTAGATTACTAATCTAGTAAAGGGACTAACCTATCATCAAAATGATGAGAAAACTGAATGAGAAAGGTTTTCCTTAAAAAAATGCTTTGCATAATTTTATAAATGAGGAACCATAAAATGTAACGAAGCTAACCTATAAAAGAATTCCTGGAGCGACATTTCCGATCATTGGAATCGTTCAACAACGAGGAGAAATATTAGATGTTAAGCACGTCGTTACTGTCGAGAGGTTAATTCACTATAAGAAGGAAAAACCATGTGTTAAAGCGGATCAATGCTGGAATCATGAAGGGTTTACCTGAACGCATGAATATGTTGAGACTGTGGTGGTTCACCATGGGATACACCACAACGATTGAAGAAAGGGCCCATCTGGCCATGCTGCAACGTCCGAGCCCTGGACACAAGTATAACTCAGGATTTTTAAAGAAATATGGTTCCACAGAGCTGAAGCTCAAACCCTTGCTATGGAAGAAGAATGCTCAGAGGGAATAGAGGAGCGGATAAGGAACCGACACAAAATCATCAACAAAATCCGAAAACCCTTAGGGTTGGCGGAGATATCAACTCATCTCCCGCCTAAAATGTGATCCATGGATCTGCCCAAGATCAATGGCGAGGATCCAAAGAACAATAATATTGTAAACCACACCATATCGCGTGAAATCTTACACCTGTACCAGAATAATAATCACGGCTACCTACTGCAATTAATTTATCAGTTCATGCCAACGAAGCCTCGTTTAAAACAAGTTTCCGATTAGTATTTTCCATGAGATAATGAACATTAAAATCCGTGTGTCAGAGCTGGAGTGTAATAACAATTGTATAAACCTTATAAATCATAACTTATGAATTCGATAAGTAATCACCGTGACAAAGATTAGAATGTATAGTCGTAGAGCTTTTAATGATACAATAAATAAGGTTAATCTTGTTTTAAACCATGGGATTTGGAATTATATAGAGTTGAATAAGATTAATGGGATTGAAGTATGGATTATAATTTATCCTTAGGTACAAAGTAATTTTTTTTTTTATATATGTATGTTACAAGTGGTATCAGAGCAACATTCATACGCTGGGACCCTAAGGGTCAACTAACAATTTGCGCTGTGTATATAATGATGCACAAAGAATAAAAGTATAACAGGAATTATCATGAGGAGAGGAACAACGCAACAACCACCCCAGGACACCAGGGAACCTCAAACACAACCAGTTGTGAACCCTGAGATGTGGGTTTAGCTAAGTGTCGATCAACACCAACAAACAAGTCGACTGTTGGAAGAACATCAACATCAAACCAGCATACTATTGGATACAATACAACAACTGTAGGAAGAGATGGTGCGAGTTCGAAGGGATAATGAACGATTAATTCAAGAGCAAGAGAAGATACTCAAAAGTTTGTTAGACAAACAAAACTAAGGAATGGAACATCCTAGTGTTGATAGGGATATGCAAGAAGGTGACGAACAACAAACAGGAGACAACACCACTGACAAAGCGGAAATAAGCCCATCACAGCAAAGCAAAGAACGAAAACTAAAATGAAGCAGAATCTGGCAATTTGTCGGATCAGCAAGAGGTTAAGAAGTAGAAAGTAGAGCTCGAGGGGGAGTTTCGGAAAATAAAACCACCAAGATTTGATGGTGAAGCTGAGGAAGTGGCAGAGGCATGGTTAATAAACATGAACAAGTATTTTCAAGTGTATGAATATAGCAGCAACCTCAAGGCCATATTGGCCATATATCAGTTAAGGGAGAAAGCCACTTTGTGGTGGGAAGAAGTGAAGAATGTTCGCAGCATTGAGGAACAAGATGTCACTTGGGAATCGTTCCAGCAATATTTTAAAAGACAAGTATTTGATAGAACGATTCTATGATGAGAAAGCTAAGGAATTCCATGACTTGATGTTGGGACAGATGACTATGGATGACTATATCACCAAGTTCACCTCTCTGTTACGATATGTTCCATATCTCTGAGAAGAAAAGACTAAGGTGCAAAGATTTCTGAGCATCCTTCCAACACATATGAAAGAGCGAATTGAATTTGTGAATCCCAAAACCATGGATGAAGCCATTCGTAAGGCACAAATGTGCTATCAACGGTCCAAGGCTAAAGGGGAGGTTGGCAAAAGTTGGCATCCAAGGAAAGGACAGAAAAGTAACTCAAATTTCAAAGGCGCCAAAAGCAGTAACTTTAAGAATTCTGAACGTAATTCTGTCAGCAAACAGTTTGGCAGAAATCATCAAAGAACCCTTTGGCCAATAGAAGAGAAGCCTACAGAGGCATCTAGCAAACCTAAGCAGGGGCAGGTGACCAAGCCACCTCTACAGTGTTGGGGTTGTGGTGAGGCACACTATTATAAAAATTTCCCACATCGAGCAAGAAATGATAAAGTTTCAAACTTGCAGGAGGCTTCTTGATCCGGATTTATGCAGGAACGCAACAAAATAAACATATAACCATAAATACAGAGATGCAACGGAAATAACACTTCATTTCATTAATATCAAAGAACTGAAATTTGCTTACAGACAGAATGGAAATAAGACTAGCTAGGGCGCTGGTAGCTATCTCTGAGAAGAGATGTGGCGGCTACAGGCCTCTGAACTGAGTTACAATGAGGCTCGAGGGCCTATTTATTATTGAGAAACAATGGAGAACCCTCAACATCCCAAAAACCTAAACCTAGGAGATGAAGCGCCAAAACTATGGGCCCCGTTTGGGTAAATTGGTGTTTCAACTTCCCAGGGACGTAACTTTGGCATACTATCTCCGTTTGACGCACATGATACATCATTAGAAAGCTCTATCCGGAGGCTAAAAGTTTCGCACGAATATCAACCGAGAAATGGAATGATAATCGGCGGAAAACTTCATACTTAAAAAACGTCGTTTAGGGCCTCAAACGGCTCCGGAAGTTCAGGACCCGAAAAACTGCTAAAAATAGTAAGTTATGCCGAAACTGAAAAACTGAAAGAGACAATGGTGGGGGGCCAAGTGGAATAGGTGGGTGGCCACCAATATCCAACTGGATCATTCCTCCCCCCTTAGGAAGCAATGGTCCCCATTGCGTTAAGTTCCTCCATGAGATGAGGAAATTTCTGCTGAACTTGGTCCCTGGTGAACCACTTTCCTTGGTGCAGGAGTTGGCCAGCTTTGACAACCCGATACGGTTGGATCTGTTGTTGACGAGTGTTCTTGATTTGAATGTCCATGATACAATCTGTGGTGGCCTGTTCCATGCAGTCTGGGTTTAACTCTGTTGGTGTGAGTTGTTCTGCAATGTCTGAGGTGTCCAGTAGAGGTGGAAAGTAAGGACGAAGGCGATCCACATTGAAGACTGGGTGCAGACCAAGGAATGGAGGAATACTAAGCTCGAAGGCATTGTTCCCTACAGCCTTGGTGACGGTGTACGGCCCGTATCGGAGCGGGCGAAGCTTGCGGTGGGGTCCAGTGAGGCGCTCCTTCTGCAAATGTAGCCATACTTTGTCACCCACCTGGAAGTTGTGTGGCACCGGGTGTTGATCATGGCGTTGCTTGTACTTGGCATTGGCTCTGTCCAATATATCATGAACCTGTTGGCGGATGTGTTGAATGCGCTCGATGAAGCTACTGGCTTTGTCAACTTCAGACTGGACATGAGCTGAATTGGCCTGAGCAGCTGCAAATGGCATGGCTACGTCAATGGGACACAGTGGCTGGAATCCCAAGCCCACCTGAAAGGGGCTATGGCCGATTGAACTGTGGAGAGCCCGATTATAACTATGTTGTACATAAGGGAGGCTCTCGTCCCATGTGCGTGGATGCTTTGAATTGTACATGCGCAGAATGTGTACAATCATTCTGTTGACGACCTCTGTCTGGCCATGTGTTTGGGGATGGAAAGCTGTGGACTTGGTGAGCTTGGTATCCAACATCGACCAGAGGCTGGACCAAAATGTGCTGAGGAACCTGCTATCCCGATCTGATATGATAGACTGTGGGATCCCAAAGTGCACCCACACTCGTTCAAAGAAGAGTTTAGCAGTGGCTTCTGCTGTGATATTCTTCTTGCAGGCCGCCATAATGGCCATCTTCGATAATCTGTCGACGACCACAAAAACACAGTCATTTCCCTGCTTAGTAGAAGGCAGGCCCGACATGTAATCCATGGAGATGGATTCCCAAGGTCGACTAGGGGTAGGTAGAGGAGTATATAGGCCTTACTTCTTGATGGTCGGTTTGGCAATGGCACAAGCAGTGCAGGATCTGATGTGCTTCTCGACATCCTTTCGAAGGTTCGGCCAATAGAAATACTTCTGTAGTATTGCTATTGTTTTCTCGACCCCGAAATGCCCAGCGACTCGACTGTAGTGTGCTTCCCATATCATCTTGGCACGCTCGCTTGAAGGAACACATAGGTGTCCCAGGTGACATAAAAGTGCATCTTGGAGGTGAAAATTTGGAACTTGCGTGCCCCCCAAGAGTGCCTTGTAAGTGTGGCCGAATTCTGGGTCACTCTCATAGAGAAGCGGCCAATCAGAAGTCTCGTGCCCACAAGAGTTGAGCACGGTAGTGAGCGCCACGATCGGTGGTCGGCTGAGGCAGTCTGCAACATTATTGGTGCTACCCTTCTTGTACTTGATGTTCAAATGAAACTGTTGCAGATATGTGGACCACTTCTGATGGCGATCATTCTGCAACTTCCCTTGTGTCTGTATGAACTGCAGGGGCCGGTGGTTCGTGTGGATGATTGTTTCCTTCCCCAAAATGTAATGCTTCCATTGTCGACAGGCTTGCACAATGGAATACATTTCTTTGTCATAGGTGGGATACTTGCGAACTATCTCAGACAATGTCTCACTGTGATATGCCACTGGATGTCCCTGTTGAGTAAGAACTGCCCCAATAGCATAGTCAGAGGCATCTGTCTCGATCTCAAATGGCTGTTGCAAGTCTGGTAATGTGAGCACTGGGGCAGAACAGAGGCGATTTTTCAATTCTGTGAACGCCTTTTGTTGAGGTTACGACCAAAGGAATTTTGCTCTCGCTCCTCCCTTGGTGACTTGACTCAAGGGCCATGTGATATGAGAGAATCCCAACACGAATCTATGGTAGAAATTAGCAAGACCCAGAAAGTTGCGAAGCTCTGTTATAGTGGTTGGGGCTGGCCAATCCCGAATGACTTGGATCTTGGCTGGATCCACATGCACCCCCTTTCATCAATAATGTATCCCAGATATTGAACCTGGGTCATGCCAAAAGTGCACTTCTCCAAATTGGCACACAACTTGTGTTGCCGCAGTGTTTGGAGGACTTGTCGGATGTGGTGAAGGTGCTCTTCCCAAGTCTGGCTAAAGATCGGAATGTCATCCAAGTACACCACTACAAATGAGTTGGTGAATGGCCGCAAGATGTCATCCATCATCCTCATGAAGGTGGCGGGAGCATTCGTCAACCCGAAAGGCATGACCAGCCATTCGAAAAGGCCTTCCTTGGCTTTGAAGGCAGTCTTCCACACATCGAAGGGTTCAATTGGTACCTGGTGATACCCAGACTTCAGGTCAATCTTGCTGAAATATTTTGCACCTTTGAGTTGGTCCAGAAGGTCATCAATCCGTGGGATTGAGTACCTATTCCGGACAATGATCTTGTTCAGCGCCCGATAGTCAATACAGAGTCTCCACGTCCCATCCTTCTTCTGTACCAACACGATCGGGCTCCCACAGGGCGATGAACTTGGTCTGATGTGACCTTTCTGCAACAGCTCCTGAATCTACCTCTTGATTTCATCATTTTCCAGAACAGAGCGTCGATAGATTGGTCCATTGGGTAGTGGCGCACCTGGGGTCAGATCAATCGGGTGCTTGACCTGGCAGTGCAGAGGAACCCCTGTGGGTGAGGTGAAGATGTCCCCGTACTCCTCCACGACCTTATCCATTTGTTGTTGTCGTGCAGAGGGGCCCTGTCTGGAGGTCGTGGCCACGGTCTTCTTCTTGCCCTGGGGGCGGATCATCAGGAAAACGAATTTCCTGGTTTGGGAAATGAGCTTACTACATTGTTTTGCAGTAACCAAAGAGATAGTCGTAGGAGGTGGTACCTCTGGTATTCTGTACAACTTATTTCCCAAAGTAATAATAACAGCACGAGGTCGAGACTCATACACAGCATGACGCTTCCACAAGTATGGTTGTCCTAATAATACATCAGAAACATCAATAGGAGCAACGTCACATAATACCTCATCCGTGAAGGGCTTGATTCTATAGGGAAGGCGGCACTGCTGGCTGACGCGGAGATCTCGTCCTTGGTGAAGCCACCCGATGGTGTATGGATGTGGGTGAGCTGTGGTCGGCAAGCCCAACCGCTTCACGGCGTCTGCTGGAATGAGGTTCTTTTGGCTCCCATTGTCGACAATGAACTGTACAGGGGAGCCCTTTACCCACATCTGGGAGTGGAAGAGACGTTCCTCCTCCTCTGGATCTTCCGGTTCCTCCTTCTGGACCTTTGTAGTGGCAACGGTGGCGTTGGGCTCCGCATCAATAATCTGTTTCCCTTTTTCATTCCCCTTTTCAGGTTCTGATTCGGAGTCGGAGCATGCATCTGACTCAGAAGCCCTCATCTCGGCCACTAGCGACTGCTTGGCCCGACACTCACTTGTGTTGTGAGTGGAGCTCTTATGGAGCTCACACCACTTTCCCGTGTCCTTCTTTGGCTTTGCGGTGCTGTTCTTTTCTTGTGGCTTCGATGAGTTGTCTTTAGCCGCCATGCCTTGGCTCGGTCCTTTGTTCTACGGTTTGGAAGCACCTTTCCCTTGCTTTTGATTCGCAGATCCAAAGTCTCGCTTCTTCTGCTTGAATTTCTGCTCAATCTTGGCAGCATACCGGTATGCGGTACCAAGCGAGGAGATGTAGAGGAACTCCATTTCCTCCTCAATATATATCTGTGCAGAGAACTGTGATACTTTAGCACCAGATGTTTCTCTGAATCTTTGATGCCCAACTTTGTGCGCAGGGTATGGAATAGATTCGTCAGCTCATGCACATCTTGATCCCTTTGTTGTCGCAGCGTGGTCCATTGTATGTACTTGTCCTCATAGCTCCCCACGGGATAGTAATGTTCCTTGACGGCGTCTCGGAAAGAATTCCAAGTTGGTACGGCCGAGAACAGAGAGGGTTCTGTCTGTTCCTTGTTCTCACAGTAGGTTTCCCACCAGTCCTTAACATGGGGGGTAGCATTGAGGAGTGCAAAAATAATCTTCTCCCGGTCTGAAAAGTTATGAACATAGAAATATCCTTCTAATAGATTCAACCATCTATCTACGGCATCTACGTCTATTTGACACTCAAATATGGGAATGTCAAAATTTACTTGTACCTTAAAAGGAGTCGCACCTTCAGAGTGGCTGCTGGATGCAGATCTCACGCCGCTACCACAGATGGCCCGTTGAAAAAGGATCTCGGTAAAGTTATCCATCATCAAATTCCTTTTTTTTTCGAGGGCCTCCTCAAGAAATATTTGGATAGGATCTCCTGCTCCCTCATCTTTATTTTCATCCCCCATGGGTGGTCGTTGGGGTTTTCCAGGCCGATCTTGCAAAGGTTCCACCAAATCGAGCCCTAACTCTTTATACCCCATCCTCGTTGGGGACATGCAAAGAAGGATCGAAAAAAAGAAGACCGCTCTGATACGAGTGATCCATATTTATACAGGAATGCAACAGAATACACATATAACCATAAATACAAAGATGCAGCAAAAATAACACTTCATTTCATTAATATCAAGGAAACGAAGTTTGCTTACGGACAAAATGGAAATAAGACTAGCTAGGGCGTTTGGTAGCTATCTACCGAGAAGAGATGTGTCCGGGCCTACGAGCGAGTTACGGTGAGGCTCGAGGAGCCTGTTATTATTGAGAAACAATGGAGAATCCTAAACATCCAAAAACCTAACCCTAGGAGATGAAGCGCCAAAACTATGGGCCCTGTTTGGGTAAATTGGTGTTTCAACTTCCTAGGGACGTAACTTTGGCATACTATCTCCGTTTGACGCACATGATACATCATTAGAAAGCTCTATCCGAGGACTACAAATTTCACCATGAATATCATTTTGGAACGGAATGATATTCACTGGAGGCGCGATGCCCAAAAAACGTCGTTTAGGGCCTCAAAACGGCTCCGAAAGTTCAGGACCCGAAAAACTGCTAAAAATAGTAAATTATGCCGAAACTGAAAAACTGAAAGAGACAATGGTGGGGGCCCAAGTGGAATAGGCGGGTGGCCACCAATATCCACCTGGATCACTTCTACAGTAGGCGATGTGGCGTGAAACATTCCTCATATCAACACGGCGTTGGAGGATCGACAGGCAGATTATTAGCCAACAATGATTGAGCTAGAAGGTAAATTACTATCTCAATCTGTTTCTATTTTGGTAGACCCAGGTGCAAGTCTGAGTTATGCTAGTCCCAAAATAGTGGAAATTTGTAAATTAAAAGAACAAAAATTCAAAAACTCATGGCTGGTACAGCTAGCCACAGGAGCAAAAAGAAAGGTGATTGCTAAGATCCCAAACTGTATATTAGAAATTGCAGAACAACAGTTGAATGTGGACTTGACCATACTGCCATTAGGGTCCTCTGATGTTTTGCTGGGCATGGATTGGCTAGAAAAATGTTGGACCTTAGTGGAATGCAAGGAAAATATTATTTATTACAGAATGCAAGATGGAACATGTAAGGAGATTCAAGGAGTCAAGAAGCCATTACAACTACGTCCAATCACGACATCCCAAATGAGTAAATGTATGAGGAAGGGGTGCCAAATATATCCTATTCAGGTTGAATATGCTAACTTCAAGGAAAAAGCGCCTTTGATGGAAAACATACCAGTGGTACAAGACTTCATGGATGTTTTTCCAGAAAGTATCCCTAGATTGCCACCAAGGCAAGATATTGATTTTACTATAGAGCTGATGCTAGGAGCATCACTTGTGTCAAGGGCTCCTTACAGAATAAGCGTTCCAGAATTAACTGAATTGAAAATGCAGTTACAAGAATTGTTGGAAAAAGGTTACATTCGTCCAAGTGTGTCCCCTTTGGGAGCACCAGTGCTGTTCGTGAAGAAGAAGGACGGAACCATGCGAATGTGCATGGATTATAGACAACTTAACAAGTTAACAATTAAGAATAAGTATCCATTACCAAGGATTGATGATCTGTTTGATCAAATGAAGGGATCCACGATGTTTTCCAAGATAAATTTAAGATCTCAATATCACCAGATTCGAATCAAGGATGAAGACATTTGCAAGACAACATTTCGTACTAGGTACGGGCATTATGAATTTGTGGTGTTACCCTTTGGGTTAACAAACGCACCAGCAACCTTTATGAGGTTAATGCATGGAATCTTCCATCCTTTCTTGGATAATTTTGTACTTATATTTATAGATGACATTTTAATCTATTCTAGAAACCAGGAAGAACATAGAGAGCATCTAAGGATTGTGCTGGAAATGCGAAGAAAACTCCAGTTGTACGCTAAGTTCAGCAAATGTGATTTCTTTAAAACATAAATCCAGTACCTAGACCATGTCATTGCAACATAAGGGAT
Organism: Pinus albicaulis; assembly: GCA_034641835.2. Classification (NCBI taxonomy): domain Eukaryota; kingdom Viridiplantae; phylum Streptophyta; class Pinopsida; order Pinales; family Pinaceae; genus Pinus; species Pinus albicaulis. Next base: position 185,357,743 of record CM076573.1, read on the forward strand.
TTTTGTTGATCCCGAGAAAATCAAGACAATTATGGAATGGCAAGTACCCCATAATGTGGCAGACATTCGATCCTTTATGGGATTAGCTAGGTATTATCGGAGATTTATTGAGGGATTATCTAGGATTGCTTTTCCCATAACCTCTTTGCAGATAAAAGGAAAAGTTTTTAAGTGGACTGTTGAGTGTCAGAAGAGTTTTGAAAAATTGAAACAACTTTTGACCACTGCACCAGTGCTGAGGGTAGCTGACCCTAACAAAGAATTTGAAGTATGTACAGACGCCAGTAAAGAGGGTGTTGGGGTAGTTCTATCTCAGGAAGGAAAAGTAGTGGCATATGAGTCAAGAAAGTTGAAGGATCATGAACAAACATACTCAACCTATGATCTATAATTAACAACAGTAGTTCATGCGCTCCGGGTATGGAGACACTACTTGCTGGGAAAAAAGTTTGTGTTAAAGACAGATCATAGCAGCTTGACTAGTTACTTCAAGCAAGCTGATTTAAACTCTAGATAAGCAAGATGGAGTGCCTTTTTAAGTGATTTTGATATGGACATCCAACACGTGAAGGGTAAGGAAAACCGGGTAGCTGATGCTTTAAGTAGAAAACTACATGGTGTTTTTGAACTATATTGCAATCAGTTGGAAAGTAAATTTTTAGATCAAGTAAAAGAAGAAGCACAAAAAGATCCAGAATATCAATTCCTATGGCAGAAAATGGAAGAAACCAGAAATAAAGGAAGTACTTCTGAGTATGGAGTAAATGAGGATCAAATGCTAACTTTTAGAGGTAAGGTGTATGTACCAAACCGTATGGACCTAAAGGAGCTGATAATGAATGAGTACCATCGCAGCAATTATGCAGGTCACCCAAGATACCAGAAAATGTTGACTGCAATTAGAAAGGTATATTTCTGGCTTGGTATGCGTAAAAATATTGCTGAGTATTTAAATAAATGTTTGGAGTGTCAGCGGGTGAAGGTGGAGCATCAACATCCAGCAGGATTGTTGTAGCCCATACCGGTACCTGAATGGAAGTGGGAGGTCATATCCCTGGACTTCATTACAGGTTTACCGTGAAAAAAAAAGCAAAATGACTCCATCATGGTGGTATTGGACAGACTGAGTAAATCTACACATTTTATACTTGTGCAGTCTACTTACAAGACTGTATAGATAGTAGAAATATTGAGGGAAATTTTCAGGTTGCCTGGTATTCCGAAGACGGTTATCTCAGACAGGGATGTTAAGTTTACACCAGCATTTTGGAAGACTCTGTTTACAGGGCTGGGGACCCAAATAAACTTGATCACTGATTATCATCCCCACATAGACGATCAAACAGAGTGAGTAAACCAAGTGTTGGAAGATATGTTGCACATGTATGTGATGCAGCAGCCAACCAAATGGGAAGACTATTTGCATCTTGTTGAATTTTCTTACAACAACAGCTATCAGGAGCCCCTGAAGATGAGTCCTTTTGAGGCCTTGTATGGGAGGTAGTGTCATACACCCATAAATTAGAGCAGTCCCGAAACAAAATTAATGTTGGGATCTGAGATGCTTGCTAAAATGGAATCAGAAGTAAAGAAGATAAGGTAAAATATGAAGGCTGCACAAGATCGACAGAAGATCTATGCAAATAAAAATAGGTCTTATCTGGAATTTGAAGTGGGAGACCATGTGTATGTGAGGATCAAACCTAAGAGGAGTACCTTGCGGTGGACCTTTTGTGCCAAATTGGCTCCTAGGTTCTATGGAACCTTCCAAATTCTGGAAAGGGTAGGACCTGTGGCCTATCGGCTGGCTTTACCCAGTCACATTCGAGTACACAATGTGTTTGATGTGTCCCTATTGAAGCGTTATGTGCATGATTCAAAGCACGTAATACATTGGAAAAATATATAGGTAGGATAGAATTAAAAATCCTAACTTGGAATATGATTTCTTTATGAGAATTTGACATGTAACTTTGCTTTTTGCAGGTAGAGTCGGACAACGAGTTTCTGGTCGAGCCGCAACACATACTTGACCGGAGGGAAATCATGCTACGAAAGCGAGTCATCACCCAGGTTAAAGTGCAGTGGAAGCACTTCGGCTCGGATGATTCTACTTGGGAGGAAAAAATATTTGTGCATGAGGCTTACCTAGAGCTCTTTTCAGAGTTAGAGTGAAACACCGAGGACGGTGTTACTTCCAGGGGGGGAAGTTGTGATAGCTGCATTAAGGATAACTAGTTGTTAACTAGTTAAAATACAATTTTAATTATTGTTTTGAGAAAAAAGTCTGGAATTATTAATGTTTTGCTGAAAGGTTATTTTCATTAGTGATTAATTATGAATAATAAATCAGTTATGGGAATTAACTTCATAAAAAGTAAAGGTTGATGGTAAATGTTTTCCAAAAAGTGGAAAGTGGTTGGGGACAGTTGGAGATAGTTACATGATCCTCTGGGGATAAGAGACTGATCCCAGTGAAGAGTAGGGGTTCTATTGATGGAAAAAGGGAGAGTGAAATTTTTCCAGAGCTGGTTATGACTAGTGGAAACACTCAAAAAATCCTGAATTATTTCTAGCACTGACTGGACTAGGTGTCCTGAGGTCACAATAGAAATATCCATTGTTAACCCGTACCATTCAGGATTGGAGCACAGGGGAAAGAGGAGGACGTAATCGCCTCTCTTGAAGGTTGGGAGGACCACAACTACAAATTTTAAAATACAGATAAGTACATGTGAAAATTTCAGTGTTTTAGAGGATTTAGTGGAAACCTACTTAAAGTTATTTACAGGTATTTACCCATCTGGAATCGAAAACGGGTTCTTATGTTAGGCATGTGTAGAAATGAAAGAGACTCTGCGATATTAACACTTAATTAATAAAGGTCTCAGAGATTACTGTTTAAGTTCTTCCTATATGCAAGTTTTTATATTGTATTTGATTTTAAGTTCAGTAGTTATGTTAAGAGTAACTATTTCTGAAGATATACATCAGTGACTGTGTAGTAGAGAAATAATGAAAAGAATAGATTTATGAATCTGGAATATAATATTTATAGTACAATTTTACGAACAGTAAATAAAGGTATCTATTGGGAAACGTTAGGCTGAAATACTGTAGGATATCATTACAAATGGTGAATGCAGTATAAGCTACAAGAACCCTCGGTCCTTTCGTAATCATAACCCATACAATATGGATATACAAGGAATATAAACTATAAAGTGGTTGCATGCATACAACGCTGTAAAAGAACTTCATTAAAAAAAAATAGTTAAGCAGAGTAGGCTGTCAGTCGAGGGTGCAGGTGGAATTCCAACCCAAGGCCAGTCACCTTTCAGAAATTCGCTATACGTGAGAAGAGTCGTAAGGTGGTCCGGACACCGCCTATACTGAATTGTTTCATAGAAGAAATTAGACAGAACAGATATATAGTACCGAAAAAATATGAGTTGAGAATAAAATACAGAAAAATAGTGCGTTTATATATATATGGACATTGAACATGAAATGACAAATGAGAATGCTTATGTAATAGCTTTTCGCATAAAAGAAAACAGAGATAAGACCCGAAGGTCGAACATTTATTCATGTCTATCTTTTCGAAAGAATTATAGAAGGCAAACACGATGAAAAATCCAGAAATTATTGCTTTTAAATGTTGCGAGAAAAACTAATATATTTTTACCATTAAACAGTAGGAAACTATTGTGTGAAAAATAGTATTTTCTTATAGTCCAAAGGAAGCATCTGTTACTAGAAGAAAAAGGAATTTATAAAAGACTTCTTTTGTAATTACATACTCAGACGGAACCGAAAGTCCTATGAAAGAAAACATAGCAAAATTTTACATCTTGAGCCCAGTAAAAATTTACACTGCAAAGATAGTAAATGAGAAGACTGTCCATAGGGGCTGGCCGAACTTTGTCCCGAATTTTATCACAATTTTTACAAAAGAGAAAAGAAACTAAATAAGGCACTCAAGCCAATATTCAACTTATAATAAGAGTCATGTCTGGCTAAACAAAAACTCCATGAAAATTAGGAGAATGCAGAGGCAGTTAAGACAACTAGGTCGGTGAGCAACATTGAGGTACTTGGAAGGAATTAGTCTTGTTAGTTGCATACCCAGGGTAGCTGGTAACCCCCTTTTCGACCATACGAAGTTGAATTAGATTATCAATCTAGTAAAGGGACTAATTTGTCATCAAAATGATGAGAAAACCAAATGAGAAAGGTTTTCCTTTAAAAAAATGCTTTGCGTAATTTTATAAAAGAGGAACCATAAAACGTAACAAAGATAACCTGTAAAAGAAGTCTTGGAGTGGCATTTCCAATCACTGGAATCCTTTAAAAACGAGGAGAAATATTAGATGTTCAACATGGGGTCACTGTCGAGAGGTTAATTCACTGTAAGAAGGAAAAACCATGTGTTAAAGCGGATCAATGTTGGAATCATGAAGGGTTTACCTGAACACGTGAATATGTTGAGACTGTGGTGGTTCGCTATGGGATACACCACAACAGTTGAATAAATGACCCTTCTGGCCATGCTGCAACATCTGAGCCCTGGACACAAGTATAGCTCAATATTTCTAAAGAAATATGGTTCCACAGAGTCTGAGCTCAAACCCTCGCGGTGGAAGCAGAAAGCTCAGAGGAACAGAGGAGTGGAGAAGGAACCGACACAGAATCATCAACAAAAGGTGGAAACCCTTAGGGTTGACGGAGATATCAACTCATCTCCTGCCTAAAATGTGATCCATGGATCTGCCCAAGATCAACGTCGAGGATCCAAAGAACAAGAATATTGTAAACCACACCATATCACATGAAATATTACACATGTACCAGAATAATAATCATTGATACCTACTTCAATTAATTTATCAATTCATGCCAACGAAGCCTTGTTTAAAATAAGTTTCTGGTTAGTATTTTCCATGAGATAATGAACGCTAAAATCCGTGTGTCAGAGCCAGAGTGTAATAAGAATTGTATAAACCTTATAAATCGTAACTTATGAATTCGATAAGTAATCACCATGACAAAGGTTAGAATGTATAGTCATAGAACTTTTAACGATACAATAAATAAGGTGAATCTTGTTTTAAACCATGGGATTTGGAATTATATATAGTTGAATAAGATTAATGGGATTGAAGTATGGATTAGAATTTATCCTTAGGTACAAAGTAAATTTTTTTTTTATATATGTATGTTACACTTATCGTAGTTTTCTCTCTAATACCCTGTTAAGTTTTGTACCTAGCATCCAAAAATTAGTTCATAGCAAATTATTATTGATCTTCTCAATAAGAGCACCACTATGTTCTTAACACAATTTTTTAATGGAATAAAAAATATTAAGCAATCTCAATCACATGTGACAAATACAATTTTTTCCCAATTAATAGTCCTTCATTAACTTAATAATATTAATCTACTTGGACCATTGTCTTAGGATGACACAACTAAGAAAAATACATTAACATACATTGGATTTGATCCAACTAATCAAGTCATGTATTTGTCCTTGATTTTCTTAGTTGACCCACATCTCCTATATTGTGTTGTTGCACATTTCTCAAATCAAACACACTCGAGTATCTTAGTCTTCATTTGAGAAAATCCCTCTCTCAATGGCTTGTGTCATTGCATGGTTTGTCTTTCTCTTTTCCTTTATTTTATGAATTTTTGTTGAACTAAATTCCTAACCCTAATCTCCAAAATATCTCACTTAAGAGTAATAATTAAGATAAAATCATAATCACTAAATTAAATACTTTATTTTTCCTAAGTTTCTTTAGCATAATATAACATAATTAATTCGATGTTTTTCCTAAGTTATACTTGGGCTAAGTTACAATAACAAATTATTCAATACTTGAACAAGCGTCCTAAGGAGACTTTAGGAAACTTCTACACAACTAGATACTTAGGCAGCTTCTACACATCTAGATACTTAATCATGTACACAAGAGCCTTCTCTAGCTACAACATCACGACCTCAACATTTATGGTTAAGTTTCTATTTTATTGGGTGATTTACTTAGTCAAATTTCACTTTTGTTGAGTGCTTGGTGTATGCACACTTAGTTGTGAGTTTGCATATCAATATGGTGCATGTGATTCATTAATTTTATCCTATTTGCAAAATATAAGGTAATCATGTAATTTGGGTGGTAAAAACTTATGGTTTTGAACTTTGTGGGTCTTCATATGTGTTATTCATTAACTTTGATATTCCTTTATTTGATTAGTTGGCTACATCACTTTGTTTTTTTTGTTATTTCCCTATTTTTAGGCTTGTTAATCTTCATTCCCACCTCAAAAGTAGTTTCAACATAGGCTCTTGAGTGAGGATGTAACCTTCTTCTTCATTAAGGGAATCTAGGTTAGTCATGCTTTCATATAATTGATAAATCTATAAATTATCTATATGTAGCTTGCTTACTCATTTCAATGTGTTGAGTATATATTATCTCTACTTATCTTTTTAGTGGGAATATCGCCATTTCAAAGTATTTGATTAATATCTAATCTTTCTTTGTGATTTCATGTGCGTTTCTTTGCGAGGTAATTATAATGAATCTAGGTCACTCATGCTTTCACATAATTGATAAATCTATAAATTATCTATGTAGCTTGCTTACTCATTTCAATGTGTTGAGTATATATTATCCCTACTTATCTTTCTAGTGGGAATATCACCATTTCAAAGTATTTGATTAATATCTAACCTTTCTTTGTGATTTCATGTGTGTTCCTTTGCCAGGTAATTATTATAAATTGATTAAAGTATAATAGGTCAATCCACACCTAATCATTTATTTTATATACCTAAAAAAGTATGTACTTAATAAATTAACCATAAATCCATCTTCACTCTGGATCTAGCAAGAGTCAAGAGGAATCAAAATTTTCAAGATGCAAATTTCTATTTTCTATTTTAGTGCAAAACTTGAGGTTTGTACCTCAAGTGATTTGATTCCACTACGTTCTTAGTCACTTCTTAGTACATCTGGAATTAAGATGGATTCTAGAGTTAAGATGGATCTATCCTCATTTTGAACAACATGCTATAAAATGCTTTGTATAAATTATAATGAAATGTCTTTTGTTATTAATATTTTTTTTTATTTTAAATGTTATATGTCAATTGAACATGAAATGAATTAGAACATAATATAATATCAATAATATTGATTTTACATGTAATTTGTTAACTCCATATAAAAAGTGAAAGAATTACATATTTCCCTACTAAAGGTAATTTTTTTTTTACTTCCAATTACTTTATCTTTGTATAAATTTTGATTTAAAACTAAGGTAAAAATTGAAGTATTTTATTTATGGTAGACATTGAATTTTTTTGTTATTAGTATTTTTATTTATTATTAATATAAACATTATTGTATTTTATTTAAATATAATGTTACATGATAACATCTCTCTCATACGAGGTAGAATGTATCTGAGCACAATAAACTCTAATAATAAATTTATTAGATATTCTATTTTTTTCCTTATACATTAAAATAATTTTGACAATAAATTTAATGGTTGTTATCTATTAATTTTAGTAGAATGACATAAAGTGGATTAGATAACACTTGCTTGTATTTGCAAATTTACACTATCCTATAATAAACTACGAAAAAAAAAAAATCAATTTAATTTATATTTATATTTTTTAAAAATTAATGCATGTTTAGGTACTGTATATTTTTATAATAATTAAAATAATTATTATTTTTATATCTTTTATTAATTAAAATAATCAACTTTTTAAATAAACGTGTCTTATTTATATAAGAAACCCAAAACCTATTCATCCAAATGTATTAACCTAGTGGAGACAACTAACCATTACCCTCTGGTATAAGAGGCTCGAGAGAGACAAGCAACCTTAAGACAATGCTAAATTCCTCCTAAATTTCATTCAAAAAATTGTTTACAAAATCAATGATGGATCAGAATTCATTAAATCTGGTTTACATCTTTCTCACAAACTTCCATATTGAACTATCCTACATATACATACAAATAAATTTAAGCCTTGTAACAATTACCAATCATCTATACATGACACAAGGGTCTCTTATACAAAAATGTACAGATATATGTTCATCAAATTAAACCAGAGGCTGAAGTAATTCTCATTAAAAAAAAATCGACAAAAAAACAAGTGTTGGTGATTTGTCTGCTACATTGTTTGTTAATGTTGTTTGCTTCATCTAGCTGCACAGTGCTTATCAAATTCTTTAGTGTCTGCCATACTAAATTATTACAAAATTCTACAAAGCACATCCACATTCTTGAACTCCAATCTTTAGCGCTCAGATCTGCTCACTGCACTTTCTCCTTATAAATTCGATCTGCAGGTGAACTCCAATGGGCCAGACCAAACCCACTTTCTCCTCATAAATTCGATCTGCAGGTGAACTCCAATGGGCCAGACCAAACCCACATTGGATAGAGGAGTAGGCCCCTTCTAAATAGGGGCTGATCAGTGGGAAGAATGCAAAAGATTGATCAGTGGAAAGAATGCAAAAGATATGCATAAGCATTGAAGTGGCATCATTGTAAAACGTGTGTGGCAGAACCGACACATGGCCCCTTTTCTACCTCTTTGTTTGAGTGCTATCCATTTATCCCTCTCGGTTTTCTTTCTATCTCCCACAAATAATGCTATCTATATTAAAATACTATATTTGCAATCATAAATATAAGAAATTAACTTTTAAAACATAAAATGATAGGTTTCGGAATATAAAATTAAAAAAAAAAAGAATTATCTAAATTTAAAATAACAAAACAAATTTAAAAAAATAAAATTTAAAATTTAAAAATAAACTATATTATATTACTAGAAAGAAATATATAGTTTATTTAAAAAAAAATTAACAAAATACATAAAAGAAGACAAATAAAAAAAGAGAGATTGAAAATGAAAAAAGGTCAAAAGATAATCTAACTTTCAGATATTTAAAAAAAGATCAAAATCGCATGGAAGCATCAAAGGATTTGTGAGCATGCAGATGGCCTTAGGCATGGGAGATCTCGATCCTCAACCCTAGTTGAACACGCTGAAAAGAGGAACCATCACATATGCATCTAAGATTTATTGCTTGAATCCATTTTCATCACTGTAAATTAAGGGAGGTTTTAGAGATTGAAAAAAGACCTCTCAATCTCAATAGAGACTATGGCTAGAATATTAGCAAGTGTTGGATCCCTGCCCTATATTCCTAGATCTTGTCGCCCTTTTTTTTTTTTTTTTTAATTTCATTATGTTGATTATAATAAAATAAAATAATAATAAATAAATTTGTCTTCTGAGTCACCGATTTGACTTTATACTCATTATTACATTATTTAATAATAATATTTTAACTTTATATATTAAATAAAAATAATTTTTTACTATAAATAATCTTCCTTCTTAGTGAAACTAGGTGTTGTTCCAACAACTATTTGGCCTTCTCTACATCTATATAAGCATAATGACTTGATTTCTTCTACTTTCAAACCCCTGAACACCATTCACAGCTCTCTCAGATCTGTTAAAGATCCTGTGAATGCCAAGGATGGAAAATGTGTCTACATTATCCCATGCTCCTGTGGGACTCTTTCCATTGGCGAAATCGATCGATCAATTAATCAAAGGATTTGTGCGCATGCTAATGACCTTAGGCACGGGAGATCTCGATCCTCAACCCTAGTTGAACATGCTGAAAAGATGAACCATCACATATGCATCTAAGAAGCTAAGATTATTGCTTGAATTGACCATTTTCATCACTATAAATTAAGGGAGGCTTTAGAGATTGGAAAAAGACCTCTCAATCTCAATAGAGACTATGGCTAGAATATTAGCAGGTGTTGGATCCCTGCCCTATATTCCTAGATCTTGTCGCCCTCCCTTTTTTTTAATTTCATTATGTTGATTATAATAAAATAAAATAATAATAAATAAATTTGTCTTCCGAGTCAAACTAGCAGTTATTTAATAACAGATTTGACTTTATACTCATTATTACATTATTTAATAATATTTTAACTTTATATATTAAATAAAAATAATTTTTCACTATAAATAATTTTCCTTCCTAGTGAAACTAGGTGTTGTTCCAACAACTATTTGGCCTTCTCTACATCTATATAAGCATAATGACTCGATCTGATCTCTCATCTTGTCCTGAAGATGAACCACATTGGTTGGTTCTAAAAGAGTTAGACAATTTTCTGTCCAATATGATGACAACCGAAAGATTTTTGATAAATCATTATTAATTATTACCAACCTAGATCCATCTTAACTCTCCATCTACAAAAATATTTTTGCAACTTAAGATATTCACATCTCAAGAGATTTGATCCTCTCGGCCCTTGGTACATCTAGAGTTAAGATGGATTTAGGTGAGTTTAATTCTCCCTTCTCCCCTTTAAATAGGATATATTCCATATGAATACCATGGGAAATACCATGAGTTCTCATAAACCCTAAGCTCAAAAACCACTGGTAACTTTACAGGCTATTGGGTTATTTTTATTTTATTTTATTTTGACCAAGTCTAAATGTTTACATAACATAATAGGACAAGACAACATCTCTTACATACTAGGAGCTCGTACGTCTAGGCACAATTATCATTAAAAATAATAATATTAACTTAAAATAAAGTTATAATTTAGTTGATTTTTTCAATGTCTATTTTGGAATAAGGTTTCCCAAATTTTAAATTAATTATTAATATTAACTTAAAATAAAGTTATAATTTAGTTGATTTTTGCAATATGTCTATTTTGGAATAAGGTTTCCAAAATTTTAAGTTGATTAGGAATAATTATTTGGTGCATGGTAAGAATTTAACCTCCCCAAAATATTCTAGAATATTCTTAGTAGCATTCAAACTAAAGATTGATATTTATCTCAAAAGTAGTTATGCCCTTTTTACCTTTTTAATTTAATTGATTAATTAAAATAAATGTCATATAAAAATGTCTAATATGAATGTAAGTTATGGTATTTTGGGCATGTGGTATTAGTAAGTTATGGTATTGGCCCGTGTGATATTGTAATAAAGTCTATTTATAGATTAAGAATCTCTATGACAAAGAGGGGGTGAATATTGTTATTTATTATTATTTAAAATGTATTTTTTAATACATAAATGGATTCAACCCCAAAAACAAAATCCTTTAGTTACTAGAACTTTGCAAATTAAATAACCTAAACTTATGATTCTTAAAAATAGATATACACATCTAAAAAACATGTAACGAGATTCTTAACTATGAAGATTTACGTGCATTTTATGAAGGAAATTCTTAACCTTTAAATAAACTTTGTTACAAATAAATTTTGTTACAATACAATGACTTATTAATACGATATCCCATTTTTTTTTCTTTTAAATAACTCTTTTTAGCCCTAAAGTTGGATAAACACTTATAGTTTAAAAAACAAGACGTTTTTTTTTAAAGAAAAAATATACTTTTGATATTTCATAGGGAATCAAAAATTAAAATCCCAACACTTCATAACTTAAAAATTGGACTGAGAAAAAAATATCAAATATATCTTAGACCTTAAAGGTATCTTGAAGCTTGAACAAATCCTATTTGAACATGATCAAATAGTTTAATGGATAAAATAGTGAACACATTACCATTAGACACCTTTGAAATGGATACTAACCTAGCATCTAATTATTGAGCTTCCTTGGAAAACATATTCGCCAAGTCATTATTTCCCATATATGTATGAACCTAGCATCTAATAGCAAAGCTTCCTTGGAAAACATATTCACCAAGGCATTATTTTCCCTTAATGTATGAATAACCCACACATCATCATATTTTTTTTTGTAGTTGGTAGATTTTTCTTTATCACAATTCTAAATGAAGGAACCTTAAGTCAACTCTTCCATTGAACCAATCCACAAGGAATTTTGAATCCTCAGATAATATGAATACTTTTACCTGCTTCCAAAGGGAAATCCTCATGGCGCATCACATAGCAAGGAATTCAACTGTAAAATTTGTGTCTGGGCCAATACCTAGTTTGCATTTAATCATCAAATCCAGGGAGAAGAAAATTCCTATACCCACACTACAAACATCCCTTTTACTAAATCCATACAAGAATCCCCATACTATACTGGTTGACAACTCCACATCTTTGATTAGCTTGATCTTCTTCTCTTTTAATAGTTTCACTTGTTCAAGGTAAGACAATCTTCAACCTGTGCAATAACTTTAGAGAAAAACACAGTGTCTTCAAACAAACAATGGTTTATCCCTAGCCAAATTCCCCACAATATAAAGATCCAAAGTAATTTAAAGGGAGAGGAAATATACCTTTGATTCCAAGTCCAAAGGCACTCTTCAACCGAGCTTCCATTCCACCAAGCATCAAGGTTAAAACAAGAGAAAACCACCTTCCAAACATAAATTATAAAAGGGTAGTGAATAAATAAATGAGGCATAAACTCCTCATTCATATAACATATAATACAAAATCTAGGACCTACCCATCCTCACTTAATAAGAATATCCCAAGTCAATATTTTCCTTCCAACAATAGCCAAAGGAAAAAATTGCATTTAAGGGGTCCTTGTCCATTCCATACTAATATGTGCCACCATTTTGAAGAAGCAAAATGGTTGTCTTGAATCAACACATCATGTCCATATTTAGCTATTATAATTCCACTTTGTTTATTCTTAGATCACATGATAATGTCTTCCTCCTCCCGGTTAATAACAATACCAACTTTACCCAAATTCAATACAAAAGAGCTCCATTCATCTACATAAACATGAGAAGGGCCTAAATCTTGAGCAGAAATCCACTCTTGACTATATGAAGTTGCATATGCTGGCCTAACAAAATTTGTGATAGAAATAATCTTGAATCATTTAAAAACTCCAACAGCCTATTAGAGAGTTATGGCGACCATTGCATCTTATCTATGGGTCACAACTAAGAAGAAATTTAGTCATGTTCCTAAACGTCCATGGACTTCATTTCTCCAAAGCTTGCAAACCACTTACCAAATTCTTCCAAATCACAGAACCTCCCATGGTCATTTTTGGCTCTTTCCTAACCCAATCTACAACTGACATCAATTTCAAATATTTCACCCTCATTACCAGACTCCAAAGACTATTGTGAAAAAACATATGCCAACAACTCTTAGTTGTAAGAGCTAGATCAAATTTCTCCATATTAAATAAGCTCTAACCCCCTAGAGACTTTGAAAGTGTCAGTTTGTTCCAAGACACTAGAACCATTCCTCTCCCCTACTTCTTTCCATTATAAAGAAAATGAATACATTTTTTGATATCACCTAAAATACTTTTAGGAATTTTTGCTAAAGTCAACTAGAATACTAGGATTTCTCCAAAGATTGGTTTTATTAAGATCGGATGACCTCTTAACGAAAACCATCAATTACACCAATGAAAAATGTGTTTTTCCACCATTTTAACAAGCTAGGAGCGATCTACTGCTTGATTATTTTTAGGCTTTAAGAAAATCCAAGATATTTAAAGCCATCATTTAAAGAACCAAACCTAAGAGAAAAAAATTATTAGATCAAATTCACTTGGGCTTTATCCAAGTTGTTGTTGAAACTAGACAATTTGTCCACGTTGACCTCCATGCCTGACACAACATAAAAAAATTGCAAAATATCTTCGAAACTTTGTCACTCATCAACAACCTCTAAGCCAAAGAACAGAACATCATCTACAAATAAAGTGAGAGTTATCACCATCTCCCGATCAAAGTCTACTCCTTTAATTCTACCCTATCTCCATAATTAGTCTACTCGATACTTCAATGATGAGTAAAAAAAGAAAGGACGATAAGGGACAACCTTGATGAATGTTACACGAAGCTCTAAAAAACTCTAATGGCTCACCATTAACCAAAAATACATAATTGGTTTATCTTACATAACACATTATCCAAGAAGCCATATCAACTTCAAACCAATCTAAAGCAAGAACAGCCTGAGAAAGGACTAATCCACTTTATGATAAGCTTTCCTCAGGTCAATCTTCATCACAATAGATGGAATATTTCTGCATTTAATGGAATGCATGGTTTCCTGAGCCAACCCAATAGAATCATGGATCTGTCTATAGAATAAAATCCAAATTGGGCCAAAGTCATATGGTTTGAAAAGGCAATCTTTAACCTACTAGATGGCACCTTTGAAATGAGTTTATATAAAGTGTTGCACACAATTATAAGCTAATAATCATTGAAAGTCTCAGGCTCCATTGATATTGGGATTAATGCAATGACAAAGACCCTCCTTTTGAATTCCTCAACCACCTTATGTCCCTTCATGTCCCTTCCCATAAGTTAAAAAAAAAAACCAAAAACAACTCCAAGGATCAGCCATAAACATCATCTTCAAAATATTTAGGACCTCCTCCTCACAAATAGGCCTACCTATCCAATTTGATTCTTCATTAGAGAAAAAACTGGAGTTAGACTCATATAGTGTGACTCAGGTTTTCATAGTGTTTAGAGAGTTGTTCACATAGTATGAAAGACAGGTCAACAATTATTCCACATGCTTGGGTGCTATATACGCATGTGCCTGAATCTAATTGGTATTTTTTTTTTTTTTTTTTTTTTGCAGAAGAAAAAAATTGATGTTTATATTAAGAGATATATATAAAAATACATGTTCAATCATTAAATTCTCAGCTGTTTGCAAAACAACGAGAAAAACCAGATTTCCAAATACATACAAAATACACTCCTGAAGAGAAGATATTCAATGTACATGGCAAGCAAAATTACGGGTAGTAATAAAAAAGACACAACCAGATTCATTCTGTGCATCCCTGTATACATAAAACACTTGCGAAGATAATACAAATGCATGCTAATTCATGACAATGAGGAAAAGAGGATGGATGCATAGAAAGAAAACTTAACAAAAATGTTGTCCAAAAAGCTTCATCCATGATTCACATGGGGCATGCATACATGTGCAAACCACCTTATAGGCTCTCTTGACACTGATCAGCATTCAAACCGGCAGATTTTGAACCATGCAGCACCAATACAGACTAATTATGAATCCATCATGACAGTCTGTAATGGGTGACTTAAATCAACTAGAAATAACCCGCTCGCTTGATGAAGAGGTGCAAAATTCTTATGAAGCATACTCGGCAGGAAAAACGGAAGTCAGGCTCGCTTGAATACATTGACCAAACTCAAAAATTCCACGCATATCGGTTCAGTAAGCAGGCTCGCTTGTGACTGTAAAAATATTACAGGCTCGCTTGAAAAACAATGTTCTCCTCATGTCCCGCTCGCTTGATGTAGATGAGTCGAAAAGTTGTACCAGAAGGAGAAAAGGATAGGAGCAACCATCATACATAATAGATAGGATCTGTTGAAAAGCACAATCATTAAAAAACATTGTTCATGTATCATATGCCGCCTCGCCTAAAGAAGAAAAGGAGTGTAGAAAACCACGTTCTGTACCAGAATGACCCATATGTGTCACCCAGTATCAACAGAGTTTAAAAATATATAATTATTTGCTGGTTCGCTTGTAAACATTTGTTGTTGGTCATTTGCCTGTGTGAGAAAATGGGGCGCTATATCCCGTATAGTTAGAAGCCTCCAAAAGGATCTGTATAGATAGAGTAAACTAGAGTAATGAAGACAATTATGGCCGAAAAGATGAAATAAATAAAACATAATGAAAAAGATAAAACAAGTTGTGAGATGATGAAAGCAACAGATCCTAGGTGCGTGAATCATGAAATCGGTACTGTTGAAGTCCAGATCTGTACCCCATCTTTGTACTGAAGAATATTCATATATCCAAAATCCACAGTGATACCTTTTTTAGAGAGCCTGTCCGCCCTGGTATTATTCTCTCTATAGATATGAGTTATTGGGGGACATTTTACGATCTGCCATAGGCGACGAATCCGCTGCATCCATCCCCTCAAAACCGGCACAGTGAAATCACATCCGTTGTATATCCATCCAATAACTAACTTAGAGTCACCATAGAAATTGGGGTTCTGTAATTGGAGATTGGATGCAACCAGTAGGCCACCCCATAGCGCCATGATTTCCGCCTTATTATTTGTACCAGGACCCCCATTCCAATAGATATGAATTCTGTCCCGCTGGGACAATTTAACCCAGACACCACATCCCGTGATGCCATCAGCAGATGCCCCATCAAAGTAAATAGCAGGGAGAAGAATCTCATGTGGTCTGTTCCTAATGGATCTGTCTGCCACCAATTGAGAGGGAACATTCCAATCTACAATCCAGCTCATAATATTGGAAATGATAATATGCGGAAGAAAAGGCCTGTTTTCAAAGATGAGATTGTTTCTACCAATCCACACTTCCCAAAAGAAGTAGAAAGGAATAGACTTATATTTACCTTTGAGCTTGTCCCAATCCTTAACAGCCGAAATAAAATCAGAAGCACACCAATTTGGATCCATAATATGAGGGGCAAGGGATCTCCATATATTCTTAATAACACAACAGGTGAAAAACAGGTGCGTAATTCTTTCAGCCTCCTGGCAGCATATAGCACATCGATTCGGCCCATGTATACCCCTTTTGCTGAGGTTATCCCACGTAAGAATTTTACCCCTCCATACCATCCATCCGAATAGGGTAATCTTGGTAGGAATCCTACGCTTCCAGTAGGGGTAGAAGATCTTGGAAATTGTATCCCCAGATGTTGAGAGAATGATATACCTGTAGGTGTCTTTAACAATGATAGCTCCATGCTTCATAGGCCCATTCCAGATTATTTTTTCACCTCCCGCAGAATGACAGAAACCAGCAGTCTTGAAAGATACCAGAATAGCCTCCCACTCGATAGCGTCATCCCCCGACAACCCCAATTGTAAAGCATTTTTGAAAGACGGAGCTCCAAAAGACCACTCAGAAATAGTCTGAGATAGGTAAATATACCCTCGGTGCGAGAGACGATGTAAGAGTCGAGGGGAGATAGAACAGTCAGTGGGGAGTCCAGAAATATCTTTGAAGGCCAGAGGAATCCTTCCACCATCAGAAAAATTCCAGGTGACACGATCACATATAAATCTTAGGATCTTTTTGAAACCGGCCCATATTATAGAGACGTTAGATGGACAGCTCAGCTCCCAGCACATTAGCTGATGAAATATATCTCCGTCAATATACTTTCATCTCACAATAACGCTCCATATATTATTACCATCAATAGCACGCCAAAAGGATTTAATTAGCAGTGCAATGTTGAAGATTCTAGTATTTAATACACCACAGTCATTGAAATCTATAGGTCTACATATGACGTTCAATTGACAAAGATGATATTTCTTGTCAAGTTTAGTGCCTCCCCACAGAAATTGAGAAATGATCCTGTTAATTAGCTCCACAATCTTGGCAGGCAGATAGTAGAGGTGGCCCCAGTAGACCATCAACTGTGATAATACAGCCTGGATAAGGATGAGCCATCCCCCCATAGACAACCATTTGTGAGTCCATCTGTATATACGAGTTCTAAAGCGCTCAACTAACCACAACCAATCTCTGTTCTTATAACCACAGGGTTTGAAATAACAGCCCAGATATTTGAACCCCTCAGAAAGCAGTTGAGTATGAACCCCCAAGAAATCAGCTATGAAGAGAATCTCCTGTAAATCCCCTTTGTCATATAGGAGAAAATATTTGTCTTTGTTAATTCCTAATCCTGTTGCAGATTCAAACCTGTTCAGTAGCAAATGAATATAAAACCAATGGTTCCTCTTGAGATATCCAAATAATAACATATCATCAACAAAGACAGAATGATTGATGGATATAGTTCCAGAAAAGGAGAAACCTTTTATGAAACCCTGTTGTTTAGCATGATGTATGAGCTTACTAAAACCTTCTAGAACAAGAATAAAGATAAGTGGGGAGAGGGAACATCCCTGGCGGAGACCTTTGGCAGCGCCAAAGAAGAGAGTGGGTACTCCATTTACCAGTACATCATATCTAACCGTAGAAACACATGTCATGATCCATCGTATGATTCTGATTGGAAATCCAATCTTGAGTAATAGAAGCCTTATATAGGACCAATCAACTGAATCATAAGCCTTATGCAGATCAAATTTCATAACTAATGCTTCCTTGCTACCGATATGGGCAAAATGGAGAACTTCTTGTGCGATGGCGATCGCATCATGAATAGAGCGTCCATGAAGAAAGCCATACTGTTCCAAACTGATGTGGTCTGATAAAATAGATCTGATACGATTCGAAATGATCTTTGATGTGATTTTATACATGAGATTGCATAAGGCAATCGGCCTAAAGTCAGCAAAAGATTGCGGATCAGCCACCTTGGGTATTAGAGCAATAAAGGTAGAGTTGAAATTAGCAGGCATATGTCCTCTTTCCCTAATTTGTTCGATCACCTCCGTAAGTTCGGCTCCAATAAGATCAAAGAAAAAGGTGAAGAATTCCGTAGGCCATCCATCCGGCCCCGGGCATTTGTCATGCGCAAAAGATTTCAGGACCCTATGCACTTCATTCCCAGTGATTTCCTGTTCGAGAGAAGCGATGGCCGCCTCATTAAACATTCTCGGTACATGATTCAACATCCGTGTTTGATTTTATGGATCAGCAGGCAGTTCTTTTTGATAAAAGGTTGAGAAATGAGAAAAGGCCTCTTTTTGTGTCTCCTCAGTAGATATAGCAAAAGTACCATCAGGCCTTTTAATCTGCCATATCGCATTTCTGTTCCTTCTGTCAGATGCATATTTATGAAAAAATTTCGTGTTGAGGTCACCCTCCTTTAGCCAATCAATCTGACTCTTAAGCTTCCATGTAGTCTCTTCAATACCCAGAATCTCCCTCTTTCTCTTCCCTAGCTGTCCAAGAATGACATATGATGCCTCATCCGGAGCCTTATTTATGAAATCTTTATAGATAGCTTCCATCAGACATTTAATGTCCAGTAACTCCGCCTTGAGAGATGCCTTTTTCTGCATTTCCCACTTCTTAGATGCAGCTTTTAGCCTTTGAAGTTTGATATGAAAACGTTCTATAATCTGGAGACCCTCACCATCGACATCCTCTTGCCATATAGTTTTAACCAGATTAATATATACTTCGTCATCGAGCCATACTCGATTAAACTTGTATGGAAGTCCCCTATTGAAACGCCACTCATTCCATGATAAGGAAATGGGCATATGATCAGATACATCGGAGACCATAACCATTGCTCTGGGAGTCCCCCATCGATCTATGAGATTATCATTTACCACAGCCCTGTCCAATCTTTTCCCAATATATTTTTCCCCTCTTCTCTTGTTTGTCCATGTGGGAATCATCGGGCAAGGTCTTATGTCCACCATCTGTAAGTTGAAAAAAATGTCATTTAAGAAATTTGAAAGTGGATCCATTCTAGCATCCCAACCCCAGATTTCATCAGACTGTAAAGTGAAATTTTGATCCCCCATCATAATCAAATTCGGCAGCCTTAGAATACCTGAATCCTGCATCTTAATCCAGAAGGATTGTCTACCCACATATGGCGCATATATATTAATAATGTTAAGTGATTCAACCATACCTCTCATGTGGCTAGAGAGAAGAATCCCACCAAAAAACCTGTAAGCTTTAAATGTAAACCATCCTGGATCCCACATTGTAATTAATCCTCTAGAGTGGCCATTTGAGTCTATAGCCGCCCCAGACCATCCCGATTTGTATCTAAGAAAAGTCCTTAATGCTTTTTCCCGCTTACATAAAGTCTCCTGTCCCAAAAAGATGCTGCACTTACTGTCAACGATCAATTCTCGTAGGCAATGCGATTTGGGGGCATCACCTAAACCCCGAATATTCAGAGATAAAATATGGTTCATGGCGAACCCAAAACCGGGTGACTTGCTCTAAGCACCCACGATCCATTCCAGTTGACATCACCCGCCGATTTGGGTATGTCCGTGAAGTTGTCCTCTCCATCAGTGAATAGAGAGATAGATTTGTACTTGCCTTTAACCTGTTTATTTGAAGCCTTTGATTTTTTCCTAGCTGTTACATTGACATTCATAGGTTGAAAAACACAGGGTCCTGGATCCTTTGGAGGTCTATCAAAAACCGTCAAGGCAGCCCGGTCAATGTTAGGATTGCGCAATAGAGAGTCTATGTCACTTCCAACCGAATTCCTAGGGGATTCAGGGGGAGATTCAGTAGCAATAGGTATAGATAAGGTGGGAGACATGGTTGGACGTACTACAGAAGTGGTGGGTGGTGCTGATGGGCCACACACCGAATAATTAATAGATTGAAAAAGCGAAGGATCGTGATCTATAGGATGGCTATATGACATAATAGAAATATTGGCAGCTACCCCATGATGAGAGTCCGGTGTAGTCAGCTCCTGAGTAGAGTTATTGGTGATAGGTTTGTAGGGGAGACCTTGCATATTCGGAGGACTGGAATGATCAGCAGAGGGTGATAAATTGGATTATGGTGGAAGAACCCTATTCAGATCTATGGGGGCTCTATGAGAAAAATTCCTATCAAAATCATTCAAAGAATGCACATGCCTATCATAATTCTCATCAGCAGATACAAAAGCAACGTCCTCTGAAGAAGTGGGAAAAGGAATACCTGGTGTTATTCCATCCGGAGCGCCCGCAGTAGCATGATTACGTCTTCTTCCATCAGCATCAGAGGCAACCTCAGACAACCGCACCATACGTAAGCGAAGAGGACAATGTTCCCTAAGATGTCCGGTTTTGTGGCATATAAGACATCGGAAGGGAATGCCCCAAAAATCAATACGTTGTCTGTGCCTTCTGTTCCCCCATAAAAGATCGACGTCTCCTGGCAAGCCTCCCACAAAATCAATCTCCACAAGTAACCATGCAATTATTTTGTCACTTGCACCAATGATGCTTGGGTCTATGTATTTTGTCGATCCAATGGAGTCCCCAATTTGTCTCAGGGCTTTTAGGGTCCAGAATTCAAGAGGAAAACCCGGTAGCTTTACCCAAACAATCCTGCTACGCGGTGCCTCCATTACTGGGTTAAAACCCAAATACCACGACACCAACTGCAGATAACTTCAGCCTCTGACCCACATTCTGCTGATGATTTTGAAAACATCGCACTGATCCATAAAATGAAAGGAAAACCATCAGTTGATCAATATGCTAACCTTAGGTGCATATCCTATGATGGGGCTCCAGTGTTGTTTGATCCATGCAGCTGTGTCTAAATCACTATTGTCTAGAAACATCCACCGGCCAATTACATCACGTTTCTGCAAGCTTGCCACCCTCCTATGCAAATCTTCATAGTCCAAATAGATTTCATTTATCTCCATCATGTGTTTGTAATAATTCTTCTTGTTCTTGCGTCGTCTTCTACGTGTGTTTCTATTACAGCATTCTTGGGTGCTCGTGGTTTCCGGCTTGTTGTTTTCAAAGGCACTTTGGATGATTAAATCATCAATCTCTTGTTCAAGTGACTACTTCTCCTGAGCCGGTGTTGATTTTAAAACATCCATAACATTACCGCCAAGTGAAGGCATTCAAGCGTGTAAAAACTTTCCTGAAGTTCTGATCCGTCAGAAGTACAGGTGATATATCAGTGCCGTCACTGTAAAATATTATTACATTGAATCTGCAATACAGCTACACCTGGGGACCCTCATCAGGAGGTTCTGGACTAAAAGGTTAGAGTATTACCCAAACTAAATGGTATATTATGCGCGACATAGGAGAGATATGGCAATGATAATAATATGGGAGAAGAGAAACTCTCATATCCAAGATAAGCAAAGTACACCTAAGAAAGTAATGAGGAATAATGAAGGTAGCGACTCAATCCCAATAAACCTCACTAAAGCCAAAATGTCAGGTGACAGATATCAGGTGCCGCCACACCTCTTGCCGTGGGTGAGTACCTAAAAGAGGACTTATAATAAAGGTAGAAAAAATCCGAAAGAGGAAAGTCTAATCCCAAGGGGACCCTCCCCCTAATTCGTCTGACTAGACAAAATCCCAATGACCACCCAGACACAGATTTGTCAGTCACTTAATAGACTGATGAACTTAGGAAGCTGCCACAACAATATAATATTCGGAAGAAAACCGTTCACTTAATGAGGCATGACAGTCCCATAGGGGAAATATTCCATTGGATCATCTGAGCAATCAATCTTATATTGTCTGGTAGCCCATATTTAGTAACTGTCAGTGTAACCTCGAGAGAAAGAAAAAGCTATTATGATTACGAAAAACTCAAAGATGCCAAGTACTGTGTCTCATATCCCGTCCATTTTTAGATAGCCATAAGCTATTAATATTAGACACCTCCTTACCAACCAATCATGCTGCTTTCAATTACCTACATCCGATAGCTTCCCCTAGGAGTAAAACTCCACTCTGACATCCCAGAAAATTTTGAAATTAACCAGAAATGGATCACCGAAAATACAAAGATGGAAAGGAACCATCGGAAAAACCAGGCGAATTAGTATGCCATTAAAAATGACAGCAACATCAACAATAGCATCCAGGAATAGCCCACCACCTTTCACATAATCGAAAACTAAAATTCTTACAGGGCCTAGATATGATTAGAGTATCTACCCACTTACTCCATAGAACACTCCATCTTGCTAAACACGTAGATTCCAGATTGTTTGAATCCTCTGATAACTCCTGTGATGAAGAAAGTTGGTGTAACTTATACTCCTCCTAGCTAATCATTCAACTTGTGTTGGTTGTAAATGGCAATAAGAATATAGATGGCAATGACTAAGAGAAAAACTATCATAACAACCTCGAAACCATCCATATAATTCATAGCTAACCATCAAATTCTATAACTTCCACAAAATATCAGACAATAGCATGATTCCATCCAATAGCATGACCTCGATAACCAAGAAACCTACAGAAGCGGCCTTCAAGAGCTCACCCGCACTTCAGGTAGTGACGCTCTTCCACTTTGGAAAGTTTACCACCACCTTTCTTCGGCGTTCAGGTTTCCAAATTCCAGCCGGGACATCATTTTCTGCCTGAATCTAATTGGTTAACCAGTAAGTGTCACTCATGAAACAACACCTGTATGTATTTTATAAATTATTCATGATACTACTCTTGAATTTATTTACGTACCACATTTTCATTTGACGTTAGAGTCGTGCCGAGAAGTGAAATAATGTATTCTTTATCATTAATCTCAATATACATTGAATTGGTTTTTTGGGGCTCTGCATTGAATTTGTTTTTTAGGTCACTGGAAAAATATTGGCATTTTTTCTTGCGAGTTATTTTAAATTAATATAAATGTTAAAAATTAAATCACACCTTTCATAACATATTTTATCGTTATTATTATAAAAATGTTATTTTATTTTATTTTTTTATTAAACTCGGGATTTTCCTTTTAAATTATCCATATAAGTTTATTAGTAACATTTGCACCTTCGGGTGCAAAGGGAACACCACATTAAGTGGAGGGCGAAGGGATGACTTTAAAAATGCCACGTGGAGGAGATCTCTACAGTGTATTCAAAATAATATTTTATTTGTTTAATATGGGTAGGGGTTATTTTTTTATTTTGGAGAAAAAATAGAATTATCTGGGGTTTTGTTTTTACCAAACAATTAAACAAAAGCTTATGTATTTTTTCAAATGTTATCACAAGCTTATGTTAATAATTTATCCAATTTAATGATTATCGGAGATTTTAAAATTATCCAATATCATCTTATTCTAACACTCTTTTAAAAAAAACTTGAAATGGAATATTTTTTCCCTCTTCAATTTAAATTCCAATTTTCAAATTATAAGTATTAAGATAGAATAGTTGTGAAACAAACTACATATCCAATAAGAGAATTATAATAACCTTGGAGACTTTATAAATGAATGGTGAGGAGCACCAATCTCTTATTTGATATGTATATGTGTTAGACATTGATATTTAAAAAGTTTGAATCTCAAATGTACCAAGTTCATGAGTTTATAATTGATGGTTATAAACTCATGTGAGCTCCTTTGGGAAAATGTAGCTAATTTGTTCCTTATTAAATGTGGAAACCCATGGAAAGGAGGTACAAGTTTTCAATGTTGGCAATTGGTAATGTAATTCAAGGGATCATGGACTGACAACTCACTTTGTCAATGTTCAATGGTCTTGTGGAAACTCAGATAATGTATAATTTTTTTATTCGTTTTCACATTTTAAGAATTTTAAATGTGAGTATTATTTAAATAAATGGGAAGGAAAGACAGTTGAATCTCATGATGCCTTACTAAATTGGGAAAGAAGAAGAAAGTTATTTAATGTCTTCATACAGGGTTAGTTTTTTTTAATGTAATATTATTATTGTTGGAGTAATTGTCACATTCAAATTAATTAAGTGGACCAATAACTATTTTAAGAACATGGTATTAAGCACCCACTTAAAAATAACGATAAAGATTTAGAAATTTACTCCTACCTACAAATTTTGGTGTTACAAAAAACCTAAACCATGATAGATACATGCTTGTAGTCCTGTAATGTGGACTTCCTCTATGCTCATCCCAGATATATATAATATTGAAAGTTATTAGTTACATGTGTTTACATCACACACTCAACAACCATGACATATTCTCTATGATCATCCCAAGTATATGCAATATTGCAAGTCATTAGTAGCATGTTTTTACAACACTTCCATTCCTGTTATGATTAACCATGTGCATCCTGTCATACTCCTTGATGGGGATCGAATTAGAGCAGGGTGGAAGTTTATTACAGAGTTATTACAACACCCCTCAATGGAAAGTAAATATTTAACTTACTTTACTGCAGTAATTTGGTAAACCATAGGCTATATGGAAATCTTAGTGGGAAATTTAAATGTTAAAGTATTTCAATTTTATTTAAAAGTTAGTTGTGGCAAGCCATGGAATTTATGGGGAAAAATACTCTAGATGAAAATTTTTGTTTACCAAAACAATTAGACAGTTACTCCCATTCACATAGATAAATCATCTCAATTGGGAATAGAAGCCAGGAGGGTATGAGAGGAAAAAATTCTAAGGCAACTAATAAGGGAGATGATAAGCTACTAAACCCTTTAGTAGGATGCTACAGAGGGAGGCAGGACACTGCCAAGATACAGATTTTATGAGATGGTTGGCCAATGGAACTCTATCAAAACCCAAGTGCTCAGGCTAAGTGCCATGGACTGTAGTTGGTTGAGACGAGGTGGTATTAGATGAACCTATGAAAGTTTTGATGTGAAAACTATCTGAAAATTGTTCTGGAAGTGAAAAGGCTCGGGAGGAGAAATGGGCGTGATTCCCATTCTCATTGGTCGGGGAGTGTGGTCTTATCCTCTGTAAATTTTCCTAACAACCCACACCTTAAGAAATAAGTAATTATGTACATCCTAGTGGAAATTATTCCTCTCTGTAAATTATTCCAGTGAATTGTTTTTGTAACTAGTTTCAATAAACTGTTTTTGTGGAAAGGTCACTGGTTGAATATAATAAATAATGTGAATAAAGGTTTCAATGAATTATTTTAATAAGCGTTTTCAGTTTTGATGATGT
This sequence comes from Pinus albicaulis, assembly GCA_034641835.2. Classification (NCBI taxonomy): domain Eukaryota; kingdom Viridiplantae; phylum Streptophyta; class Pinopsida; order Pinales; family Pinaceae; genus Pinus; species Pinus albicaulis. Next base: position 185,383,378 of record CM076573.1, read on the forward strand.
TAATATTCAGTTGTAGTAATTGAATTATTATGGACTAGATTAGTTCCTCGGCCCAACCAGCGAAAACTAACAACCGGGAACAGTTTCTAAGCCTGTATTAGAACTCTGTAGGAGCAAGATAGGGATAGAAAGGCCCATATTATATTATCCAGAGTGAATACTGTATATTTAATGAAAATTGTCGCAGAGTCTTTATTAAACTATCATATAAAGTGAGTTTATTTAACAAAGTAAGTTTATAAAAGAGCAACGTAATCTTTAAACGTAATAAGCATGCATAAATAGAAATATTTCAGCTTGAACCAAGAGTTTGTATAAAACAATCGTCGCGAGAAGACAGTGCTGACAACACAGATATTTTCACAATATTTATAATATAATGTAAACAACCTATGTGATGTAAGAGTTGCAATAAAATAGAATAGTGGAAACAAAAACCAATAACAACTAGGAATCTCACCTCTAATGAGGAGAATCAATAATTGAAACTTTGTGAACAATTCAAGTCCATATAATTATGGATTGTTATAGTTAAAAAAAATACAATGTTTTTGTGTCATGAACAAAACAAAATTACATATCTGGTCACTGGGGTCTCATTACCAATTCCAAACTCACAAATAACTCAGTGAAAGTCTGAATACAAACTAGCTGAGAAATTGTAAACTAATTGATAAAAGGAATTGAATTAAGACTCCCTCCAACCCTCGAGAGGTGTGTCCATAGGTATTTTTTTACTAATAAACAACATAACATTATAACTGTCAAACCCTAAGTCTTACAGTAATTTAGATATTTGTAAGACCCCATTGTTTGAACGTCTAGAAATTTACAACTTAGAAACTTTAAGAGAGCTTGTGTCGTATCCTAGGAAGACAAAAAAGGGTAGTGAATTAGTAGAGTAACCTGGAAGAAAATTCCAGTAGACCCTAACATGAAAGGCACTTGTTGAAGGTTGTCGCGGGGAAAACTATACCTGTGAATAATTTGAGCAAGAAGTCAATATAGCAAAATAAGAAAATATACCAACATAGTATGCCTCTTAAAGAAGCTAAGTGCTTTCTCGTGGTCATTTCGCATAGAAATAGACCAATGGCACAGAGCCATTAACAAAGGAATTTGGTCCGCAAAGGACTTAAAAGGGATTAACGCCCAAAGGCCTAGTCAATGGTCGTGGAAACCTGGTCCTATGGAAGAAAAACAGGTAAAGGAACACAGAAAAAAGGGGCTTAGGCTCAAAAGGCAGAATTTCTAGTTTTGGCAGTGGATTTAGCAGGTAAGCTAAATTTAATTTCAGGTAAAATTAGAAGAAGCACTGCTAAAACCTGTAAAAGGCCAGAATGATAAAATAGGAAAATAAACTCAACTCAACTAGCAGAAAAGGATTATCATGATTAGAGAACATGGTGAAAACAGTAAGAGGAGTGAAATAAATAGGAGAAAGGAAAAAAACAAGGATGCATGCAACAATCAAAGAAAATAAAGAGAAGAAAAAATATCAAGTCAAATTCTTTATAAGGCTTGAGCAGACAATTTTTTTGGGTGATGAGAGATATGAGAATTGGTGTGATCAAGTTGGATTTATATTGGTGTTCTTTAGTGACCAGATATTGTTGAAGGTGTTAGTGATTGAGGAATTTAATTGGTTTTAAAAGAAGATAAGGAATTCATTATTTATAGTTTGAAAATATATGAATGATGAACCAATGAGTGTCAAGCAAGTGGTAGCTTGTAGATAAGGGGTATTAGCTCCTTCCAGTGGGTGTTGATACATGTTCAAGGGCAAGAGTCCCTTTCAACAAATACTTATAAATGAGCAAGGGCAAGATTTCTATTTAGCAGAGACTGGTAAAGGAGCAAGGGCATCAGTCCCCTTTAGTGAATACTGATAAACGAGTTGGGATAGAAATTCCTTTCAATAGCAACTAATAAAATTAAAAGTAGTAGCTTGTGGGGCATTGATGTAATCAAGTTAAATATTTTACTAACTTATATATTGGTGTCTTGTGTATATGTTTCTCATATGTTTATGTTGTTATGTTTACACGATTAAGTAGCGTTGTTGATCCATGAATAATTGTTAAATTGATTGAAAATTATTATTTTTAAAGAATTGTATAATTTGGCCACACTAATTATTCAACCCCCTCTCAATAGTATCCTAGTTTCCATTGTTTCTAATAGTTAAATCAACAAATATGTATCAAATATAATTTTGTAGCAGGAAGCAAGCAAAAAATTGTGGGGGAAAGGTCTGAAGCGCAGGGAACGGGAATGGAGAGGTCGCACACATGGAGCAAGCATGAAAGGATTTTGTGAGCAATGAAGTTGACCCCTCAATAAGATTTCCATCAAAGTGCGGGTGGTGTTTCCTTCCAAAATTTAAGACATCATGTGGAAACAAGTAATAATGTGCTTATTCATAGAATTTAATTGAATCAATTATCTTGGTTAATTTATAGGATGGTCAATGCAGTGCTTGGGTAGGGGTGGAAGTCTCAGTTTTTTCCTCTATTTTTTTTTTTATCTCTTTGGTATTGTTGGCAGGTCTTTCCCATTTTCCTTCCCGGTGCCCCCTATTCTCGTTCACAGAACCTCTATGTGTTTAGTGGTATTTACTTTCATCTCCCTCCAGTGGTTATGTTTTTTTTCCTTTCTCACAACCTTACTATTCTACGAGTTTTGTTTTCTTCGTGGTGTCTTTGTAAGCCCTCTGTCTAGCGTCAGGAGGGGAATTAGTGGTTGGGGGGATTTTTTTTTTCCGGTCCCTTGCATTTTCTTTTGGTTTTCTCATATCCCTTCCTAGTCGTCTCATTTTTACATGAACTCCTTTTTCTCGACATTTGTATAATGTGGTTCCCCATGCTCTACAACACCCCTAGGTCTATCTTGGCCTTGGCTAGAATTTCTGCATCCAGCTGCTTTGTCCTCCATGTTTCGTCAATGATCATGAGTTAGAAGGGGGGCTTATTACTACCAAGAGTGGGCCCACAGGGGTCATACCCACATGCACTATCCGCTAAAAGATTTCACCTGGGTTGATGGGGAAGCATCCTCTGAAAGGACTCTCCTTTCAAATACATAGATTCTTATGGAATGGTTTGATTGGATGTTAGAATCGGGTGCACAAGGGGACGATTCAATCAATACATGTATACTATGGATCTTAATTGGTAGATTAATATTGACATGAAAACCACATGAATGTCTTGTACTCCCTTGAACACTTGCATAAGAAATTGAAGGATCTAGATTAACGAATGGAGAAGATTGAATAGCATATTGGCATTCCTATGGTATCTAGGAGAACGTCAGAGGACCTAAAAATCACCCATCCAGGGTGCAGTACCATATTCATATCCCTCGACTTAGGTGTGGAATGTTTATGGTTTATGACCTCTATTTTTAAATTTTTTTATGTACAAGGCCATTTAGGATAGCTTTTCAGTTATAGTTTGGTTAATTTTGTATATTTAGTACACATTTAACTCTCTCCTCATTCAGGAGAGTTTATTTTTGGATATGGTTAGGTATCCCTAGTGAGAAAGTGACTTGATTGTTTGCAACCTACCATGTAAATTCTAGTTTCTAAAGGTAATATAATTCACCCTAAAAATTTGATAAAATGAAATATACATTTTAAAATAACTTAAAACAATATTCTTAACCATGGATATTGCCCACATTTTATCATGGAGATCCTTAATCTATAAATAGGAATTGTTACAATACCATGGGCTAATACTATGGCTTATCAATACCACGTACCCAAAAAACCATAACTCATTTCATATAACAATTGTTCATATGACATTGTTTTTAATTTAATGAATTGAATTAAAATGGAAAAAAAGGCATAACTACCTTGGAAATAAATATTAGCCTTTGATTTGTGTATACTACTAATAATATTCTAGAATATTTTATGAAGGTTAAATCCATACCATCCACCTAATTATTATTGATACTTAAATTAAAATTATAGATCCACCTAATGATTATTGATACTTAAATTAAAATTATATAAGCCCTATTTCAACATAGGCATTCCAACCGGCATAAATTGACATAATTAACCAACATAGATCCATCTTAACTACATATATACCAAGCTGTGTGAGGGATCAAATATCTCAAGATACAAACCTCTTTTTGAAGGAGATGGATTATGCTAGTTATTACTAAATACTTATATTTATATAGATTTCACACACACATATAAAAATATTTTTTATTTTTACAATATGACAAAATTGAATTGAATCAAGTAATTTTTTTTAATTAATATGACATTATTCTTATTCTTATTCTTATTATTTAATTTAATGCTAGTGGTAGTGTCTAAAGACATTGTGGTTGGGATCCCACTAGTCACCACGACCACTTAACATGGAGTATTGCACCTTTAAATTGGTCACATTAGAGATGGATACCATGGGAAAAACCACGCGCTTTCATAAACTTAAAGGTAGAAAAGAGCTCTAGTAACTTGACAGAGTGAAATTTACTCAAACCACACTAACATCATATTAACATCATATTAAGAGATGTTGTAATATATTTTCATGTCCTTGAAACGTTTTCACTAGTCACATTACATAAAAATAAAAATAAATAAAATTAATAATTAAAATTAAATTGGGGCAAAATTGTCAATTTATTGTTGGATGTTTTTGGACTCCAAGTTTTGAAAACCCGTGGTTTTGCTAATAATATATATTATTTAATGTATTGCTTCATTTTATAGCGAATATAATATTTGTATTGAATAATATCAACCTAGATCCATCTTAACTCTGCGCCGAGAGGGATCAAACCTCTTGTGCAAACCTCTTTTTTGAGTGAAAAACTTGAGGAAAGGTTTGCACCTTGAGAGTTTTGATCCCTCTCGGGGCTTGATAGATCTGGAGTTAAGATGGATCTAGGTTGGTTTCATTCATGTGCAGTCAAAAAAAATCCATCGAACATATGATTAATTTTATCAATAATATGTAAATACATCTATTTTTTTTTTTTTTCCTCGAGAAAAAAGCGTAATTTTATTCAGCAGATGTGTACAAAATTACAATAAAAAACACAAGATGTGTGTTCAGAAAGAAACAAACCCCGAAGGTTGTTTACAAGAGACAAGATCTGAATCTAACATAGCCTATGCAGATCCATAGTTCAGGCTTATACAAGCTGTTCAAACTGTTCAAAAGTTCAAGACTGTCAATGAGACCCTTTTGAGAATTATCATGTCACATCAAAGCTAAAATTCTGCTCTACTAAAGCACAGACCAAGTCCACTGCCAATAAATAAATTTCAACCACTCATAAGAAAACGTTGGCACCTGTACAGACCTTCACCCGATCCATATCGGAATCTGCCAGCAAATAAAAGTCCATAGTCTATATGGAGCACCGCCACAGGGGATCCAGAAGCTCTGTAAATTGATAAAACATGTGCTCAACCCGCTGTTGTAGCCCTTCGATGAGAAAACCGTGAAGGAAGACATAGATTTAAACAGTCTTCAACATCTAAAAACATTGAATGCGATCTACAGGAATGGCAGCCCGTAAACAACAGCAACAACCATCCAGGTATACAAAATCGGCCCTCAGCATGCAAACGAATGTTTCATCCTATAGAAAGAAAAAGGCAAATCCTCCAAAATGAACTGAAAGGAGACAATATTGTAACCAGGCACAGAAAATTGCACTGCTTCAGTGTAGCTGTTTGGTGATGGAAATCGGCCAAAACAAGAAGGCAGCAAGTCCAGACATCTTCCCCATAAACATTTGTGAAAGAGGCTTCGAAATTTTCACCGAATACTGACATCTTTTAGTGAAACTTAGCAGCAAACAAAGGATTGAATGGCTTAATGAAATGGAATCAAGGCTGCAAAGGAGAAACACAGGAGCCCCTCATTCAAATAAGGATTGATGAAATTATTCAGAGATATCGCCACCAAGATGTTCTCTTATCCGCCATAGGCCCCCAACCTGCTGGATCCCCCTCTTAGAAGCTCGATCTGCCAAGTCATTGTTTTCACGATAAATATGTTGACAGGAGAAAGATTCAAGAGAGGATAGGATCTCCCTAATAGAGCGAAGAAAATGCTGCAAGTGGTGCACTCTGCATTGCTGATATCCTTTTATCCAGTTAATCACATTCAAGGAATCACCATAAAAGTTTAACCTTCTACAACCTTTCTCCACTGCAAACAGCAGAAGGATCTTAAGGCTCAACAGTTCAGCATTGTTATTCGATCCTTCCCCAAGCCCTACTGAGATTTCATACCAATGAGCTTCAGAGAGAAACAACAGAGCCCCCCCACCACATACATTTTGTTGCATCGCCCCATCAAAGAAACCCCACGGATTTCTTCTATATATGTCCAGCATCAGAACTTCCCTCTGATTGGCGACACGGACATGGATAGGAAGAGAAGAGTGCAGACCTATAGTCATGGCACCGATGACCACAGGTGTACTGACCACCCCATCAAAGAGTAAACGGTTACGGGCCAACCAAACACCCCAGATCACAAGAAGGGGCAGAGCTTTTAAATTATGTTCAGTATGAGATGCCCACCAAACATCCCATGCCTGTGACACAGTTAAGCTCTCCCAACGGCAATGGAGACCCAAAAGCCTGGAGCATTCCATCCACACCCCTTTAATGAAGGGACAGCTAAGGAAAAGGTGATTGACCGACTCATCATCAGCATTACACAAACAGCACCGGCCCGGGCCCTGAAAACTTCTGTGTTGCAGCACGTCCCAAGTGGGGACTTTGTTTTCAAGGACACACCACATAAATATGCGAGTCTTGGGGGGGCAATGTAGTTTCCATAGTTTCTTCCACCACCACCGCTCATCACCCAAGACAGCCCCAACACTAAGTTTTTTATAGCCAGCCCAAGGAGAATAGATCCCCGACGGATCAAAATCCCAAACAATCATATCCTCCCGCTCCTGGAGCAGAATATGAGCCTGTTTTAACGCACTGATGTAGTCAGCCAGAGCCCTCTCATCATCAATCTCCAGACCCAAAGAAGAGGCCAATACCCAGGACTGAATGCCCAATCTTCTCCGAACAGGATCAACAAGTTGAGCAAGAAAAGTAATCCCCCTCTGCCTTAAGGCCCCAACCGTTCGCCCAGGTAGAATATGCTGAAGTTCACTTCCCATCCAAGGATCCTCACCAACCCGTAGCTTCCTGCCACTACCCACATCCCAAGCCAAACTTGTTTCCAAAATGTGAAAGGAATTAACGAGAGCCTTCCAAATCACAGAACCACCTGCAGATGTTTTCCTTGGATTCCTAATCCAATCAACAATAGTCAAAGGGGCAATATATTTCTGAAAGATCACCTGAGTCCAAAGGCTGTCAACATTAATGAGCCTCCAACCACCCTTAGCTGCAAGAGCCTGTGCAAAGAGAAAAATGTTTTTCAGTCCCCAACCACCCAAACCTTTAGGGACAACAATTTTCTCCCACCGAACCCAAGGGGTCACCAAATAATCCTGCTTCCCACTCCAAAGGAAACGAAAGCAAATCCTCCTGGCTGCCTCCAAAATACCTTTTGGGATCCAAGAGAGGGACAGCCAATATACCGGGACAGCCTCTAAAACAGACTTAACAAGAGTTAAGCGCCCAGCTCTAGACAGCCATTTATGACACCACACTCTTAACCTCTTATCCAGCTTTTCCAGCAACCAGCTCCAATCCTGTTTCCTATAATCATTGGGTTTAAGGTGGAACCCCAAGTAAGTCAGCCCATCAACCAGACCTACAGAATTATAAGGGAAAAATCTTTCAAACTCACGCCTCTCCTCCGCCCTCAAAAATTGTGAAGTGATGGAGGACTTCGCAACATTCACTTCCATACCGGTGGCCTTGCTAAACAGGGCCAAAATCCCACCAAGAGTAACAACATCTCGCACTGAACCAGAGCAGAAAATTAAAACATCATCAACAAAAAGAAGATGAGTGATGAAAAGATTTTGAGCAACCGGAATCCCCTTCAAAGAGCCATGTCTTGTTGCCTCCTTAAGAGCTCTGCTTAGGCCCTCAGCCACCAATAAGAACAAAAGGGGCGAAAGAGGGCAGCCTTGACGGAGGCCCCTTTCAGGATGAAAAAAGGGGGAAGCAGCCCCATTAATCAAAACAGAGAAAGATACAGTGGTAATACAGCTCATGATCCACCTAATAAAGCCAATGCCAAAGCCAAGGTGAGTCAGGAGCATACGAATAAATAACCAACTTACCCGATCATAGGCTTTGGAGAGGTCTATTTTCAGCACAGCCCCTTTGAGGTTCTTGGTCTTCATGCTATGGAGAACCTCTTGAGCAGTCCCGATTGCTTCATGAATTTGTCGTCCGTCCAGAAAACCAAATTGTTCCCCAGAGATATGGATAGACAGAATGCTTTTGAGTCTTCTAGCAATCACCTTAGCAACCACTTTATAAATGCAGTTACAAAGAGATATTGGACGAAAATCAGCCAATGAAAGGGGATTATCCACTTTCGGGATTAAAGCTAAGAAGGTGGAATTAAAACAAGCCGGAATCCTCCCTGAAAATCTGATATCCTCCACAACTTTCAGAAGATCTGCCCCTAATATATCATAAAGAGCCAAGAAAAATTCAATCGACCAACCATCTGGCCCAGGACTCTTGTCTTTTTGAAAACTATGGAGGACCTCCTTTAATTCCAGCTCAGTAACCTCAGCCATCAATGTTATGTTATCTGCCTCCTCCACAAATCTCGGAAAGAGTTGAGCCACTCTAACTACCTCCGCCAGAGAAGCATGATCAGGAGCCTTAAAAAGAGCCTTGAAATGATCAACTCCCAACTTTGCTTTAGCCTCAAAGGAAGAGTGTTCAATGCCATGACCATCCCTCAAGCTCCAAATGGTATTTGTCGCCTTCCGACCGCGGGCAAAAGCATGGAAAAATTTCGTATTATCATCTCCACATGCCAACCATGTGGCCCTGCTCTTCAGCCTCCAAGATTCTTCCTTATCCATAAGAAGGGAGTTCCTTCTTTTTTCGAGAGCAACAAGGGTATTTTTATCTGCTTGTGAATGAAACCCCCCTCCTATCCCCTCATAGGTCAGGCGGAGTGCCTCTTCAACCTGCTTCAGGTCCAGATCCTCCCTCAATATCTTGGAAGCCGACCAGGTCTTCACTGCTTCCTTGATCCGCTTAAAGTTCTCAGCCAAATGAAAAGCCGCAGATAGATTACTATCAACCCTATATGGAATCCACCTAGCAAGGATGAGAGCTTTAAAGGAATCATCCTTGAGCCAGGTATTGTTAAACTTTAACGGGCTGGGAGGCTGATTAGGCCCAATCTTTAAATCGAGGAAGATAGGAAAGTGATCAGAAGCACCCCCACATCCAACCCACTGCCTAATTTGTAAAGGCCTGTCCACAATCTGCTCAGCCACCAGAAAACGATCAATTCTCTTTGCTATTCTATCTTCAGCACATCTATTATTCCTCCAAGTGGGCTTCAGCTTTAAAGGCTCAATATCAAGCAAATGGTTCTCCACTAGTTTTTGAGTAAAGTACCCAGTCAATGAATCAGTATGAGCATGAGAACCCCATACCTCAGACTGGCCCAAAGAAAAATTTAAATCACCTCCCAAAATCACCGAGTCCCCCTTGAGTAGTGTGTTACCCAGTAGAGAGTCCCAAAAAGGGATCCGGTCTTGATATGGGCCATAGATATTGAAAATATTGAAAGCCATATCTAGCTCCAAAGCCTGAAAGTTTAACCCCAAAACAGACTCCATACCCCAAAAATTTAGAGGTTTTATTGTTCTTTCATTCCAGCCCACAGCCAGCCCACCCGATCTCCCTCTAGCATCCAGCGTCTCAAAAATCCACCCAGGCAGCCAACCTTCTAATCTATCTTTGACCACAGATCCTGCTCCTAAAGTCTCTTGAAGCAAAATTATATCCGGAAAATCCAGAAAAATGATCCTCCGGAAAGCAGCTTTCTTTTGGGGTCCTGCCAATCCCCTGCAATTGAAGGACATGATCTTCATCACACACCAGTCTTCAGGGACTGTCTTGCTCTAAGTGCCCTCTCAATAGAATACTGCCTCCCATCATGTACATCCAGCATAGCTCGGTCCTGAGCTCTCGCCAAGAAGGAAATCCTTCCCCTGCCCCGAGCTGCTGGAAGTTTCCCCCTCCCTAACCCCCCTGCACCTTTTTTTGCACTGGATCTCAGGTTATACCCCATGACCAGAGGGCCAGAGGTTTCCAAAGGAGCCATCAAACCTTCACCTGGATATTTATGTCTAATATTTATGTCTGATATTTATGCTAAATATGTCTGATATTTATCTGGTCAATTTAATTTTAAATTTTCTAATATGTCTGATATTTATTTGGTCAATTTAATTTTAAATTTTCTTAGTTAACTCAGTTTGTTGAGTTGATAAATATTGTTAATAACTTTAATGATGAAAAATGATGAAATAAAATTTTTGAATGCAAAGTGGCAATGTAATAGTGTATAATTATAGAAAATGCGAATCATAAGAATGTAGTCAATTACAAACCATTTAAATATTTACTCGAGTTGTTTTAGTAAAAATTATACCTTGTCTCTCTTGCTCTCCAATATTAATAGGTTGAATTACTATAACTCAAAAATTAATTTACATTGTCAATAATTGCTTTTTCTTACACTGAAATCAATGCATCTAATGCAAGCAATCAAATAAGATTAGAAAACAACATCTACACTGAAATCAATGCATCTAATGCAAGTAATCAAATAGGATTAGAAACCCACATCTACACTCAAATCAATGCATCTAGTTTATAAACCAACATCTACACTGAAATCAATGCATATAGTGCAAGCAATCAAATAGGATTAGAAATCACCATCTACACTGAAATCAATGCATTTAGTGCAAGCAATAAAATAATATTAGAAATCATCTACACTTAAATCAATGCATCTAGTGCAAGAAATCAAATATAATTAGAAACCAACATCTACATTGGAATTAATGCATATAGTGCAAGCAGTCAAACAGGATTAGAAATCACCATCTACACTTAAATCAATGCATTTAGTGCAAGCAATCAAATAGGATTAGAAATAATCTACATTGAAATCAATGCATCTAGTGAAAGTAATCAAATATCATTAGAACTCAACGTCTACACTAAAATCAACGCATGTAGTGCAAGTAATCAAATAGGATAATAAATCACCATCTACGCTAAAATCAATGCATCCATTGCAAGAAATCTTCTTCCATCCCTCCCCCCTCCTTATATATATATATATATATCCTTCTTTGTCTCTCTATATCACCCCCCAAACACACATACTCTCTCACTCGATATCTATCAATCTCTTTGTCCCTCCCTCCCTCTCTCCATCTCTTTCTTCTTCCCCATTATACGTGATTTACGATTGCAGACAAATGTATCTCCCCTAGGTTTGGTGGTCAACCTAGAACAATAGAGAGACAAGGAACCCAATTAATTTCCTTAATGTAAATATATGATGGAGTGAGGCCTACCTGGAAACTGTTGCTCACTTCACTCCTCCTTTAGATTGGAAGATCCAATTCCAACTCCAACCACCAAAATTAGAACCTGCACAGTGAGATAACACAAGCCAAGAAACTACGAGATGTATGCAGTATCATCTAAATACTTTATTCAATAGATAAACATGGTATTGAAATACATGAATCAACATCACATATAGGAAAACAAACAATTCTTTACATTAGTATAAATAGAAGGAGATTACAACCATAAGTGGCAGTTGATCTTGTAGAAGAGCTCCTCCAAGTTGTTGACTCATCCTTTCCTTGTCACAATATGCACCTCCAGTCACCCTATGCATGAGAGGATAACAACTTACTGCAACAGCATAAGGGAAGAATCACTCTCCAAATCCAACCATTCATTCACCCACCTTCTCATAGGTAAGAGGGTAAATATATAGGAGAGCGGGGTAGGTTGGGAGTTCTTATCCAATTACCATTTAGGGATTTAGATCCACCTTTGATGGAGGGATAGTATCAAAGGATAAGTGGTGAAAACTCCAAAGTATGGTAGGATAGGATCCAAATGTCAATCCAAGGTAATTAGTTGAAACAAATTCTGGAAACTCCTATAAGGTGAAGCTTCTCTAATCTCGCTCATTCTCCCGAAATTATAGAACCAATGCAGATGCAAAGGAAGGATACCTATTGGTGACCAACGCTAGCCACAATGGAGCAACCTGTAGGTAAACGTACCCTAGTAGGCTTGCAGGAAGTGTTGGTGCTCAAACTAGCTCAGATAAGGCATTTTAGGGTTGAAATTATGAGGGATGAAAGGTACATGCTTAGGGTATTTGTGAAAGATGATGACAAGGGGAATATGATGTTGATTGATCCCATTAGGAGGCTCACTTTGATTGGATGTGACAAAATTTCCTATAATACCCCTCTCTTCACCTTCCATTGATATCTCTATATCCCTTTGTCTCTCTATATCACCTCCAAAACATAAACTCTCTTTATCCAATCTATATATCTATCTATGCGCTCACCAGGAGAAAATTCGAATACCATAGAGGTAGGATCGGGGTGAAGGATAATCCCTATCTTGTTGAGAGGGAGTGTTGAGATTCAACAAGATGATGAGCTTAGTGAAAAGAGTTGCCTTCACTAAGTGGGCACGCAGGTTATTTTTGGCGCAAGTCTATTTTTAGACATGTCGATCATTTTTCAAAAGTTTCAGGATGCTATTTGTGGATGGTTGATCAAGTTGGAAAAATAGATGAAATTCTATTTTTAGAATATTGGGCGAAGTCTATTTATAGATCGTCAATCTAAAAAATAGATGCATGTCGATTATTATTAGCTCTTAATAATAATCAGACTCTAAACAACAACTTATTCTCTTGGAGCACTTCAGTTCAGTGCACATATGTGGCACAACAGCTGACAGAAGGAATTACGCTATTCCTAAGGGTTTACTGGAGCTAATGCATGGAGGACTCAATTAGAACTCTGGCGTAGTTATGACACAAGCTTGGAAGAAGTAGTTATGGGAGTTGTATTCCAGCTTTAACCTGGCTTAGACTCCAATTGAAATAGTTGTATCTAGTCTAACCGATTGATACACTAGTGAGAGTGGAGTGAATTAATTAGTTAATTAATTGCACAAATAATAACTCATTAATCAACCGAACAATACATCGCTTAACTACACATGGCAAGCCATGGAGACCAGTGGAGAGATAGGTGAAAGGGAAAGATAGACTATCTGTTGTGACTATAGTGATGCATTGATTGCATCCAACACTCAGTGGAGATGCTAATGAGGATTGCGCAGTCAAGGATGGAGTAATTTGAATTCATTCAGAGCTATTATTCATCATAGATTGCGCAGTGGAGGCAGACTAGCAGGTGGCAAAGATCGGTGCATGGATTTGCAAGATTGGGCCTGATTAGTGTATGACGATTGTACTGTACTGAGAGCTTGTGATAAGCTTTGTATGTTTGTATGAGATTTTCATATGATCTCCATGTTACATAATATATAGTTGGGGTTTTCAACTTCAAGCATTCCTGGTTAAAACTGTGTTATGTGCGATTGAATATTTTTGTTTATGCTTCACATGTGTGTGTAATTAATTTTTTCCGCAAAAGATTAACAAGCAGAGTAGATTCAGTATCTTGCATAAAGTTAAATAGTGTGAGATCAGGTGGATCTTGGACATATGCATGCTTAGTGCATATAATTTCTACATCGGCAGCGAAAACATAACTATTGGTTTCTGTTAAAAATTGCGATGTGCGATATAAACACTTAGTATTCAAGTGCGTGAAATGATTCTTATTTAATCAATCCGTTATAAGATCTAATGACTTAGATATTTAGATTAGGCATATTGTGTAATGTGTGTAAGAGATTCGATAGAAAGAGTTATGGGTTATTAATGGAATTTAATGGGTGCAAGGTTCAAAAGATTGATATCTACTTGAAGCGTGTTTTAAATTTAGAGCGCGGGATTTGGATTATGATGTTTTAACTCTATTCTCTATCCTTCTCTCTATTCATCTCAGATCTGAATTTACTCGTTTCACCTGAATTCAGGAAACCAACTAAAAAAGTAAGAATAATTGGAATGATAAAGAAAGGCATGGAAATTGCCCAAACGTCTGTTGCAGAAGACACATACATGCCTCCATTGTTCTTGGACACAACGTGAAACAAGGATTGTGGGAGTTCTTCATGGGATGCAATGTACAACCTGTTTGAGGGAGAACAACCAAGAGAATTAGTGAAAACAATAACAACAAATGGGGCATTTTCATCAGACCCATCTTACTTTGAATCTGAAAGCAGGAATGAGAGTCCTGAGAAAATAATTGAGAAAGTGATTAAAGGAATTGAGATGCAAATTGAAGGAAAAATTAATGGAGTTGAACCATCTTCTAAAGAAGTTCAACATATCTAGAATACACTTGAGCAGACAGAGAAACCTCAAGAAAAGTATTTAAAGAAAGAATGGGAGAAGTTTTCTAAAGCACTGGAAACAACACCACCACCAAAGCCTAATGTTGATGAATCAACAAGTTTCCAAACTCCAGAGCAGACCCAAAATTTAGTGGAAAATGCAATGGCACTACAACAGGTACCAAAAGATCAGGATCAAGAGATTATCCCGACCTACCCAATGCAGGAAATCATTTTGAAGATTAAGGAAATTCCTCCATTAGATTTTTTCTACAGCCCAGACCACAAAGCTATAGTTAAGAGAAGAAAATTAAGAAGGATTGATGAATCAGTAACTTCCCTTAACAATGAATCTTGGATGTTGTATGGAAGGACTCTTGTGCTAATCCTACTAAACATCTCACTAGACTATCGCAATTTGCTGGAGCATATGCAACTGCTACCATTGACAAAGCAAAAGAAGTCAAGCTTCTTTTCAAACAACATGAAGACAAAGTTCAAGAGTTGGAGAAACTACTAGAACAGGAAAAGTTTAATTCTAGTAATCATATTGAAATGAAGATGTCACAATTCCAAAAGGACTTTGATAGATTAAAGTTGTAGCACCAGGTACACATTTTAAAAAAGGAAACTTAGATAGAAGCAGCTATGATAAATTGAAAAGTCGGCCTCAAACAAAGAAATTTATTAAAGAGGCACTTGAATGGAGCACAAAATTAAAGAAACATCATGAAGATTTTTGTCATCAAATGTTAGCTACAAGTTCATACTATGATACAAGCAAGATTTTCATCCAACAAGTGCCTAACAGGAGGCTAGAATGAAAAAAGATCCAAAAGAAGATTTTTGAGTTCATCCAATGGCAAGATTCTGATGAAGGAAATAAATCTGATCTCCCCAATTTAATAAATTTCACAAAGATATCATATTCAAAGATTGGGAGATGCAGTTAAGACAGGTAGGGAAGGCAACATCAAAGGCAACAAATTTGACCAATGAAATCATCGAATCCGTTAATGGACAACTTCTAAAAGCTGAACTTATCAAAGAAGCTACATGTGAAGTACTCCCATAGCTTAAACCATTAGAAGCACAGTGGAAGGAAAGCATGAAAATCTAGGTAGAATCTATTAAAAATATAACTAATTATGTTCAGGAAAATTACTGGAATTTTCTGATCAAATCATATCATCAGTGCCAGGCCCTACAGTGATTAACTGATTCTACAAAGAAATCGTCGCTGAATGCAGTATTTAAAGGCCAGGTCAGATCCGGGATCACACAGCTAGCTCAGCTAAAGCCAATGGTAGATATTTGTCACCTTAGAGATCAAATGCACAAAGAGGATCGCCCACCTAAGCATGTTGTTATTTTTATTTCCTAGATTTTAGTTTAAGTTTACTCATTATGAGTAATGTTGTTTTAAACCTCCTCCAATTTTTATGTAATAATCTATTTTAAAAATATTTAGTTTAATATTTAAACCCTTCTCATGCATTTAGAGAAGGGTCCAGAAATTTGTCAAAAACATTTGCAAAGAATGCACTTCTCTAAGTTTGTGAATGCCTTGATGAATTAATGGAACAATTTTTTTATCTTTTGACATTGAAGTTGTTTAACTGAAGTTGCACTATTGTACTCATTAAATTTCTTTAAAGTGAAGAGGAGCAGAAAACTACTGGCGATTTGAATGATTAGAACCTCGTATATATGATACTTTTACACGCTATATTAAGTTTTTCTTCTTGAATTAACAGTCATATTTTTATCTGTATTATATATGAAAGTTGTTATCATAAGTGAATATTAAATGCACTTCCATACTGATATTTGTTTATGATTACTTATCTTATATATAATCAAACATATGAATGCGATATATATTTCACAATCCTTTTGATTAAATTATTTCTTCCGAAGAATTAATTTTACATAATTTTCATCTCTTTCAACTTTTGAATATTCTTCATTACCAATTGTTGGAAGATATATTTTTAGATCACATTAAGAGGTTATATAGTAGAATAGATATTTAAGTTAAATGCATATGATAGATTAAATCATTTTCCATTTTCATGTTATAAACAAAACACACCCTCATCATCCTTATTGGGAAACTGTTCCCTTTACCCCTAGTCGAAGCCACCATACCAAATGGAAAAGGACTTGCTCTAAGGTTCGGACCGGGTGGCTTTCCCCCATGTAGTTGCAACGGAATTCCGAGGCTTCAACAAGCTGTTACACTGCTTCACAAACTGACTCTGGCCAAAACTTAGCAAATTTTCCTCCCTGCCAAAGCTCCTATTTCCTTGCACTATTTCTCAAGGAATTATCCCCCTATTAATTCGGGAAATCCCCATCCAAAATTGCGTAATACCTATAGGCCTTTATCTAACTGCATGCACCACTTGTACAACTTGGATAATTATACAACTGATATTAGACTGCCTTGAACTCCAATCTCAACTGGGTAACTAAAATTTCATGCATGCATTGTTTAATTATTAGCTTATTGATCAGTTAACTAGTTGAACACTGAGGTTGCACCCCATCGCTAGACCTCCTACTAGTTCCTCCAACATTTAGAACTAGTTTAACTAACCTTAACTCAATTTAACTGAATTAAATTGTTACAACTCAAATTAAACTCAACCTAGGCTCCTAAAATTTAGGAATCACTGTACACAACTGAAGTTAAGCCACAAATAAAATTAACTAAGCTAACTAATTGATAACACCTCAGTTATACCATTCTAGTTGTCTTGTGATGTAGAATTTTGATTTTCTCCTAATTTAATTTAATTTAGGATTTTCTTGTTGTCATTTTTCAACACATTCCATGGTACTATTGTGCATATCTTTTAAAGTTGGAAATGAAAATTAAGGATCAACAAAATTGCAATTAACTTGAGTCGAAAATAATTAGTTGAGACACATATGTACTTCTATGATTTGATTTGAAAGTATCTACAATTGTCACTAGCTAAAGACCCAAGGTAACCAGTTGGTTGAACTTCCTTTTCTCAGGTCTCTCATTCTGATTGTTAAACACCATGTTGAAGCACACACATGGTGTATGAGAAGAATGAGCACACACACACAAGAGACTCAACACAATGAAGGATAAGCGTGAGGCTTTCTTATTTTCTATTATACAAAGATGTACATTTATAGT
Source organism: Pinus albicaulis (assembly GCA_034641835.2). NCBI lineage: Eukaryota > Viridiplantae > Streptophyta > Pinopsida > Pinales > Pinaceae > Pinus > Pinus albicaulis. Next base: position 185,401,041 of record CM076573.1, read on the forward strand.
ACAATGGTGTGACTCTTGGTTTCACATTCCAAGGTCACTTGGAATCCATTGTGACTTTTCGCATCCCACACCTACCCATGTAGGATTAGGTGTTCCAACATCCCCCCTTAATCCGAAGGGGTATGTGTGAGTCCAAGAAAAGAGTTGTAATACAAATCTGCAAAGTATACATGGCAGCACTTGGGCTGAATCAACTCTCTAAAATGTTGGAAAAAAGAGGTGGTTTTAGGATGACCACAAACACTGGAACGCAATACATGTTGCAGTTCCCGGAACTCTTCCAAAACTGGCAAGAAGCTGAAGGCTTCTGCTAGAGGAATTGTCCCTCATAAAAAAAGGAGACCTTCGACCTAAAAGAAGGGAGGTCTACTACCTGTGGTGGTTTTAGGTTGTCCACCAACCAAAGATGATGGTTTTAGGTTATCCACCAACCGAAAATGATGGTTTTAGGTTATCCACCAACCAAAGATGATGGTTTTAGGTTATCCACCAACCAAACATGATGGTTTTAGGCTATCCACCAACCGAAGGTCTGCTCATGGGCATCCGTGTCTCTGGCTACATCTCTGAATCCGGAATGATGAATTGTGGCTCAGGCTCACTTGAACTGCTGGCTACAACTCTGAACAAGGAATGAGAGATTGTGGCTCAGGCTTGCTTGATCTGACGTCGAAGCTTGTACATGACCACCATTTTCCCCCCTGTCAGGGACAAGGTGAGATGATGGCGAAAACTCAACTGCAAGTTTGTTCAATATGCGTGAACAAGTTCTAACATGTGTCGTAAACATCTTCTTGGCTGCTGATGCCCATTGCCAAGAAGTGATCCATCCAAGATGAATCTTGGTTCTTGCAGGAGGCTTGTGTCTGAAGCATCTGTCTGAAGAATGGGTGTGCCGACCACAGTGCTTGCATGGATGAAGATCAAAACATTGATCTTTCATATGGCCAACTCGATCACAGTGTTGGCATTTCTCAATCTGTTGTGGAAGTGGAACAGGATCTGGAACAGCTGCAGGTGAACTGTCATATAGGAATCCGGCACTCTGAAATATGATGGGCTTGGTGTAGTCTGGAATATGAAAGGTCACATCCTTGTCATATCCAAGACCAGTTCGGTGCTTGTTGTGGACAAGCTCTTCCCAAGGTCTGATGATGGGCTTGAGAAGTGCAGACTGAGCTGCTGCATCTGCATGTACATCTGCTCTAGTACAAGGAACTGAATGGGAATCAACTGCATCTTTATCTTCTTTCTTCTGATGAGAGTCTTTCTCAATCTTCTGAATAGAAACAGGTTCAGAATGGTGACTCTTTCGTTGAAGTTCTTCTTGTTGGAGCTGAGATTCCAACTGCAAAAACTCAATCTTTTCATGTGCATCTAGCAAACAACTTTGAATGTTACATAGAGCATCTTTGCTCATTTTTATCACATCATCAACATTTGAATGAATGAGGTTATTCAACAACATTAATGCCTCATTGATTTTAGCCATTTCAACAACTTAGGCTCAAAAAATGAAAGGGTGTCGGCTTCAACCGAAAATGCACCCATTTACAATGTGATGCAACAAGCAATACAAATGACTCAAAAGAATTTCCAAAGTACAAAGTGTGCTCCTCAAATGATGGAGGGTAATCAACAATCCAACAACTCAAATTCACTGATTCCAACTATGTATGAAGAGACAAATTCCACTCACAATACAATGTCAGTATCTCTGCAAAAATATTTGAATGTGCAGCAAAAAAACTTGTGCAAGAGGCCTTTTAAGGCAGCTGAAATTTCCTTCAAATCGCTATTTTCAATGATGGCAAACTTGTCTTCAAATGTCAATTTCTTCATAAAAACACCCTTCAAATCAATGCCACAAATCACAATGTAAATCTGCAAATTTCTCTATATATTCAGTCCATCTGTTCCTCATATTCCATTTCTTCTTGTACTGCTGTTCATTTCTGCTTTTCTCTCTCTCTGCTGTTTTTTTTTTTAAATTAAAAATTAATTAAAAAAAATTAATTGAAAATAGAAAGAGAAATTTATTAAAAGGGAGGAAAGTATTTATATGGAAGGGTGGTTTATTAATGGGGAGGGGGAAGAGATATAAAAAAGGGATTATGAAAAATGGAAGAGGGAATTTTTTTTCTTTTTAAATGGAGGAGGGAATGTTAATAAAAAAAAAAGGGATTATTAAAAATGGAGGAGGGAAATTATTGGGAAGGAAGGGCGGATTTAAAATGGAGAGTTTTAATATAAAAAAAATCGATGTATATTTTGTTGGAAAGTGCGTTTGAAAAATTTGGACGAGGGAGCGTTGAGGTTACATGAGAGGGGGCGTGTATGAGCAGGGTAGAGCGAGCGTTAAGCGGTGGGGAGGGCGAGCGTATGCAGCCAGGGGAAAGTGGAGTTTGAGGTAGGCTGCAGGCGTTATGGAGAGGTAGGCTGCAGGCGTTATGGAAAGGCGTGGGCAGGGTAGAGCCGTAGGTAAGTTTGCAGAGGTGGAGTATTGAAGCGCTCGAGTGGTGGGAGAGATAGGTCGAGGGTATGACGCGCGTGGAGAGGGAGGACCGGCTGCGTATGGGAGATGCAGTGATAGAGTGAGCCGGGTTTGGGGTTGAGCGTTGGAGTTTTTGGTTAGTTGGGTACCGTGCTGTAGAGTGGGTGAGAGCAAGCGAGGGGGGCGTGGCAATGTTTACTTGCAGGGATCGTTGGGAATTGTGGAGGCATTTAGAGAGTAAGGCGGGTAGGATAAGCCGTGGGAAGAAGGTTGCAGGTGTGGGGTTAAGGTGATTTAAAAAACGTGAGGGTGTATACAGTGTGGACAGGTAGGGAGATTAGGGAGAGCGCAAAATCTTAAACCGCAGAGGAGGTATGGGTTAGTAGGAGAATGATGTGGTTTGGGCGGTGAGGAGTCTGTGTAGAGGGGATTAAAGGCCGCGGGGAAATGGGATTTTTGTTTTTATTTTTATTTATTTTTATTTTTAAAATGTTAAAACAGCAGAGAATAGAGAGCAGAGTATTTTTTTTTCTCCCAGCAGCAGAGGAGCAACACTGAGACTCCAGATTTTAAAGCAGCAGCAGGAAATTTCTTCAGAAATGCAGGATTTCAAATAGTAATACACCACAGAAAAATTTGCAGAGATTGCCAATAAAACTTCGAAATTTTTCCAGGAAAATGGACTTTAAAAATGCAGAATTCTCCAGAAAATTTTAGCAGTAAAACCCAGAAAATTTTCCAATAGCTCAGCAGCAGAAAAACTCAAAATTCTTTTCCATTAAAAAGCCAGAAACTTCTACTTCAGAAACCCTCTTTAAACAGTGTTTTCCAACAACTCTTCAATGCAGAAATTAATAGAAATTGCAGGAAAAATGAGAATGAAAACCTTCAGATGGGCAGTGCTGCCTTTCTTCAAAACCACTGCTGCTCTTCTTCAAAACAAATTCTGAATGCTGCTCCTTCTCCAAAACCACTTTCTGAATGTGGCAAAAAGACTGCTGCAGAAATCCTCTAAATGCTGCAAAAATGCAGATATGCACAAGCCATAAACACAAAATGGCTCACTCAATTTGGAGCAGGGCCAGCAATCGCCCGCTCTGATACCATGTTAAACACCATGTTGAAGCACACACATGGTGTATGAGAAGAATGAGCACACACACACAAGAGACTCAACACAATGAAGGATAAGCGTGAGGCTTTCTTATTTTCCATTATACAAAGATGTACATTTATAGTACAATGGTGTGACTCTTGGTTTCACATTCCAAGGTCACTTGGACTCCATTGTGACTTTTCGCATCCCACACCTACCCATGTAGGATTAGGTGTTCCAACACTGATAATTTTCAAAAGAAATGAACTGCTGCAACACAACAACTTTGGTCCAATAAGCCCATTGCATATTTTTGTTTGGCAGAAATACTACAAGAGGAATATCACATTTATCATTGATGTCGTTTTTTTATAGTATAAAGATTGATTCAAATTAACTTAGTTTGATTCAATAAGGCCACTACAAGCTATGTTAAGAATGCATATGATTGCTTATATCATCTACATCATTTCAAAGTGTATCTATTTCAGGTTGAAGTTGCGCGTTGCACAATGTTAAAATGGAATCCCAAGCACAATGCAAGCCCATACAGTGAGATCAATTAGTTATTTTGCACATCAATCAATATTTTTTGGTCTTCACAACATATTATAAATTGTTTTGATCAAAATATTATTCAATGCAATCCTAGGGAAAAACTAGTTATACCAACATTTTAAAGAAGATCCAAGCACTGATTTTTATGGACAATGATATTGCGGTCAAGAAGTTGTCCTATAATGAAATGATGGGCAAGATTTTATGGCCCTTGAGGATTTCAATTGATAGATAAATTGAAAAATATGTGACCTATGTCAGGCAAGACAATAGAGTGCTCACTAAACCCATTACTAGGAACTCAAGGTAACATTTGAAGTCTATTTTGCAAAATGATGAGTTGCAGTGCAAGAAGCCCTTCACCTAAAATAATGGCTCTGCTTGTGAGATTCTACCCACCTTCCTGCCTGAAACAATAAAACATATAGGACAATCCCCAAACACAATTCTATATTTTCCACAAAATCCTTTTCCAAACAAGCAATAACTATTTTTAACTCCATAGTCTTTGATAGTCCTAAGAAGAACTAATTGAATCTGATGGACATACTAATGCAAGGAAAAACCACAAAGATGGCAACCCAAAATATTACAAAGGAAAATGGGGCCTCAGTGCACTGGTGTAGTCTTGGAGTGTTAAGCTATCCACTGAGGTTCTATTCTTGGTGTGTTGTACCCCACTAAATGACATGTCCTGATAAATAGATGAGGTTAGGTCCAATTCCAGCAATTTTGACAGAACAACTACCCCTCACACCTGGCTCCTAAGCCAAATGATAGTTTCCCCTCACACCTAGCTCCTAAGCCAAAGGAAATTTGTATAAGACAACTTCTTCTATAAATTCCCAACTCGATTTAATGCATCCTCAATAAATTCCAAAAAATAAAAACTCCAAAAAGTTAAGACAACCTCTTCTATAAATTCCCAACTCGATTCAATGCATCCTCTCATCTCTTCGCAAGCAAACTATATCTCAACACCTTAATGTTATGTATTATTATCTATAATTATCCCCAAAAATAATGTTTATTCATAAGAGCTTCGATATTATCCTCATACAAAAAGTATATCTCTAATAATAGCTAATAAGGCAACCTTAACACAACTCATAGAAAAAGCAAACTCCTTTCAAAAATTGAATATGCATACCATTCATTTGAAAAGTGCAAATTAAAAGAGATTTCACCATAAAAGAGATTTAAATCTCAAGAGATACCATTCATTTGAAAAGTGAAAATTAAAAGAAATTTCACCATAAACGATATTTAAATCTCAAGAGATATTGGTGAGATGTCTTCTACAACTTAGTATAAGGGTAATGTGTAAATGTAATGTAAAAAAGTTTATAAACATTTTTACATGTCACTTTAATATGTTGAATTTATATTAATATGTCCAATTTATAATACTTAAATTAGTAAACATTTACATGTCAATTAAAATTAATATAGAGCCCAAGGGAAATATTGTAATCTCTGTAAAAAGTTAAAAGTAATAAAATTTAAATTTGTTACGTTGTAATTTTGTTTTTATTAATAAAATTACTAATAATATTTTTAGATTAAAAAAAATCATAATATACATATTATATTAAAATATATAATTAGTTAAGATCCATTTTACCTTATAAAATAGAATAAAGATTTATGTAACCATATTTAATTTAAGTAATAAACACATAAACTTACAATATAACAATATGTTTAACCATAGATATTCATGGTCCACTTTGCCATAAATATTCTTAACTTGTAAATAAGGTTTGTTATAATACCATGGGCCAATAGCTTGTCTCATCAATACAACATGCACAAAAACCATCTCTCATTTCAAACTCAAAATATTTTACAAATATTTTATTTGAATTTAATTTTATAACATTTTTATTTATTTAATTTAAATGAAAAAATATTATAATTACTTTTGAGATATATTTACACCTCTATCACATGAATATATATAATATATAAATAGTAGCTATAAATTAATATCTATTTCACCATATAAATTAAAATAATAATTTTGTAACTATATTTAAATTTCATTAATAAGCACAAAAAAACTTAATACTTACAATATAAAAAGAATTTTAACCATGGATATTCACGACCACTTTACCACTGATATTATTAACCATACCATACCATGGACCAAACAGATGATACCACATGCCCAAAAGCGGCACTCTACATCCCTAGATCTCACTTAAACACTAAACGTAAACGTACAAATATTATTAACCATACCATACCATGGGCCAATAGGATGATACCACCTGCACAAAAGCGGCACTCTACATCCCTAGATCTCACTTAAAAACTAAACGTAAACTTACAGATATTATTAACCATACCATACCATGGGCCAATACGATGATACCACGTGCCCAAAAGTGGCACTCTACATCCCTAGATCTCACTTAAAAACTAAACCTAAACTTATGGATATTATTAACCATACCATACCATGGGCCAATATGATGATACCACATGCCCAAAAGCGGCACTCTACATCCCTAGATCTCACTTAAAAACTAAATGTAAATGTATGGATATTATTAACCATACCATACCATGGGCCAATACGATGATACCACATGCCCAAAAGCAACCCTAGATCTCACTTAAAAACTAAACGTAAACGCCCAATGTGAGAGTAGATCTCACGTAAAAACTAAACGTAAACTTAAACATTTAACATGTAATGTTTAACATTTAACATTTAACATTTAAAACCTCCTTTTATAACTTTGGATTAATAGAATAAAAAATTTGTTATAATATATATATATATATATATATATGGGAGGGAAAAACAAAGACATAGAGTGATAGAGGTGGAGAGATACTGGGAGTTAAAAGGGAGAGATGAGATAAATTGGAGGAAAGGGGAGAGGAGGAATGCATATGGAGAGATGGAGAGGAGCGAGAGAGGTAGAGAAGGTTAAGAGAGGGAGAGGGAGACATAAAGATGGAGGTGTGAGAGAGAGAAGGAGAGAGGGAGGGAGATAGTGAGAGGATTGGAGGGCAGAGAGAGAGAGAGATGCAGGAAGAGAGAGGGAGGTAGGAGAGAAAGGGAGAGAGAAGATGAGAGAAGGATGGATAGAGATAGGGGGTTGGAGGGTGAGAGAGGGAGGGAAGAAGAAAGACATAGAGAGTGAGAATTGGACAGAGAGAGGGAGTGACAAGGGAGAGATGGAGAGAGAGTGTGTATGTTTAGGGGTGAGATAAAGAGACAAAGGAGAGATGGAGACAAGGGGGGAGAGAAAGAGAGAGAAGGAGAAAGGGAGGGATATAGTAACATAGTTGGAGAGAGAGAGAGAGAGAGAGAGGGTGATGGGGGAAGAGAGAGAGAGAGAGGGAGGGAGAGCGAGAGAGTGAGCGATGGGGGAAGAGAGAGGATTAGAGAGAGAGAGAGAGAGAGAATTGGATGGAAAATAGAGAGAGAAGGGGGGGGGAGAGATAGAGGGAGGCAAGAGAGGAAGGGAGGGAGAGGAAGGATGAGAGAGAGGAAGAGAGTGATGGGGCAAGAGAGGGGAGGAATAAGAAATACATAGAGAGAGAGACAAGAGAGAGGGAGGTAGGAGAGAAAGAGAGAGGTTTGATCCCTCAAAAAAGAGGTTTGCACTTAGAGAGATTTGATCCCTCTCGGCACTTAATAGATAGATCAATACTCGTAATAAATTATGAACCGACTTTATTAAAAAACATGTTATAATAGATTAAGCATATAAATAATGATATATAAAGTTAAAATAAAAATATCAAAAAAAAATTGATATTAATAACGTTATTTTTTCAAAGTATTTATATTTAAAAATTTATTTATATATTTAACATAAAAGTTTTGCTTAAATAATTTTTTACAAAAAATTAATAGAAGTATTAACTTTTTAATAAAAATAATATAAACTCTTTATTTTGTGCATTTTCTTTTCACAATTATTTTACATTTCAATTTGGTAATGAAAAAGATAACTAATTATATAACCATTTTTTAAATTTAAATTACTATAAATGCCACTTTACATGTTTGAAGTCAATTACTAGTGATTTAGGCCTACCCCTGGGCGACCTCAAGTATGCAAAGATTGTTTGTTTTTTTCTTAATAGGATTTATATTTTACACCTCTAATATCTTTACTTTTTGCTAAATTACAAATTATTAAGATATCTAACTTAAAAACTTCTAGTTTTTAAATATATTTTTAAGTTATAAAAACTACTCATAAATTTGACCTTATACTTACTTTAAGCTAATTCCGAATTATCATTAAAAACCAATATCATAATTCCAAAAAGTATATACTATATTCCCAATTTAAGTCCCCAATTTGCTAACAATATAAGTCCCCAATTTGCTAACTCTTCGAACCTAAACCCAAAAAAGGCCCATCAAACTGAACGAGATAACTCCAAATTATGATTTAAAAGAAAAAAGAGATACAATGTTTCCAATTTTAACTCCACACTTTGGTGACTCCTCGAACTTAAAAAACAAAGAAAAAAAAACAAAGGCCCATTAAACTGGGTCGTGTCTTAGACAATTGGTCCAAGTCAAATTAGTGAATCATAAAACGACTACTATAATTGTGTTATTGCAAGGTGGGCCATTACCATTATTTGTTAATAATCCTTGACCACCTTACATTTAGTCTAGTTTTTCCTATTGCCCTACAATGAAAAAACAAGAGTTGTCAGTGGCAAGGTGGGCCATGACCATTATTTATTTATATAATGGTCCAAGTCAAATTAGTGAATCATAAAACTACTACTATAATTGTGTTATTGCAAGGTGGGCCATTACCATTATTTGTTAATAATCCTTGACCACCTTACATTTAGTCTAGTTTTTTCTATTGCCCTACAATGAAAAAACAAGAGTTGTCAGTGGCAAGGTGGGTCATGACCATTATTTAGTTATATACACCACTTACACCTTATTTTTGAGGTTGAGCCTTATTTTTTGGTTTATTGACTATTAAATGTGGCTGAGTATATATTGCTCATCATTAAATTTAAACAAATTTAAATCCAATGATGAATAATGTATGTCCACTTACAATAAACCAAGAAATAAATTTTGCTATTTTTAACTATACACATTTCCAAATAGTTGGATACTCCTTTTTTTTTTTTAACTCACTTAATTATTCCCACGCACGCGCGCGCCGGAATCTAGTTGGTAAAGCTGTAAGAGCCAGTCGTGAAACGGCGCCTCAATGTACTATATAAATTATTGGTAATATCCTCTTTATTTTGTCTACGATATCTATGTACTTACCAAATTTTTATTCCATGTGAGTTAGAGTTGTGGTGGGAAGTGAAATAATGCACTCCTTTGCACCTAATCTAAATGTGCATGGGATTGGTTCTTTAGGTTCCTTAAAGGGATGCATTGAATTTGGTCTTTTGCTTAAGAAGATAAAAAGAAATTGGCATTTGTCTTAGAAATTATTTTAAATTTACATAATCATAGATGTTATATTTAACATCAAATAATTATTTTATATTAATGTTCATGAATTTTGAATAGATAATAATTGGGTGTTTTGTTAAAGTATTCTTTGATATGATATGAAGTCACTAATTTAATTTAGAAAATAATAAAAATATTATAGGTTGGTTTTTATACTTTCTTATATGTTTCTACAATTTTAATAAAAAAATTCGAATTGTAAATTTTTTAACAAACAATTTGCTCATCAAATTTCACCCCTACATGGTAACCATAGTTTTCACCTTCGCGAAATTCACTACCCATGGCCAACCTTGTAACATGCAACAATTTTACTATGGACCTTGCTGCGAAAATGAAGTAAAAACTACGTGAGATTACTTGAGTTCATGGTAAAATGGGTGGTGTTTTTTTAATTAGGTTTTATTTGAATTATGTTATTCAAATTTAGCCCAATATATTGAAGATTTGGTTGTAGATATTGTTTTAATTTAATATATACTAGCAATTGCATCAAATGTTGCAAAGGAAATGCCTTAAGGTATAAATTTGAAAATAATCGTGACATATAGAAGATGATGTGCATCTAATCCAATGAAGATCATGTGTAACTAATCCAATAATTTAGACTTGATGATAATTCAATGTCATTGTTTTAAAGTTATACAAAATGTCATTGTTTTAAATTTATACAAAATATTATTTAGAAGTATAGTTCAACAATTGCATGAAAAAAATTCAATAGAAATAAAATAGTTCAATGTTAAATAATGAAAAACATGAATAACAAAAATGTAATCATTGCAACATAGTTTAGAATCTCCATGTATTTTATTCTACTTTTCTTATAATAACAATTTTTTTTATTTTTTTATTTTTAATAATCACTAATGTTTCCATATTACTTATTTTCGTTTAAAATCATCTAAAAATGAAACTTACAATTATAAACCATTCTAACCAACATGTTAAGAACACATTGTATGAAACATCATATCCTCCCTCTCTTACTTGTCACAACTAAAAATAAGTGATAATGAAATATTAAGTATATCAACAAATTTCTACCAGTATAAATACATAACATTTCTACATTAAAAAATAAAATAAAATTATTTTTACCTTTTATACATGATTATAATATTTATTTTTACACTCCTTAATTAATTTTATTACTATGATAAGTAAACCTATTACCACATTTTTACATAGGCTATTAACAATGATCTACTCGGATTATTCCCCACATGACTTCATTCCTTAGCCATACAAACCGATACATAAACCAAATGTCCCAATCCATTCGACATTTGCATATACAATTTTATTATGGTTTACTTTGTGATAATCTATGTTCGCAGACGTTACAATGAAATCTATGGTTGGCAATTATTATAAACCCCGAAGGGACATATGAAGATTGGTGAGTTCACGATATTGATTTGGAATGATACCTTCCTGTTTAATATTATTTGTCGTATGCAATTATTTAAGTTAAGATTTAATGGGTTGTACCTCTCGCATGGGAATTCGGGTTAATGGTGAACACATGTTCTGTTGGTCATCGTTGGATTTCAGGTTCAAAGATCTATGGTCATGATTTCCTTAGAATTCGTTTAGGGTAATGACCCTGCCAACCCTAACTATTTTCCGTCATTTGCTTCGACTTCGGCAGTGTTGTTCCTCTACAACCTCGTCGTTTCAATCTTGCTCGACCCACGTTCGATCCCGCTCAGCTCTGACCACCATGGCTCCTCGGCAGGTAAACGAAATCACGGTTACAATTTTGACTCCTTAGTGCTTTATGTCATAGCAGAGTTTAGTTATTAAATTTTATGAAGTTTCCTTGTTTTATTAGTTTGTTTTCCTATGTTAATAGGTTGCAGGGTTTGGTTCCACCGCTGGGGTAGCCTACCTTTCGGGTCATGGTCGAAGTCCAGGCGTATGCTACTGTCATCCAAATGCTACTACCCAACCTTCTTAGTCGGTAAGTCCCCAGAGCATCAAACCATTAAGTCTGCCCCTTGCTACAATGCGTTTTTTCGACTTGAGACTATTTTCTTAAGATTTTCCCTCTAGTCTTATCTCCATGTAGGGTCACATTCATAGCTGAAAGGAAGTTCCTACCAGGTAATGCAATCTATGGCTCTTAATCTTTACTCTTACCATTCGCCACAGTTAGAAGGGTTCCACTTCTAATGTTATGTTTTGGTTGTAGTAGACCTCCATGGTCCCTTAGTATGGATTATCTAGTGCAATGCCATCACACATAAGCACTTCGACTTCTTTCTAATACTGCCATTTATTGCTAACAAGTACCGGGTTTATTGATAATCTCTTAGTCTCGGCGTGAAGCTCTCCAGTGTTAGCTTTTGGCACTAGCGATGTTATGAATTTATGCATCTAATCTTATGGATTTTCATTGCCATACATTTTGGTTTTCCATGTATCTGAGGGCTCCTCCCTGTGTTATTCTTGGAGACTTGTTTGTAATTTTTTTAAGGGTTAAATCCTGGCTATCAGACGAGTACTCGGCTCTGTCTAAGAGGAATAGTTTACTCTGCAACAATGTTTAATATTGTTTAAAACTTCACTATGGTTATTGGATTGAACTTCAAATTTTTGGGTATACAAATCTTGTATTTTCCTTCAGTTTGGCTCACTCTTGTGAAAGAAGTGCCACATTGAAAATTTATGTTTTAATATAATTCATATGTATTGTTTCTCTCTTTACTCTGCTGATTTCTTGAAGAGCTCGTTATCATCTTGCTCGTGCATGATTAGTCTTTTCTCTTTAATTAGTTGTTGCAACAAGAAAGTTTTGCATGTGGTTATTTCTTTGCATAGGCTTCTATTCTTCTGGGTTTCACTGCGCACACTCTTTCTAGAGTTTAAATAGGTGTATTTTCATTTATGCAAAGATTTCCTTTTATATTATTTACTATTTCTAGTTCTCTAGTTTAATAGAGATATCTGGACCATCTAGGTTTTGGAGTTGTTGCATACAACTCTATTGTCCGTGTATATCATAGTTTACAGAAGAACGACCAGTTCTGGGTTCTAGGGTCTCGACCTGGGACCCTAACTAATAGTTCTTCTGGTTCATTTTTCTAGTAGATATTTCTGTATTGGTTTAACCTGGTAGCATATTTACTCTTCACACTGCTTTTTCCTTGAAAAAATAGGTAGTAACTTCAATATATAAATTTTGTTACACACACACACACACACATATAATCTACTGTAATCTTTGAATTAATTTACAAGAATTACAAATACTATTTATCTACAACATTCACTATGTAAAAATCTTTACCCCATAATTTCAGGAAATCATTTCCTACATTTTAAAAGATTTATGTCTAAACAACAAATTGCAATCCTTATTACTTTTGCAATTTGTATACTGATCTCACTCCAGAATCTGCTGATGATGTTCTCCCTACCGTGAGAGAGGCGATTACGTCCTCATCTCCCCCCATGCCCCACACCTGAGATGAGTAGGTTGACAGATGTCCCAGAAGAGACCTCAGAACTCCTAGTCTAGTACTCTTCTTTTTCCAGGATTCAGGAACACTGAGTGTTTTCCACTGGTCACCACCAGCTCAGGAATTTCCACTCTCTTCCTTCTTTTTCCTTAGTCGCAGAACATAACCCCTTTTCTTCACTGGGATGTACTTTTATCCCCAAAGGAAAGGTAACTGTCTTTAACTGTTTTTTGTTCAACTACTCTCAGTTCTTGGAATACTTTTATCATCAGTATTTTTAACTTTTTATGGAACCACTATTCCATAATTAAATTTTATTTCAACAAAAAATAATTAATTTATGTTCATCATGTAATCCTTTTCTCAAAATAAATAATGTTTAGTCTCTTTAAAAATAAATAACATAAAAACTAGTTTGCACTTAAGCCAACTATCACAACCAAGCAATCATTGCCCTTAACCAAACACATTATACTACAATAACTACTAAAAATATAAGGAAGTTCCAATCCATAAAAAAATATCAATCAACGACACTACAAAAATGAAGTGGTGTATAAAGACGCAATAAAAACATTTAGAAAGATGACCAACAATTTGAAAGAAAAATAAGTACGAATTATCCCGATGTGAAAATAATAATAAATTTTTTCTACTTATTCAACCAACAATAATACAATTTACATCCAAAAATAATATACTAAAACCGTAATTCTTTTATAGATTAATGATGAAAATTATTTAAAATTAAGACACATTTGTATAAGTTGTCGTTGGGACAAAATGAATTGGTATTTTCAGAGTTATATAGAGCTTTCGTCCTTCATTTCATCTTTACCATTTAAGATAATCAAATTGTTTTGAAAAAAAATGAGTATAGGGAAACAAAATTGATGTTTATGTGGTTAGGTTGTTGCTCCTAGGCTTGCAATGTCAGGTGATCTAGTGTCCAAAATAACTTGGGCATATGATGGAACAATGTTATTTGAAATGCAACCTATTTTTGCATAAGAACTATTGACAGAGACTCAGACCAAAGGAAAGCAAGGTTCAACCCTTCAGCACTTCGACAAGCAACCCCAACACTGAGAGACGGTTCCCTCTTTCCTAAATATGCAATTAAACCATACATTCATATAATTGAATAAGAGTATGTGGACATCACCTAGGAAGTTGACGATGTTCTGGTGCTGGAAAATCACTTTGTACAACATGGCGAGAAGGCCTTCAACCCGACCTATAAGAATACTCACAACCTTCTGCAAATAGTATGAGTGGTGCTGGCTCAACTGTCAAGCATTTTTTGTGGTATTATTTCCATTACTAATTAGTGTTGTTCTTGACAATTAATCTCAGGTGCTGAACTCTTACTTCCCGTCCTGGAAATATGCAAATATATCTCTCATGGTTTATTCCTACAAAATTTGTAGTTATACTCAAAACAAAGCCCTTTAATAATTGTTGTCTTAAAAAACCTCTTAACGGAAAAGTGAGTTCAAGAATAGAATAAAATAACTCCTGTCCTAACTCTATTCATCACAAAAAACTTAACCATATCTCAATTATGGACAGTCAAGCTTTTAAAAATAAAAAAAATACATCTAGAAATAGTCTCTCACCTCCAAATTCTGGTCACTTGTAAGCTTCATTTGTTTTCCCTTAGCTTTGGCCACTAGTTCGAGTTGGTGTTGTTGTTGGCGTTGGAATTCCACTTGAAATTAGGAGCCTCCTAGTATACACCTTTGGTTAGCATCGATAAGGTGAGGCGATGAAGAGAATGAAGCTTGTCTATTACCTCACTTCCGGTTGTTGAACAAGGATGGATGAATCCATGTGAGAGAAACCCTCTTCCACCAAACTGAGAGGGGAATAAGCATGTTAAACCATCAAGAAATTGTTCAATAAGAAGCAATTTTTTATTACATTTTATGCCCATAAGGCGTCCTAACTATTAGCTATTAATCCAATCACGTAAAAATCTTCAATTGTCTAACATTCCATCCAATGGTGCACACTCCAGAGAGTGGCAGCTGGGGGATTTTTTTTTCAAAGGGGAATTCCTTACGGTGTAAAAATTTTAAATTTACACCTCGTGTGATCGTGATAAAACCTAACCTTGGCAATGATTTTACAAACTTGGTACCTTGATATTGGCTTATCGTAGTTTTCGCTCTAATACCCTGTTAAGTTTTGTACCTAGCATCCAAAAATTAGTTCGTAGCAAATTATTATTGATCTTCTCAATAAAAGCACCACTATGTTCTTAACACAATTTTTTAATGGAATAAAAAATATTAAGCAATCTCAATCACACGTGACAAATACAATTTTTTTCCCAATTAATAGTCCTTCATTAACTTAATAATATTAATCTACTTGGACCATTGTCTTAGGATAATGGCACAACTAAGAAAAATACGTTAACATACATTGGATTTTATCCAACTGATCAAGTCATGGATTTGTCCTTGATTTGCTTAGTTGACCTACATCTCCTATATTATATCGTTGCACATTTCTCAAATCAGACACACTCGAGTATCTTAGCCTTCATTTGAGAAAATCCCTCTCTCAATGGCTTGTTTCATTGCATGGTTTGTCTTTCTCTTTTCCTTTCTTTTATGAATTTTTGTTGAACTAAATTCCTAACCCTAATCTCCAAAATATCTCACTTAAGAGCAATAATTGTGATAAAAGCATAATCACTAAATTAAATACTTTATTTTTCCTAAGTTTCTTTAGCATAATATAACATAATTAATTTGATGTTTTTCCTAAGCTTTACTTAGGCTAAGTTACAATAACAAATTATTCAATACCTGAACAAGTGTCCTAAGTAGACTTTAGGAAACTTCTACACAACTAGATGCTTAGGAAACTTCTGCACATCTAGATACTTAATCATGTACACAAGAGCCTTCTCTAGCTACAACATCACAACCTCAACATTTATGGTTAAGTTTCTATTTGATTGGGTGATTTACTTAGTCAAATTTCACTTTTGTTGAGTGCTTGGTGCATGCACACTTAGTTGTGAGTTTGCATATCAATATGGTGCATGTGATTCATTAATTTTATCCTATTTACAAAATATAAGGAAATCATGTAATTTGGATGGTAAAAACTTATGGTTTTGAATTTTGTGGGTCTTCATATTTGTTATTCATTAACTTTGATATTCCTTTATTTGATTAGTTGGCTACATCACTTTGTTTTTTTTGTTATTTCCCTAGTTTTAGGCTTGTTAATCTTCATTCCCACCTCAAAAGTAGTTTCAACATAGGCTCTTGAGTGAGGATGTAGCCTTCTTCTTCATTAAGGGAATCTGGTCAGTCATGCTTTCACATAATTGATAAATCTATAAATTATCTATGTAGCTTGCTTACTCATTTCAATGTGTTGAGTATATATTATCCCTACTTATCCTTTTAGTGGGAATATCACCATTTCAAAGTATTTGACTAATATCTAATCTTTCTTTGTGATTTCATTTGTGTTTCTTTGCGAGGTAATTATAATGAATCTAGGTCACTCGTGCTTTCACATAATTGATAAATCTATAAATTATCTATGTAGCTTGCTTACTCATTTCAATGTGTT
This sequence comes from Pinus albicaulis, assembly GCA_034641835.2. Taxonomy (NCBI): domain Eukaryota; kingdom Viridiplantae; phylum Streptophyta; class Pinopsida; order Pinales; family Pinaceae; genus Pinus; species Pinus albicaulis. The sequence goes on from CM076573.1 coordinate 185,417,735, forward strand.
AAGTATATATTATCCCTACTTATGTTTCTAGTGGGAATATCACCATTTCAAAGTATTTGATTAATATCTAACCTTTCTTTGTGATTTCATGTGTGTTCTTTTGCGAGGTAATTATTATAAATTGATTAAATTATAATAGGTCAATCCACACCTAATCATTTATTTTATATACCTAAAAAAGTATGTACTTAATAAATTAACCATTAATCCATCTTCACTCTGGATCTAGCAAGAGTCAAGAGGAATCAAAATTTTCAAGATGCAAATTTCTATTTTCTATTTTAGTGCAAAACTTGAGGTTTGCACCTCAAGTGATTTGATTCCAATACGTTCCTAGTCACTTCTTCGTACATCTGGAGTTAAGATGGATTCTAGAGTTAAGATGGATCTATCCTCGTTTTGAACAACATGCTATAAAATATTTTGTATAAATTATAATGAAATGTCTTTTGTTATTAATATATTTTTGTTTTAAATGCTATATGTCAATTGAACATGGAATGAATTAAAACATAATATAATATCAATAATATTGATTTTACACGTAATTTGTTAACTCCATATAAAAATGTGAAAGAATTACATTTTTCCCTAACAAGATTTTTTATTTTTATTTTACTTCCAGTTACTTTGTCTTTGTATAAATTTTGATTTAAAACTAAGGTGGAAATTGAAGTATGTTTATATTACTATTTTTATTTATTTATTAATATAAACATTATTGTATTTTATTTAAATGTAATGTTACATGCTAACATCTCTCTCATACGAGGTAGAATGTATCTCGGCACAATAAACTCTAATAATAAATTTATTAGATATTCTATTTTTTTCCTTATACATTAAAATAATTTTGACAATAAATTTAATGGTTGTTATCTATTAATTTTAGTAGAATGACATAAAGTGGATTAGATAACACTTGCTTTTATTTTCAAATTTACACTATCCTATAATAAACTAAGGAAAAAAAAATCAATTTAATTTATATTTGTATTTTTTAAAAATTAATGCATATTTAGGTACTATATATTTTTATAATAATTAAAATAATTTTTTTTTTAATATCTTTTATTAATTAAAATAATCAACTTTTTAAATAAACCTGTGTTATTTATATAAGAAGCCCAAAATCTATTCATCCAAATATATTAATCTAGTGGATGGAGACAACTAACCATTACCCTCTGGTATAAGAAGCTCGAGAAAGACAAGCAACCTTAAGAAAATGCTAAATTCCTTGTGAATTTCATTCAAAAAATTGTTTACAAAATCAATGGTGGATTACAATTCATTCAATCTGGTTTACATCTTTCTCACAAACTTCCATGTTGAATTATCCTACATATACATACAAATAAATGTAAAACATTGTAACTCTTACCAATCATCTATCCATGACACAATGGTCTCTTATACAAAAATGTATAGATATATGTTCATCAAATTATACAAAAATGTATAGATATATGTTCATCAAATTAAACCAGAGGCTAAAGTAGCTCTCGTTAAAAAAAAAAAATATTAACAAAAAAAAAGTGTTGGTGATATGTCTGCTACACTGTTTGCTTCATCTAGCTGCACAGTGCTTATCAAATTCTTTAGTGTCTTCCATACTAAATTATTACAAAATACAAAATTCTACAAAGCACATCCGCATTCTTTAGGGTCACTCGGATCTGTTCACTGCACTTCCTCCTTACCAGCCTAGATCCATCTTAACTTTGGATCTATCAAGCGCCGAGAGGGATCAAATCTCTAGAGGTGGAAACCTCTTTTTTTAGTGCAAAAATTGAGGAAAGGTTTGCACCTAAAGAGAGTTGATCCCTCTCGGCGCTTGATAGATCCAGAGTTAAGATGGATGTAGGCTGGTTTCAGTGATGTGCTGCCAAGGAAAATCTATCGAAGATATGATTAATTTTATCAATAATATGTAAATATATCAAATATTAATATAATCATTTTAAATATGCTAAATATTTATGAGATTAACTTGGTCATTTTATTTTAAATTTTCTTAGTTACCTCAGTTTTTTGAGATGATAAATATCATTAATAACTTTAATGATGAAAAATGATGAAATTATTTTTTTGAATGCAATGTGACAATAATAATGTTGAAAGATAGAAAATGTGAATAATAAGAATGTACTCATGTTACAAATAGTCTTCATTGTGATCAATCTCAAACTATTCTCTTCTACTACTCTTATTGTCACCCTTGTTAGTTTGTCATCTTTTCATATCGATTTTATGAAAAAGAAAATTTAAACCGTAAATCATTTAAATCTTTAGCTTGAGTTTTTGTAGTAAACATGATACTTTGTCTCTCTTTCTCTCCGATATTAATAGGTTAAATTACTATAACACAAAAATCAATGTGCATTGTCAATACCGTTTTGTGCTTACACTAAAATCAATGCATATTTTTAATCCGATCACTTTAAAATTAATGTACCATCATAAATCCAATTACATCAAATCAGAAATCAACATCTACATTGAAATCAATGCATTTAATACAAGGAATCAAATAAGATTAGAAAATAACTTCTACACTAAAATCAATGCATTTAGTGCAAACAATCAAATAGGATTAGAAATAATCTACATTGAAATCAATGCATTTAGTGCAAGCAATCAAATATAATTATAAATCAACATCTACATTGAAATCAACACATCAAGTGCAAGCAATCAAATAGTATTAGAAATCACCACCCACACTGAAATCAATGCATCTAGTGCAAGTAATCAAATATCATTAGAAAAAAACATCTACACTAAAATCGATGAATCTAGTGCAAACAATCAAATAAGATTAGAAATCACCATCTCCAATTAAATCAATCCATCTAGTGCAAGAAATATTCTTCCCTATTTCCAACCTCCATCCATATATATATCCCCCTCCATCTCTTCTTTTTTGTCTCTCTATCTCACCCCGCTAAACACATATGCTCTCACACTCCATATCTATCAATCTATTTTTCACTCCCTCCCTCTCCCCATCTCTCACTTCTTCCCTCTCTTCACCTTCCATCTATATCTCTATCTTCCCCTTCTCTCCCTCTTCCCCTCTAATATCTCTCTTTCCTCCTTCTGTCCTCTCTCCCTCTCTCTCCATCTTCCTTATCTCTCTCTCTCGCTCTCTCTCTCTCTCTCCACCTTTATATCTCTATGTCTTTCTTCTTACCTCCCTCTCTCCCCCCCTCCAAGTCCATCTCTCTTTCCCTCCCTCTCCTACCTCCCTCTCTCATCCTTCCCCTCTCTCCCTCCAACTACATTACTGTATCCCTCCCTCTCTCCTTCTCTCCCCCCTTCTCTCCATACATTCTACTTTGTCTCTTTTCTCACCCTTAAACATACACACTCTCTCTCCATCTCTCCCTTGCTACTTCATCTCTCTCTCTCTCCACTTCTCTCTCTCTATATATATTTCTTCTGCCCTCCCTCTCTCCCCCTCCAACTTCTCTCTATCCCTCCCTCTCTCAAGTCCTCTCTCTGGTCCATCCTATCTTTCCCTTTCTCTCTTACCTCCCTATCTCTTCTTCCAACTCTCTCTCCCTTTATCTCTTACCCCCCTCTCTCTTCTGTCATCTATGTCTCCTCTAATCCTATCACTATCTCCCTCCCCCTCTCCTTCTCTCTCTTCCTCCTCCATATTTGTGTCTCCCTCTCTCGCTCTTCATTCCTCCTCTCCCCTTTCCTTTATTTTATCTCCATCTCTCCCTTGTCAATCCCCCTATATCTCCACCTCAATCACTCTATATCTTTGTTCTTCCCTCCCATATATATCTAGAGTTAATATATATCATGATACATTTATATATATTATAATATAATAAATTTAATATTGTATTAATCGAAAGTTATTAAATTTAATAATATTAATAAATTATAATATATTAATATGAGTATTAGATTTAATAATAATAATAATAATAATATTTTAATATTATATTAGGGTTAATAATGTTTTTTTTGCATGGTATTAATAATAATTTAGCCCATGGTATTTGGACCATAGGCTTCACCTAAATAAAACCTATTTTTTTAGTGTTCGTAAATATAAAGCAGACTATGGAGTAAATATGAAAAGAGGTTTTATTTACTTACCATACCTCTAGTTTATTTATATTTTATTTATTTACCATACCTCTTTTATTTACTATGGTATTTGGCCCATAGGCTTGTTATATAATTAGATTTTTATTTATAATCACATTTGATATATTTTTATTTATTTACCTTACCTCTTTATACCTCTTTTATATTTATTTATTTACCATACCTCTTTATACCTATTTTATATTTATTTATTTATCATACCTCTTTATACCTTTTTTGTATTTGGTCCATGGTATTTAGCCCATGGTATAAATTTTAATTTGTCCCATGGTATTCGTCCCTAGGCTTCGTCTAAATAAAACCTCGCTTTTTGAGTTTTTTTTTAAATATAAAAAGGTTTATGGAGTAAATATAAAAAGACGTTTTTATTTATTTACCATACATATAGTTTATATATATTTTTATTTATTTATCATAGCTCTCGAGTAAGTATAAGAATAGGTTTTATTTATTTACCATACCTCTGGTTTATTTAGATTTTTATTTATTTAAATTTTGAAATATTGCAATTTTTATGGGGAAATATTTATATCTTTAAATATTTTAATTTATCCATACAACATGGGTTTTCTTTTTAAAGATTCATTTTACAAATATTTAATTAAAAGAAATATTAAAATATTTTGGATTTTGATTGTTTGTGTTGAATTAACTCTTTTCCTTTGATTTAGGAAATGGTATTGACTTTAGTAAAGCGTAAAGATGTTTAAAATTTTACTTAATTTGAAAATTCAATGTGGTAATTTTTTTTTGTTAAAGGTAAATTTATGATCTATTCAAATTCACGTATATAATAAAGCAATTATTAAATGGGTGAGATAATTTACTATCCATTCAAATTATATAAATAATACATAGTTGTATTTTAATAATTATTCTCAGCCCATTAATAAGTTTAAAAAGTTATATATAATCTAAATATTCAAGTTATATAAACTTAAAGATTAGGTTAATGCTTTGGTTGACATTAGCAAAAATAAAATTTATTATTTTTTGAGGACGTGACATACTTGACATCAAAGTTATACTGGGCTGTAGATTGAGCCCAGTAAATTCGATCTGCAGGTGAACTCCAATGAGCCAAACCAAACCCACATTGGATAGAGGAGTAGGCCCCTTCTAAATAGGGGTTGATCAGTGGGAAGAATGCAAAGCATTGAAGTGGCATCATTGTAGAACGTGTGTGGCTAATCATTAGACATGACAGAACCGACACCTGGCCCCTTTTCTCCCTCTTTGTTTGAGTGCTATCCATTTATCCTTCTGGTTTCCTTTCTATCTCCCATAAATGATGTTATCTATATTAATATACTATATATGCAATCATAAATATAAGAAATTAATTTTTAAAACATAAAAATGATAAATTTTGGAATATAAAATTAAAAAAAAATGGAACTATATAAATTTAAAAAGAACAAAAAAAATTAAAAAATAAAATAAAATTGAAAGTTTAAATAGAAAGTTTCTTATATTACTAGAAAAAAAAGGAATTTAATGGAAATAAATATATAATTTATTTAAAAAAAATTAATAGAATTAAAAAAATACATAAAAGAAGACAAATAGAAAAATAGAAAATGAAAAATGAAAGCCAAAAGATAATCTAACTTTAAGATATTTAAAAAAAAACAAAATTGCATGGAAATTAAGAAATAGATGAAGGAAGATAAATGCTTGAAAAAAACATAAACATAATTAAAAAAAATAAAATGCATATATAAAAGTTGAAACCAAAGACTAAAACAATTCAAATTGTCTTTTAAATAAATAAATGAAAATAAAGAATAAAAAAGAAGAAGTTGAAAGGAAAGATTAAAACAATTGAAATTATTTTTTAAATCACGAGGATCCTGAAGAAGCATAAGATTTCTTCTACTTTCAAACCCCTGAACACCATTCACAGATTAAAGATCCTTTGAATGCCAAGGATGGAAATGTGTTTATATTATCCTATGCTGGATTGGAAAAACCTTAGGCATGGGAGATCTCGATCCTCAACCCTAGTTGAACATGCTGAAAAGACGAACCATCACATATGCATCGAAGAAGCTAAGATTATTGCTCGGATTGACCATTTTCATCACTGTAAATTAAGGGAGGCTTTAGAGATTAAAAAAATACCTCTCAATATCAATAGAGACGATGGCTAGAATATTAGCAGGTGTTGGATCCCTACCCTATATTCCTAGATTTTGTGCCCCGTCCCTTTTTTTTAATTTCATTAAGTTGATTATAATAAAATAAAATAATAATAAATAAATTTGTCTTCAGAGTCAGATTAGTGACTTTATACTCATTATTACATTATTTAATAATAATATTTTAACTTTATATATTAAATAAAAATAATTTTTTATCATAAATAATTTTCCTTCCTAGTCAAACTAGGTGTTGTTCCAACAACTATTTGGTCTTCTCTACATTGATATAACCATAATGACTCGATCTGATCTCTCATCTTGTCCTGAAGATGAACCACACTAGTTGGTTAGAAAAGAGTCAGACAATTTTCTGTCCAATATGATGACAACCGAAAGACTTTTGATAAATCATTCATAATTATTACCAACCTAGATCCATCTTAACTCTGGATCTACAAAAAAAAATTTGCAACTTAAGATATTCACATCTCAAGAGATTTGATCTCTCTCGGCCCTTGGTACATCCAGTGTTAAGATGGATTTAGGCTAGTTTAATTCTCCCCTTTAAATAAGCTATATTCCATATGAATACCATGGAAAATACCATGCGTTCTCATAAACCCTAAGCTCAAAAACCACTGGTAACTTTGCAGGTTATTGGGTTTATTTTATTTTGACCAAGTCTAAATGTTTACATAACATAATAGGACAAGACAACATATCTTACATACTGGGCACTAGCACCTATAGGCTTAATTATCATTAAAAATAATAATATTAACTTAAAATAAAGTTATAATTTAGTTGATTTTTGCAATGTGTATTTTGGAATAAGGTTTCCCAAATTTTAAGTTAATTATTAATATTAAGTTAAAATAAAGTTATAATTTAGTTGATTTATGCAATATGTCTATTTTGGAATAAGGTTTCCAAAATTTTAAGTTGATTAGGAATAATTATTAGGTGCATGGTAAGAATTTAACCTCCCCAAAATATTCTAGAATATTCTTAGTAGCATTCAAAAACTAAAGGTTGATATTTATCTCAAAAGTAATTATGCCCTTTTTGCATTTTTAATTAAATTGATTAATTAAAATAAACGTCATATAAAAATGTTTAATATGAATGCAAGTTATGGTATTTTGGGCATGTGGTATTAGTAAGTTATGGTATTGGCCTGTGTGATATTGTAAAAAAGCCTATTTATAGATTAAGAATCTCTATGACAAAGAGGGGGTGAAAATTGTTATTTATTGTTATTTAAAATGCATTTTTGAATGCATAAATGGATTCAATGCCAAAAAAAATTCTTTGTTACTAGAACTTTGCAAATTAAATAACCTAAACTTATGATTCTTAAAAATATCTGGATTTTAGGTTAAATTGATCAAGAAAAATGTCTGGAAAGTGGCCATTTTATCTACTAATTAGACAACGAATTTAATTTATATGGACACACTAGTATATGCGTTAAATATATACACATCTAAAAAAACATGTAACTAGATTCTTAACTATGAAGATTTACCTCCATTTTATGAAGGAAATTCTTAACCTTTAAATAAACTTTGTTACAAATAAATTTTGTTACAATACAATGACTTATTAATACGATATCCTATTTTTTTCTTTCTTTTAAATAACTCTTTTTAGCCCACTAAATTTGGATAAACACTTATAGTTTAAAAAACAAGAAGTTTTTTTTTTTTAAGAAAAAAAATACTTTTGATATTTCCTAGGGAATCAAAAAGTACAATCCCTACACTTCATAACTTAAAAATTGGATTGAGAAAAAAATCTCAAATATATCTTAGACCTTAAAGGTATCTTGAAGCTTGAACAAATCCTCTTTGAACATGATCAAACAGTTTAATGGACAAAATAGACAACACATTACCATTATACACCTTTGAAATGGATACTAAACTAGCATCTAATTGTTGAGCTTCCTTGGAAAACATATTATGTATGAACCTAGCATCTAACAACAAAGCTTCCTTGGAAAACATATTCACCAAGGCATTATTTTCCCTTTATGTATGAATAACCCGCACATCATCATATTTCTTTTGTAGTTGGTGGATTTTCCTTTATCACAATTCTAAATGAAGGACCCTTAAGTCAACTCTTCCATTGAATCAATCCAAAAGGACTTTTGAATCCTCAAATAATATGAATACTTTTACCTGCTTCCAAAGGAAAATCCTCATGGCACACCACATAGCAAGGAATTCAATTGTAAAATTTGTGTTTGGGCCAATACCTAGTTTGCATTTAATCATCAAATCTAGGGAGAAGAAAATTACTATACCCGCACTACAAACATCCCTCTTACTAAATCCATAAAAGAATCCCCATACTATACTGGTTGAAAACTCCACATCTTTGATTAGCTTGATCTTCTTCTCTTTCAACAGTTTCACTTGCTCAAGATAAGACAATCTTCAACATGTGCAATAACTTCAGAGAAAAACACAGTGTCTTCAAACAAACAATGGTTTACCCCTAGCCAAATTCCCCACAATATAAAGATCCAAAGTAATTTAAAGGAAGAGGAAATATACCTTTGATTCCAAGTCCAAAGACACTCTTCAACCAAGCTTCCATTCCACCAAGCATCAAGGTTAAAACAAGAGAAAACCACCTTCCAAACATAAATTATAAAAGGGTAGTGAATAAATAAATGAGGCATAAACTCCTCATTCATACAACATAGAATACAAACTCTAGGACCTACCCATCCTCACTTAATAAGAATATCCCAAGTCAATAATTTCCTTCCAAGAACAACCAAAGGAAAAAATTGCATTTAAGGGGTCCTAGTCCATTCCATACTAGTATGTGCCACCATTTTGAAGAAGCAAAACAGTTGTCTTGAATCAACACATCATGCCCATATTTAGGTATTATAATTCCACTTTGTTTATTCTTAGACCACCTGATAACGTCTTCCTCCTCCCGGTTAATAACAATACCAACTTTACCCAAATTCAATACAAAAGAGCTCCATTCATCTACATAAACATGAGAAGGGCCTAAATCTTGGAGTAGAAAGCCACTCTTGACTATATGAAGTTGCATCTGCCTGCCTAGCAACATTTGTGATAGAAATAATCTTGAATCATTTAAAAATTCCACCAGCCCATTAGAGAGTTTATGGCGACCATTGCATCTTATCTATGGGTCACAACTAAGAAGAAATTTAGTCATGTTCCCAAACTGCCACGAACTTCATTTCTCCAAAGCTTGCAAACCACTTACCAAATTCTTCCAAATCACAGAACCTCCCATGGTCATTTTTGGCTCTTGCCTAACCCAATCTACAACCGACATCGATTTCAAATATTTCACCCTCATTACCAGACTCCAAAGACTATTGTGAAAAAACATATGCCAACAACTCTTGGTTGTAAGAGCTAGACCAAATTTATCCATATTACGTAAGCTCCAACCCCCTAGAGACTTTGAAAGTGTCAGTTTGTTCCAAGACACTAGAACCATTCCTCTCCCCTACTTCTTGCCATTATAAAGAAAATGAATACATTTTTTGATATCACTTAAAATACTTTTAGGAATTTTTGCTAAAGTCAACTAGAATACTAGGATTTCTCCAAAGATTGGTTTTATTAAGATCAGATGACCTCCTAATGAAAACCATCAATTACACCAATGAAAAATGTGTTTTTCCACCGTTTTAACAAGCTAGGAGTGATCTACTGCTCGATTATTTTTAGGCTTTAAGAAAATCCAAGATATTTAAAGCCATCATTTAAAGAACCAAAACTGAGAGAAAAAAATTATTAGATCAAATTCACTTGGGCTTTATCCAAGTTGTTGTTGAAACTAGACGATTTTTCCACGTTGACCTCCATGCCTGACGCAACATAAAAACAATGCAAAATACCTTTGAAACTTTGTCGCTTATCAACAACCTCCAAGCCAAAGAACAAAACATCATCTACAAATAAAGTGTGAGTTATCACCATCTCCCAATCAAAGTCTACTCCTTTAATTCTACCCTCTCTCCATAATTAGTCTACTCGATCCTTCAATGATGAGTAAAAAAAGAAAGGACGATAAAGGACAACCTTGATGAATGTTACACGAAGCTCTAAAAAACTCTAATGGTTCACCATTAACCAAAAAAACATAATTGGTTTATCTTACATAGCGCATTATCCAGGAATCCATATCAACTTCAAACCAATCTAAAGCAAGACCGGCCTGAGAAAGGACTAGTCCACTTTATGATAAACTTTCCTCAGGTCAATCTTCATCACAATAGATGGAATATTTCTACATTTAATGGAATGCATGGTTTCCTAAGCCAACCCAATAACATCATGGATTTATCTATAGAATAAAAATCCAAATTGGGCCAAAGTTATATGGTTTGAAAAGACAACCTTTAACCTACTAGATGGAACCTTTGAAATGAGTTTATATAAAGTGTTGCATACAACTATAAGTTAATAATCATTGAAAGTCTCAAGCTCCGTTGATTTTGGGATTAATGCAATGACAAGAACCCTCTTTTTGAATTCCTCAACCACCTCATGTCCCTTCCCATAAGGTTAAAAAAAAAAAAACCAAAACAAAAACAACTCCAAGGATCAGCCATAAACATCATATTCAGGACCTCCTCCTCAAAAATAGGCCTACCTATCCAATTTGATTCTTCATTGGAGAAAAAACTGGAGTTAGACTCGGAGAGTTGTTCACATATTAATTGATGTGGGATACAATGACCGAGTTGTCTCTTCTAGAACACGACAACAAAGTCCAAGTCACGAAAGACAGGTCAACAATTATTCCACACGCTTGGGTGCTATATACGCATGTGCCTGAATCTAATTGGTTAACCAGAAAGTGTTAGTCATGAAACAACACCTCCATGTATTTTATAAACTATTCATGATACTCCTCTTGAATTTATTTATGTACCACATTTTCATTTGACGTTAGAGTCGTGCCGGGAAGTGAAATAATGTATTCCTTTATCATTAATCTCAATATACATTGAATTGGTTTCTTGAATTGGTTTTTTAGGTCACCCGAAAAAAGTTGGCATTTTTTCTTGCGAGTTATTTTAAACTAATATAAATATAAAGGTTAAAAATTAAATCACACCACATATCATATTTTATCGTTATTATTATGAAAATATTTACTTTTTAATTTTTTAATTTTTTTATTAAACTTGGGATTTTTCTTTTAAGTCATCCGCATAAGTTTATTAGTAACATTTGCACAAATTAAATCACACCACATATCATATTTTATCGTTATTATTATGAAAATATTTACTTTTTTATTTTTTAATTTTTTTATTAAACTTGGGATTTTTCTTTTAAGTCATCCGCATAAGTTTATTAGTAACATTTGCACCTTAGAGTGCAAAGGGAACACCACATTAAGTGGAGGGCGGAGGGGTGACTTTAAAAATGTCACGTGGAGGAGATCTCTACAGTGTCGGTCTACGAATCTCTACAGTGTTAGTTTGTTGAACCTCATGATAAGCATAATTAAAAACATGATAAAGTTATCTTATTTTCATCATTATTTTTATAATTACTTAATATAATTGGCCACTAATACTTTTTATTCAAATAATATTTTATGTGTTTAATATGGGTAGGGTTTATTTTTTTAATTTTGGAGAAAAAATAGAATTATCTGTGGTTTTGTTTTTACCAAACAATTAAACAAAATCTTATGTATTTTTTCAAATGTTTTCACAAGCTTATGTTAATAATTTATCCAATTTAATGATTATCGAAGATTTTAAAATTATCCAATATCATCTTATTTTAACACTCTTTAAAAAAAAACCTCAAATGGAATATTTTTTTCCTTTTAAAGAAATTAGAGATCTTCAATTTAAATTATAATTTTCAAATTATATTAAGTATTAAGATAGAATAATTGTGAAACAAACTACATAATAAGAGAATTATAATAACCTTGGAGACTTTATAAATGAATGGTGAAGAGCACCAATCTCTTATTTCATATGTATATGTGTTAGACATTGATATTTAAAACGTTTGAATCTCAAATGTACCAAGTTCATGAGTTTATAATTGATGGTTATAAACTCATGTGAGCTCCTTTGGGAAAATGTAGCTAATTTGTTCCTTATTAAATGTGGAAACCCATGCGAAGGAAGTACAGGTTCTCAATGTTGGCCATTGGTAATGTAATTTAAGGGATCATTGACCCTCAGCTCACTTTGTCAATGTCATATTTTTGTTAAATGGTCTTGTGGAATCTCAGATAAGGTACAATTCTTTTATTTGTTTTTACATTTTAAGAATTTTAAATGTGAGTATTATTCAAAGAAATGGGAAGGAAAGACAGTTGAATCTCATGATGCCTTACTAAATTGGGAAAGAGGAAGAAAGTTATTTAATGTCTTCATACAGGGTTAGTTTTTTTTAATGTGATATTATTATTGTTGGAATAATTGTCACATTCAAATTAATTAAGTGGACCAATAACTATTTTAAGAACATGGTATTAATCTCCCACTTAAAAATAACGATAAAGGTTTAGAAATTTACTCCTACCTACAAATTTTGGTGTCAAAGAAAACCCAAACCATTATAAATACAAGCCTGTAGTCCTACAGGGTTAGTTTTTTTAATGTGATATTATTATTGTTGGAATAATTGTCACATTCAAATTAATTAAGTAGACCAATAACTATTTTAAGAACATGGTATTAATCGCCCACTTAAAAATAACGATAAAGATTTAGAAATTTACTCTTACCTACAAATTTTGGTGTCACAAAAAACCTAAATCATCATAGATACAAGCCTGTAGTCCTGTAGTGTGGACTTCCTCTATGCTCATCCAAGGTATATACAATATTGAAAGTTATTAGTTACATGTGTTTACATCACACACTCAACAACCATGACGTATTCTCTAGGATCATCCCAAGTATATGCAATATTGCAAGTCATTAATCGCATGTTTTTACAACACAATCCCTGTTATGATTAACCATGTACATCCTGTCATACTCCTTGATGGGGATCGAATTAGAGCAGGGTGGAAGTTTATTACAGAGTTATTATAACACCCATAACACGACTTACTTTACTGCAGTAATTTGGTAAACTATGGGTTATATGGAAATCTTAGTGGGAAATTTATATGTTAAAGTAGTGGGAAATTTAAATGTTAAAGTATTTCAATTTTATTTAAAAGTTAGTTGTGGCAAGCCATGAAATTTATGGGGAAAAAGATTCTAGATGAAAATTTTCATTTACCAAAACAATTAGACAGTTACTCCTATTCACATAGATAAATCATCTCAATTGGGAATAGAACCAGGAGGGTATGAGAAGAAAAAATCCTGAAACAACTAATAAGGGAGATGATAAGCTACTAAACCCTTTAGTAAGATGCTACAGAGGGAGGCAGGACACTGCCGAGATACAAATTTTATGAGATGGTTTGCCAATGGAACTCTATCAAAACCCAAATGCTCAGGCTAAGTGCCCTAGACTGTAGCTGGTTGAGACGACGTGGTATTAGATGAACCCGTGAAGGTTTTGATGTGAAAACTATCTGAAAATTGTTCTGGAAGTGAAAAGGCTCGGGGCAGAAATGGGCATGATTCCCATTCTCATTGGTCGGGAAGTGTTCCTCTGTAAATTTTCCTAACAACCCACACCTTAAAAAATACGTAATGATGTACATCCTAGTGGAAATTATTCCTTTCTGTAAATTATTCCAGTGAATTGTTTTTGTAACTAGTTTCAGTAAACTGTTTTTGTGGAAAGGTCACTGGTTGAATATAATAAATAATGTGAATAGAGGTTTCAATGAATTATTTTAATAAGAATTTTCAGTTTTGATGATGCTAATAGTCTGTTGTAGTAATTGAATTATTATGTACCAGATTAGTTCCTCGGCCCAACCAGCGAAAACTGACAACCGGGAACAGTTTCTAAGCATGTATTAGAACTCTGTAGGAGCAAGATAGGGATGGAAAGGCCCATCTTATATTATCCAGAGTGAATACTGTATATTTAATGAAAATTGTCAGAGAGTCTTTATTAAACTATCATATAAAGTGAGTTTATTTAACAAAGTAAGTTTATAAAAGAGCAACATAATCTTTAAACGTAATAAGCATGCATAAACGGAAATATTTCAGCTTGAACCAAGAGTTTGTATAAAACAACCGTCGCGAGAAGACAGTGCTGACAACACAGATATTTTCACAATATTTATAATATAATGTAAACAACCTATGTGATGTAAGAGTTGCAATAAAATAGAATAGTGGAAACAAAAACCAATAAAAACTAGGAATCTCACCTCTAATGAGGAGAATCAATAATTGAAATTTTGTGTGAAAAATTCAAGTCCATATAATTATGGATTGCTATAGTTAAAAAAAATACAATGCTTTTGTGTCATGAACAAAAAAAAATTACATTTCTGATCATTGGGGTCTCATTACCAATTCCAAACTCACAAATAACTCAGTGAAAGTCTGACTACAAGATAGCAGAGAAATTGGAAGCTAATTGATAAAAGAAATTGAATTAAGACCGCCTCCAACCCTTGAGAGGTGTGTCCATAGGTATTTTGTTACTAATAAACAACATAACGTTATAACTGTGAAACCCTAAGTCTTACGGTAATTTAGATATTTGTAAGACCTCATCATTTGAACATCTATAAATTTACAGCTTAGAAACTTTAAGAGAGCTTGTACCGTATCCTAGGAAGACAAACAAGGGTAGTGAATTAGTAGAGTAACCTGGAAGAAAATTCCAGTAGACCCTAGCATGAAAGACACTTGCTGAAGGCTGTCACGGGGAAAAATATACATGTGAATAATTTGAGCAAGAAGTCAATATAACGAAATAAGAAAATATACCACCATAGTCTGCCTCTTAAAGCAGCTAAGTGCTTTCCGGTGGTCATTTCGTATAGAAATAGACCAATGGCACAGAGCCATTAATAAAGGAATTTGGCCCACAAAGGACTTAAAAGGGAGTAGCGCCCAAAGGCCTAGTCAATGGTCATGGAAACCTGGTCCTATGGAAGAAAAACAGGTAAAGGATCAAAGAAAAAAGGGGCTTAGGTTCAAAAGGAAAAAATTTCAGTTTTGGTAGTGGATTTAGCAGTTAAGTCAAATTTAATTGCAGATAAAATTAGAAGAAGCACTGCTAAAAGCTGTAAAAGGCCAAACTGATAAATTAGGCAAATAAACTCAACTCAACTAGTAGAAAAGGATGATCAGGATCAGAGAACATTGTGAAAATAGTAAGAGGACTGAAATAAGTAGGAGAAAGGAAAAAAACAAGGATGCATGCAACAATCAAAGAAAATAAAGAGAAGAAAAAATATCAAGTCAAATTATTTATAAGGCTTGAACAAAAAATTTCTTGGGGTGACGAGAGATATGAGAATTAGTGTGATCGAGTTGGATTTCTATTGGTGTTCTTCAGTGACCAGATATTGTTGAAGGTGTTAGTGATTGAGGAATTTAATTGGTTTTAAAGGAAGATAAGGAATTCATTATTTATAGTTTGAAAATATATGAATGATGAACCAATGAGTGTCAAGCAAGTGGTAGCTTGTAGATAAGGGGTATTAGCTCCTTCCAGTGGGTGTTGATAAATGTTCAAGGGCAAGAGTCCCTTTCAGTAGATACTTTTAAACGAGCAGGGGCAAGATTTCTATTTAGCAGAGACTGGTAAAGGAGCAAGGGCATCAGTCCCTTTTAGTGGCAGGGATAGAAATTCCTTTCAATAGCAGCTAATAAACTTACAAGTAGTAGCTTGTGGGGCATTGATGTAATCAAGTTAAATATTTTACTAACTTATATATTGGTGTCTTGTGTATATGTTTCTCATATGTTTATGGTGTTATGTTTACATGATTAAGTAGCGTTGTTGATCCATGAATAATTTTTAAATTGATTGAAAAGTATTATTTTTGAAGAATTGTATAATTTGGCCACACTAATGATTCAACCCCCTCTCAATAGTATCCTAGTTTCTATTGTTTCTAATAGTTAAATCAACAAATATGTATCAAATATAATTTTGTAGCAGGAAGCAAGCAAAAAATTATGGGGGAAAGGTCTGAAGCGTAGGGAACAGGAATGGAGAGGTCGCACACATGGAGCAACCATGAAAGGATTTTGTGAGCAATGAAGTTGACCCCTCAACTAGATTTCCATCAAAGTGCGGGTGGTGTTTCCTTCCAATATTTGTGACATCATGTGGAAACAAGTAATGATGTGCTTATTCATAGAATTTAGTTGAATCAATTATCTTGGTTAATTTGCAAGATGGTCAACGTAGTGTTTGGGTAGGGGTGGAAGTCTCAGTTTTTTCCTCTTTTTTTTTTATCTATTTGGTATTGTTGGTAGGTCTTTCCCAGTTTCCGTCCCGGTGCCCCCTATTCTCGTCCACAGAACCTTTATGTGTTTAGTGGTATTTAATTTCATCTCCCTCCAGTTGTTATCTTTTGTTTCCTTTCTCTCAGCCTTACTATTCTATGAGTTTTGTTTTCTTCGTGGTGTCTTTGTAAGCCCTCTGTCTAGCGTCAGGAGGGGAATTAGTGATTGGGGGGATTTTTTGTTTCCCGTCCCTTGCATTTTATTTTGGTTCTCTCATATCCCTTCCTAGTCGTCTCATTTTTACATGAAGTCCTTTTTCTCGACATTTGTATAGTGTGGTTCCCCATGCTCTACTACACCCCTGGGTCTATCTTGGCCTTGGCTATAATTTCCACATGTAGTTGCTTTGTCCTCCATGTTGCGTCAATGAGTATGAGTTAGAAGGGGGGCTTATTACTACCAAGAGTGGGCCCATAGGGGTCATACCCACATGCAATATTCGCTAAAAGATTTCACCTGGGTTGATGGGGAAGCATCCTCTCAAAGGACTCTCCTTTCAGATACAAAGATTCTTATGGAATGGGTTGATTGGATGTTAGAATCGGGTGCACAAGGGGACAATTCAATCAATACATGCATGCTATGGATCTTAATTGGTAGATTAAGATTGCCATGAAAACCACATGGATGTATTGTACTCCCTTGAACACTTGCATAGGCAATTGAAGGATCTAGATTAACAAATGGAGAAGATTGAATAGCATGTTGGCATTCCAATGATATCTAGGAGAACATCAGAGGACCTAAAAATCACCCATCCAGGATGCAGTATCATATTCAAATCCCTCGAATTAGGTGTGGAATTTTTATGGTTTATGACCTTTTTTTTACAATTTTTTATGTACAAGGCCATTTAGGATAGCTTTTCAGTTATAGTTTGGTTAATTTTGTATATTTAGTAAACATTTAACTCTCTCCTCATTCAGGAGAGTTTATTTTTGGATATGGTTAGGTATCCCTAGTGAGAAAGTGACTTGATTGTTTGCAACCTACCATGTAAATTCTAGTTTCTAAAGGTAATATAATTCACCCTAAAAATTTGATAAAATGAAATACACATTTTAAAATAACTTATAACAATATTCTTAACCATGGATATTGCCCACATTTTATCATGGAGATCCTTAATCTATAAATAGGAATTGTTACAATACCATGGGCTAATACTATGGCTTATCAATACCACGTGCCCAAAAAACCATAACTCATTTCATATAACAATTGTTCATATGACATTGTTTTTAGTTTAATGAATTGAATTAAAATGGAAAAAAATACATAACTACCTTGGAAATAAATATCAGCCTTTGATTTGTGTATACTACTAATAATATTCTAGAATATTTTATGAAGGTTAAATCCATACCATCCACCTAATTATTATTGATACTTAAACTAAAATTATAGATCCACCTAATGATTATTGATACTTAAATTAAAATTCTATAAGCCCTATTTCAAAATAGGCATTCCAACCAACATAAATCGACATAATTAACCAACATAGATCCCTCTTAATTACATATATACCAAGCGGTGTGAGAGATCAAATATCTCAAGATACAAACCTCTTTTTGAAGGAGATGGATTATGCTAGTTATTACTAAATACTTATATTTATATAAATTTCACACACACATATAAAAATATTTTTATTTTTACAATATGACAAAATTGAATTGAATCAAGTAATTTTTTTAAATTAATATGACATTATTCTTATTCTTATTCTTATTATTTAATTTAATGCTAGTGGTAGTGTCTAAAGACATTGTGGTTGGGATCCCACTAGTCACCATGAGCACTTAACATGGAGTATTACACCTTTAAATTGGTCACATTAGAGATGGATACCATGGGAAAAACCATGAGTTTTCATAAAATTAAAGGTAGAAAAGCACTCTAGTAACTTGACAGAGTGAAATTTACTCAAACCGCCCTAACATCATATTAATAAATAATAAAAAAACTCATATAAAAAATATGTATTACGATTTCAGTAAAATTTTGCGCCGAGAGAAACTTTATAGCATAGTATGGAAGAGATGTTGTAATATATTTTCATGTCCTTGAAACGTTTTCACTAGTTTCATGTCCTTGAAAGGACACGGGTACCGCTCCCTACCCCTGGAGATGAAGTACCTGAAGCTCCGGGGCTCCCGGGAGCTTGGGAGCTGGTAGGAAACGTTCCGAAAATGGCGGGAGCTTCATTTGGAGCTGGGGAGCTTTTCGGGAGCTTTTCGGCGACCGATTAGGAGTTTCCGGTACTCGTATCGATTGGGAGCGCTGATCGGGAGCTTGTGGGAGATCCGATCCATCGAGGAGCTTCTAGAAGCTCCTCGATGGATCGGAGCTCCCACAAGCTCCCGATCAGGAGTACCCGCATAAATGAAGAAACCCGCCAAAGAATGGCGCGAAACCTTTGGCGCGAAACCAAACCTCGTTCTCTGCATTAATTTTTCTTTATAATAAGCTAAAGCGAGTTCAATGTTCATCTGCAAGACTGCAAGGGACGCTGTTTGGAGTCTGGAGTCTATCTGAGATCTGAATCTCTGTCACTGTTCGGTGTTTGGCATTTGCTGCTCCATAGCCGCTCGGCGCTACAGTGTTCACTGTTCAGTGTTGAGTCTTGACTCGTTGAGGTATATCACCGTATCATTTTGATTTATGATTTATCATTTCAATTTCTCAGTTCTGAATCTGATATAGTCTTGACTCTTTAGAAGCGGGATCTCTCAGATTTACACTGTTCAGTGTTTACTGTGTTGTGTTCACGTTTTTAAAATTTAAATTTACAGTTTAAACTTTAAACTTTACTCAGTACTGCTATTATTTCCATGTGTTTCTTTTGGTTCGGGTTCCATATGCAATATCTTGTGTTTCTTTTGCGGCTTGCCGCTTGCCATATGGATTTCCGATTCTCAGTTCTGGAATGATCTGTTTGTTGAATGATCAGTTCTGGAATGATCTGTTTGTTGAATGGATTTCCGATTCTCAGTTCTGGAACGATGATCTGTTTGTTGAATGCGCATTCTAATCATAATAATGTATATAATAGGAATCAGGATCTATTTACAATGCTGAGATGCTCCTAATGTTTCATTTAATGATATTGTTTGAAACTTGTTTTATTTAATGATGCCCAAATCCATTTTCGTAGTGTTCTTTGCGTAATTTTAAGTGAATTCAGAGGTTTCTTGTTAGTTGTTTGGAAATTTTTGCAATTGAATTCATAAACGTTGAGGTTTTGGTAAACTTTTCTCCTTCATTGAGCCTCTTCTGCTTTGTAGTATTACCTTATTGCATCAGCACAGAAGAAGCTCTTCTTCATGCTCCATTGTTTCAACAACCTTCTTCTCAGGATTAATAAAAGCAAAGTATACAATTTGATAAGGTTAAGTGCTTTGAATTACACTCAAATATATTAATTAATTATTCGATCTTTTCTCAATGTTTGCTCAAACTTATTATCCTGCAAATCGCTGCAGCGTTTATGAAATCTTTCTCAAATATCGTAGTTAACATATATGAATAGAATAAAGATTTACTCTATGTCATATATTTAAATAACTAAATTAATTTATTAAATTATTACATAGTTATTAATTTATTACATGGCTGCATATTGTTGTTACAAGAATAAAAAGCTCCTCCATATTACCAGTTATTACATGGCTGCATATTGTTGTTATTACATGGCTGCATATTGTTATTACATAACTTAATTGGTAGCGGTAATATTATTGTTGTGAAAATCATTAAATCGAATTGACATCCATTTCATAGACGTAAAATATATTAGTTTGATTTAAAACCTTATGCTTTTACATGAAACGAACATATTCTTTTACACATAAGTTAGTTCAATATTGTTAAAGTATAATTAAATATAAACATATTGATAGTTTAATAAATGACGGTGGAACACCCTTAGTCTAAAAATTAAAATCATTTAACAATTTTCTTCTTTTATGAAAATTAAATAAAATATTTATTATTAGTGTTACTGATATAGTTGACAACTTGACACACAAGATTTGACTATGCATCATAACAATTTTGCAAAAATATCATTTTAATTTTTAAATGATTTATCATTTTTCTAAAAGATATTAATATATATTGATATTCAATGTTCATTAAACTAGAATAAGGCTTATGGTTCAAAACTTTCAATATTTGCTTAAATAAATTATAAAACAGTGAACATATAACAAGCCACTAATATCATTCAAAGGAAAACAACACTACATCAGTTCTCTCAACTTTAATAAAACAATATCCTTACTCTTTAAGATGAGTATTAGGAAAGGAAAGCATATACATTTCATTAGTTGTACTTGTTAGTATTTTCAATTTTAATTCTTATTATTAATAATTAGTGTTACTGATATAGTTGACAACTTGACACACAAGATTTGACTATGCATCATAACAATTTTGCAAAAATATCATTTTCATTTTTAAATGATTTTTCTAAAAGATATATATTGATATTCAATGTTCATTAAACTAGAATAAGGCTTATGGTTCAAAACTTTCAATATTTGCTTAAATAAATTATAAAACAATGAACACATAACAAGCCACTAATATCATTCAAAGGAAAACAACACTACATCAGTTCTCTCAACTTTAATAAAACAATATCCTTACTCTTTAAGATGAGTATTAGGAAAGGAAAGCATATACATTTCATTAGTTGTACTTGTTAGTATTTTCAATTTTAATTCTTTGCCATGACTCATATATGTACATTTTAAAATTTTATTCTTTTATGCAAATTAAATTATTATTATAATTTATTAGTATTTTGAATTTTCATTTTGATTCTTTGTCATGACTTATAGTTATGTACATTTTAAAATGATAAAAATTTAAAATCTAGTTCTCTGTTCTACTTCTAATTTTTGTGAATTTTGATGTAAATTTTCAGTATTGATACCATGGAAAGAAGATTGGGCAGTGAATCTGGTGACATCAACAGCAGGATGAGACCCCCACTACCTCCACAAGCCCCACAAGTTCAAGAACATAATGAAGAGACAACACTAGGTACCAATAGACAATCAAGCACCATTTCGAAAAAGCCCTTAATACAATTTGTGGAAAAGATAACACAGAACAAGGCAAAAAATAGTGGGGGATGTGAGGAATGGAAATGCACCTTATGTGATCATGTATTTAAGGGTAGCTATACAAGAGTATGGCATCATCTTTTGAGCATCCCTGGTTTAGGAGTGAAGGGTTGCACATGCAGCCTTGAACAAAGAATGGTGATGACTAAGCTTCATATGAAAGCCAATGGAATCAATGAATGTGATAGTAGTATTGTAGCTCCTAATAAGAGAGGTAGAAACGAAGATTCATCTCAATGTATGAATGAAAAAAGTCACATTCAATCCGAGACTAATGAAGGGGGTTCTAGTTCTAGGAGGACTTCTGTAAGTGAATCAATTCAAAAAATGTACAATGTCGTGCATAGGGATGAAGCTGATGATGCCATAGCAGATTTTTTTATGGCAAATGGCATTTCATTTAATGCCACTCATTCACCATACTATAAAGATATGGTTCAAAAAATCCTAGCTGAAGGGATAGGGTATGCACCCCCAGGTTACAACAAAATGAGGACTTCATTGTTAGATAGAGGGGTGACAAGAATGCATGGACTTATGGAGGATCTCAAACAATCTTGGGTTCAATCAGGTTGTTCAATTGTCATGGATGGTTGGACAGACATTCAACAAAGACCTTTGTTGAATTTTATTGTCACTTCACCAGCAGGGCCTTATTTTTTAAAGGCAATTGATTGTAGTGGAAAGAAAAAGGATGCTACTTTTATGTTTGAAATGTTGAAGGATGCAATTGATGAAGTTGGTCCTTCAAATGTGGTACATGTCATCACAGATGCAACACCTGTTTGTAAAGCAGTGGGATTGATGATCCAAAGTCGATATAGGCATATTTTCTGGACTCCTTGCTGTGTACATGCCCTTAACAATCTCCTAAAAGACATTGGTAAAATACAATGGATTGCAAAAATAATTTCAGATGCGAGGGAGGTACAAATGTTCATCTGCAACCACCTCTAGTGACCCGTAGTGTTCTTTGCGTAATTTTGAGTGAATTCAGAGGTTTCTTGTTAGTTGTTTGGAGCTGCCTTGCACGTAACTTATTCATAAACAGTGAGGTTTCCACTCCTTTTCTCCTTCACATTGAGCCTCTTACACTGTAGTATTACCTTAAACTGCATCACTGGAAAGCTCTTCTTCATACTCCATTGTTTTCAACAACCTTCTTCTCACGGGATTAATAAACCGTCGCACAAGCTGATGAGTTAAGTGCTTTGAATTCCACTCAAACATATTAATTAATTATTCGATCTTTTCTCAATCTTCTCAAACTTATTATCCTGTAAATCGCTCTGAAACGTTTTATGAAATCTTTCTCAAATGTCGTAGTTAACATATATGAATAGATAAAGATTTACTCTATGTCATATATTTAAATATGAAATTAATTTATTACATAACTATTAATTTATTACATGGCTGCATATTGTTGTTACAAGAATAAAAAGCTCCTCCATATTACCAGTTATTACATGGCTGCATATTTTTGTTATTACATGGCTGCATATTGTTATTACATAACTTTTCATTTGGGCGCTGGTAACTATTATTGTTGTGAAAATCATTAAATCGGAATTGACATCCATTTCATGAACATAAAGTATATTAAAAGTTTTAATTTAAAACCTTATGCTTTTACATGAACGAACATATTCTTTTGCACATAAAGTTAGTTCAATATTGTTAAAGAAATTATAATTAAATATAAACATATTGATAGTTTTAATAAATGACAGTGGACACCCATCGGTCTAAAAAATTAAAATCATTTAAGTTTTTAACAATTTTCTTCTTTTATGAAAATTAAATAAAATATTTATTATTAGTGTTACTGATATAGTTGACAACTTGACACACAAGATTTGACTATGCATCAACACTAAAAAATATCATTTTGACTTTTAGCTTGATTTATCATTTTTCTAAAAAGATATTAATATATATTGATATTCAATGCTCATTAAACTAGAATAAGGTTTATGGTTCAAAACTTTCAATATTTGCTTAAATAAATTATAAACAAGAACACATAACAAGCCACTAATATCATTCAAAGGAAATAACACTACATCGCCTCTCTCAACTTAATAAAACAATATCCTTACTCTTTAAGATGAGTATTAGGAAAGGAAAGCATATACATTTCATTAGTTGTACTTGTTAGTATTTTCAATTTTAATTCTTATTATTAATAATTTATTAATTAGTGTTACTGATATAGTTGACAACTTGACACACAAGATTTGACTATGCATCATAACAATTTTGCAAAAATATCATTTTAATTTTTAAATGATTTTTCTAAAAGATATATATTTATATTCAATGTTCATTAAACTAGAATAAGGCTTATGGTTCAAAAAACTTTCAATATTTGCTTAAATAAATTATAAAACAGTGAACACATAACAAGCCACTAATATCATTCAAAGGAAAACAACACTACATCAGTTCTCTCAACTTTAATAAAACAATATCCTTACTCTTTAAGATGAGTATTAGGAAAGGAAAGCATATACATTTCATTAGTTGTACTTGTTAGTATTTTCAATTTTAATTCTTTGCCATGACTCATATGTACATTTTAAAAATTTTATTCTTTTTTTTTAAAAATTAAATTATTATTATAATTTATTAGTATTTTGAATTTTCATTTTGATTCTTTGTCATGACTTATATGTACATTTTAAAATGATAAAAATTTAAAATCTAGTTCTCTGTTCTACTTCTAATTTTTGTGAATTTTGATGTAAATTTTCAGTATTGAAATTTGATACCATGGAAAGAAGATTGGGCAGTGAATCTGGTGACATCAACAGCAGGATGAGACCCCCACTACCTCCACAAGCCCCACAAGTTCAAGAACATAATGAAGAGACAACACTAGGTACCAACAGACAATCAAGCACCATTTCGAAAAAGCCCTTAATACAGTTTGTGAAAAAGATAACACAGACCAAGGCAAAAAATAGTGGGGGATGTGAGGAATGGAAATGCACCTTATGTGATCATGTATTTAAGGGTAGCTATACAAGAGTATGGTATCATCTTTTGAGCATACGTGGTTTAGGAGTGAAGGGTTGCACATGCAGCCTTGAACAAAGAATGGAGATGACTAAGCTTCACATGAAAGCCAATGGAAGCAATGAATGTGATAGTAGTATTGTATCTCCTAATAAGAGAGGTAGAAATGAAGATTCAACCCAATGTATGAATGAAAAAATTCACATTCAATCCGAGACTAATCAAGGGGGTTCTAGTTCTAGGAGGACTAATGTAAGTGAATCCGTTCAAAAAATGTACAATGTCATGCATAGGGATGAAGCTGATGATGCCATAGAAATTTTTTTTATGGCAAATGGCATTTCATTTAATGCCACTCATTCACCATACTATAAAGAAATGGTAAGAAAAATCCTAGCTGCAGGGACAGGATATGCACCTCCAGGTTACAACAAAATGAGGACTTCATTGTTAGATAGAGGGGTGACAAGAATGCATGGACTTATGGAGGATCTCAAACAATCTTGGGTTCAATCAGGTTGTTCAATTGTCATGGATGGTTGGATAGACATTCAACAAAGACCTTTGTTGAATGTTATTGTCACTTCACCAGCAGGGCCTTATTTTTTAAAGGCAATTGATTGTAGTGGAAAGAAAAAGGATGCTACTTTTATGTTTGAAATGTTGAAGGATGCAATTGATGAAGTTGGTCCTTCAAATGTGGTACATGTCATCACAGATGCAGCACCTGTTTGTAAAGCAGCGTGATTGATGATCCAAAGTCGATATAGGCATATTTTCTGGACTCCTTGCTGTGTACATGCCCTTAACAATCTCCTAAAAGACATTGGTAAAATACAATGGATTGCAAAAATCATTTCAGATGCGAGGGAGGCACAAATGTTCATCTGCAACCACCTCTAGTGACCCGTAGTGTTCTTTGCGTAATTTTGAGTGAATTCAGAGGTTTCTTGTTAGTTGTTTGGAGCTGCCTTGCACGTAACTTATTCATAAACAGTGAGGTTTCCGCTCCTTTTCTCCTTCACATTGAGCCTCTTACACTGTAGTATTACCTTAAACTGCATCACTGGAAAGCTCTTCATACTCCATCGTTTTCAACAACCTTCTTCTCACGGGATTAATAAACCGTCGCACAAGCTGATGAGTTAAGTGCTTTGAATTCCACTCAAACATATTAATTAATTATTCGATCTTTTCTCAATCTGCTCAAACTTATTATCCTGTAAATCGCTCTGAAACGTTTTATGAAATCTTTCTCAAATGTCGTAGTTAACATATATGAATAGATAAAGATTTACTCTATGTCATATATTTAAATATGAAATTAATTTATTACATAACGATTAATTTATTACATGGCTGCATATTGTTGTTACAAGAATAAAAAGCTCCTCCATATTACCAGTTATTACATGGCTGCATATTGTTGTTATTACATGGCTGCATATTGTTATTACATAACTTTTCATTTGGGAGCTGGTAACTATTATTGTTGTGAAAATCATTAAATCGGAATTGACATCCATTTCATGAACATAAAGTATATTAAAACCTTATGCTTTTACATGAACGAATATATTCTTTTGCACATAAAGTTAGTTCAATATTGTTAAAGAAATTATAATTAAATATAAACATATTGATAGTTTTAACAAATTACAGTGGACACCCATCGGTCTAAAAAATTAAAATCATTTAACAATTTTCTTCTTTTATGAAAATTAAATAAAATATTTATTATTAGTGGTACTGATATAGTTGACAACTTGACACACAAGATTTGACTATGCATCATAACAATTTTGCAAAAATATAATTTTAATTTTTAAATGATTTTTCTAAAAGATATATATTGATATTCAATGTTCATTAAACTAGAATAAGGCTTATGGTTCAAAACATAATATTTCTTAAATAAATTATAAAGCAGTGAACATACCTATTAAACCATAATATCATTCAAAGAAGAAGCAACACTACATCAGGATTCTCTCAACTTTAATAAAACAATATCCTTACTCTTTAAGATGAGTATTAGGAAAGGAAAGCATATACATTTCATTAGTTGTACTTGTTAGTATTTTCAATTTTAATTCTTATTATTAATAATTTAATAATTTATTAATTAGTGTTACTGATATAGTTGACAACTTGACACACAAGATTTGACTATGCATCATAACAATTTTGCAAAAATATCATTTTAATTTTTAAATGATTTTTCTAAAAGATATATATTGATATTCAATGTTCATTAAACTAGAATAAGGCTTATGGTTCAAAACTTTCAATATTTGCTTAAATAAATTATAAAACAATGAACACATAACAAGCCACCAATATCATTCGAGAAAACAAAACTACATCGGTTCTCTCAACTTTAATAAAACAATATCCTTTACTCTCTAAGATGAGTATTAGGAAAAGGGAAAGCATATACATTTCATTAGTTGTACTTGTTAGTATTTTTAAATTTCTTAAATTCTTTGCCATGACTCATATATGTACATTTTAAAAAATTTTATTCTTTAGCAAATTAAATTATTATTATAATTTATTAGTATTTTGAATTTTCATTTTGATTCTTTGTCATGACTTATATGTACATTTTAAAATGATAAAAATTTAAAATCTAGTTCTCTGTTCTACTTCTAATTTTTGTGAATTTTGATGTAAATTTTCAGTATTGAAATTTGATACCATGGAAAGAAGATTGGGCAGTGAATCTGGTGACATCAACAGCAGGATGAGACCCCCACTACCTCCACAAGCCCCACAAGTTCAAGAACATAATGAAGAGACAACACTAGGTACCAACAGACAATCAAGCACCATTTCGAAAAAGCCCTTAATACAGTTTGTGAAAAAGATAACACAGAACAAGGCAAAAAATAGTGGGGGATGTGAGGAATGGAAATGCACTTTATGTGATCATGTATTTAAGGGTAGCTATACTAGAGTATGGCATCATCTTTTGACCATACCTGGTTTAGGAGTGAAGGGTTGCACATGCAGCCTTGAACAAAGAATGGTGATGACTAAGCTTCATATGAAAGCCAATGGAATCAATGAATGTGATAGTAGTATTGTAGCTCCTAATAAGAGAGGTAGAAACGAAGATTCATCTCAATGTATGAATGAAAAAAGTCACATTCAATCCGAGACTAATGAAGGGGGTTCTAGTTCTAGGAGGACTTCTGTAAGTGAATCAATTCAAAAAATGTACAATGTCGTGCATAGGGATGAAGCTGATGATGCCATAGCAGATTTTTTTATGGCAAATGGTGTTTCATTTAATGCCACTCGTTCACCATACTATAAAGATATGGTTCAAAAAATCCTAGCTACAGGGATAGGGTATGCACCCCCAGGTTACAACAAAATGAGGACTTCATTGTTAGATAGAGGGGTGACAAGAATGCATGGACTTATGGAGGATCTCAAACAATATTGGGTTCAATCAGGTTGTTCAATTGTCATGGATGGTTGGACAGACATTCAACAAAGACCTTTGTTGAATGTTATTGTCACTTCACCAGCAGGGCCTTATTTTTTAAAGGCAATTGATTGTAGTGGAAAGAAAAAGGATGCTACTTTTATGTTTGAAATGTTGAAGGATGCAATTGATGAAGTTGGTCCTTCAAATGTGGTACATGTCATCACAGATGCAGAACCTGTTTGTAAAGCAGCGGGATTGATGATCCAAAGTCGATATAGGCATATTTTCTGGACTCCTTGCTGTGTACATGCCCTTAACAATCTCCTAAAAGACATTGGTAAAATACAATGGATTGCAAAAATCATTTCAGATGCGAGAGGCACAAATGTTCTGTCTGCAACCACCTCTGGTGTCTAGCGTGTTCTTTGCGTAATTTAAAATTTTGAGTGAAATTTGAATTCAGAGGTTTCTTGTTTGGAGCTGCCTTGCACGTAACTTATTCATAAACAGTGAGGTTTCCGCTCCTTTTCTCCTTCACATTGAGCCTCTTACACTGTAGTATTACCTTAAACTGCATCACTGGAAAGCTCTTCATACTCCATCGTTTTCAACAACCTTCTTCTCACGGGATTAATAAACCGTCGCACAAGCTGATGAGTTAAGTGCTTTGAATTCCACTCAAACATATTAATTAATTATTCGATCTTTTCTCAATCTGCTCAAACTTATTAATTATCTTTCTCAAATGTCGTAGTTAACATATATGAATAGATAAAGATTTACTCTATGTCATATATTTAAATATGAAATTAATTTATTAAATTATTACATAGTTATTAATTTATTACATGGCTGCATATTGTTATTCTGAAGAATAAAAAACTCCTCTGATCTTCGATTATTACATGCATTTGCATATTTTTATTATTACATGCATTGCATATTGTTATTACATAACTTTTCATTTAGGCAGCTGTGTATAATGTTATAGAAATCATTAAATCGGAATTGACATCCATTTCATGAACATAAAATATCTAAAGTTTCATTTGAAACATATGCTATTACATGAGCAGACATATTCTTTTGCACATTAAGTTAGTTCAATATTGTTAAAGAAATTATAATTAAATATAAACATATTGATAGTTTTAATAAATGACAGTGGACACCCATCGGTCTAAAAAATTAAAATCATCTAACAATTTTCTTCTTTTATGAAAATTAAATAAAATATTTATTATTAGTGTTACTGATATAGTTGACAACTTGACACACAAGATTTGACTATGCATCATATAATTTGCAAAAATATCATTTAATTTTAAATGATTTATCATTTTCTAAAAGATATTAATATATATTGATATTCAATGTTCATTAAACTAGAATAAGACATGGTTCAAAACTTTCAATATTTGTATAAAAAAATTCTATTCTTTGTGCGCGTCATGCAGGTTCACCTGTGGCCCGGCCTAGCCGCGCCTGATCGGCGGCTTTCTTCGAGCGGTCTCCTCCATGGACACTGGAGGGGGCCCTGCGGCCTCTCCCCCTTTGCCTCCGGAGCTGGCGGCGTTCAACTCACTCGTTGCAGCATCGGGTAACCGGCCTTCATCTGGCACTCAGCAAAAATTCGTGAAAAAACTGGCTAACATTCCCTCGGTTTCTTTGCCAGTGGAAGAGACGTGCAAATCCGCGCTGAACCTGGCTGAAAGGGGCCTTATAGGCTAGTTTACAGGGTTATGGCCTTCCCCGAAGGCAGTCGATGAATGGGTAAAAAGGAACTGGATACCCCTGGTAAAGGAAAGCATCAAGAGCCACTTTGTGGGGAAAGGTTTTTTTGTATTCGTCTTCGACAATGTGGAAGACAGAAGCTTGATATTTCGAAATGGGCCATATTTCATGGGCCCTCAAGGTCTCTACTTGAATAAATGGTCGCCAGACTTCGACCCTGCACAGGACGTGCCCACGGCGGTGCCAGTATGGGTGCGACTGCCCCACCTTCCCCTCCACTGCTGGAATCAGAGATCACTGCAGTCTATTGGCAATGCCCTAGGAAGATATATCGACCAAGCACCGAGGAAGGATCAGTTTTCCTGTGCCCGCATTTGCGTAGAGGTGGACCTTGAAATTGGGCTGCCTGAAGCAATCAATCTCACAGTAGCAGATTGGTCACATGTCCAGGAACTTGATTACGAACAGCTTCCCTTCAAATGTCGTCATTGCCACGAATACAGACACTTTGCAAGGTACTGCAAGAGAAAAAACGAGGAGCAAACAGAAAAAGAAAAAGGTGAACAGTGGAATCAAGTCAAGAAGCCATCAAACAGCAGACAGAACAACAAAAACAAAGGTAAAGGAGTGGAGAACAAAGCAGGGCAAGAAAATTCAAACACTCAAACTTCAGGAAGCAAGGATAAAGGCAGCCTAGAAGTGGACAAAAACCCCTTTGAAGCTCTAGATCTACAGCAAGACCCTCCAGAAGTAGAGACAGATGGTTCAATCCCAAAGGACAACATCCCCGCTCCAGATCCGGGCATCATCCCAATCCCCTCTCAAGGTAATACCTCTTCCCCCTCTTATGCAGACATCATTAAGTCTAAAAAGAAGAATGCAGAAACCAATGGATCCTCGGATGATGAGACCTTCGAGAGGCCATCAAAGAAAGCTGGTAGAAAGTCAAATAGAGAAACCAGGGAAGAAGAATCAGAAAGACAAAAAAACCTAGGCAGTCAAGCTACCATTGAAATGGCACTAGGCAGAAACACCAGATTAAGGACTCCCAAGGGAGGTGGACCTACCCCTTCTAGTTTTAAATGATGCAGATGATCTCTTGGAACTGCAGGGGTCTGGGGAATCGCAACAAGGCAGAAGCAATTAAAGATCTTTTGAAATCGGAACCCGCAGACATTCTAATGCTCCAAGAAACAAAAATAGAGGGGGAGCTCCTTCTAAACACAAGCAACACCAAGTGGAAATTTAACGAAGGCAAGGCAATCAGCGCAAGAGGCACCGCAGGAGGAATAGGTACTTTCTGGTCTCAAAAACTCTTTTCATTAGAAAGATTTCATGAATCTCAACACTGGATTTTCACTAAACTCCGTCATAAAGCAAGCAATCTAGTGCTGGCACTGTTTAACTTATATGTTCCTGTACATTATGATGAAAAGAAAGAGTGCTGGAAAACTCTCTCAGACTATCTAGAGCTGCATAAACCTCAGAATGTAATTCTAGGAGGTGATTTGAACATAGTATTGGATCCAAAAGAGAAGAAAGGAGGGAGTTCCTCGAGGGACCCCTTTCTCCATATCGTGGAAGACCTTATTCTTCATTGGGATCTTGTAGATTTCAAACCAGTCAAAGGAGAATATACCTGGTCCAATAACAGAACTGGAGGAGATCATATTGCAGCAAGGCTGGACAGGTTCCTCACCAGCAGCTCCATTATGCTGGACAATAGAATAGTTCTATCAAAGATCCTCCCTAAACTCACTTCAGACCACAAACCAATCACGCTATGCATTAAGGATGAAGAAGATTTAGGGCCTTTACCATTCCGATTTAATCCTCTCTGGGCAGGAATAGAAGGGTTCCACGAAACAGTGCAATCTGCCTGGAGCATAGAGGTCACGGGCTCTCCAAGTTACGTGTGGGAGCAAAAGATAAAAAGCACAAAAAAAGCTTTAAAAGACTGGATCAAGAAAGCCATTAAGACTCCCATCAGCCAGAGAAAAGAGGCTGTTCAAAAGCTGGCAGATCTACAATTTGACATGGAAAAAAAAGACATCTCCCCAGCAGATCTAACAGAAGAAAACGCTGCTCAAAGGAGAACATACAACTCTTTCAGAAATGAAGAGGAGCACTGGAGATTGAAGTCACGTAGCTTATGGCTTAAAGCTGGAGATCGAAACACTGCTTACTTTCATAAACAGTACAGGGCAAGATTATCAAAAAACCACATTGCAGAAATTACTTTAGCCAATGGACAGGTATGTAAAGGTTTCGAACATGTCAAGACTGCTGCCGAGGATCACTTCCATTGTCTTCTCACTGCAGAAAGGAATGGAAGCGAGGAGGACATTAATGCTTTTCTGTCAAACATTCCAAAGCTAGTCAACGTTGATGACAATAACTCCCTCTTGGAGTTGGTCTCGGAGGAAGAAATCTACAGGATTGTGTGGTCGATGGAGCCGGATAAAGCACCAGGACCAGACGGATTTTCAATCCATTTCTACAAAATATGCCGGGCGCTAATCAAATCTGACCTTCTAAAAATGATTCAAGGTATCATGAGAAAGGCCAAGGTGGGCGGTGGAATTAACTCCACATTTCTTGCACTAATACCCAAGGAAGCAAACCCTGGGTCGTTTGACAGATACAGGCCAATCTCTCTATGTAACGCCTCCTACAAGATTATGGCCAAACTGCTGGAAAATAGACTAAAACCCCTTCTGCAAAAACTGATCTCTCCAGCACAAGGAGGATTCGTGAAAGGCCGTCACATACTGGACAATGTTATTCAAGTCCAGGAAGCTCTGCATTCCAGCCATGCCCGGAAAGAACAAGGTATGCTTATTAAACTAGACATGTGTAATGCTTTTGATAGAGTTAATAGATCATTCCTGTACAGGGTTCTCTCCTCTTTTGGGTTCTGTCATGACTTTATAAAACTGATCAGAGCCTGTATAGAAAGGACTTGGATAGCTCCATTGGTTAATGGCAGACCGGCGAACTTCTTCCTGGCTACCAGAGGGTTGAGGCAGGGCTGCCCTCTCTCCCCATTCCTTTACATTATCATGGCAGATTCTTTGAGCAGAAAGCTCACCAAGGAAAAAAACGAAGGAAATATCCCTGGCATCAGAATTGCAAATGGCATCGATCCAGTGAATCATGCCTTCTTCGCTGATGATTCGATTCTGCTTGGGGGCGCCTCTGCTAGAATGGCAAATTCATTCAAAAACACTCTTCAGAAGTATTGCAGTGTTTCAGGAGCGCTTATAAGTGAAAAAAAGAGTGTTGTATACGGCTGGAACACTGACAAACACACTATTGAGAAAATAGCCAACGATTTGGGCTTCATTGGTTATGCAGAGTGGGATAAATTGAAATACCTGGGGCTCCCAATCACGATAAGAACCAACAGGAACCATCTATGGGAGGAAGTCATCTCGAAATTCAAGAAGAAGATCAGTGGGTGGGGAGGGTTCTGGCTCACCACCGGAGGAAAACTCATTCTTATCAAGGCTGTCTTCTCAGCTCTGCCCACATACCAGGCAGCCCTGATGTTAGCTCCTAAAGCTATCTCAGATCAGATAACCAGACTAATGCGAAATTTCATGTGGAAGGGCGGTCGAGGCAATCAAAGCAAGTTTCATTTAATCAATTGGGAAATAGTGAAACGCCCCCTTCTGGAAGGTGGGCTGCAAATTCGTGACCCACAGAATGCCAATCTGGCTTTGGGCTGCAAGCTACTGTGGCAATTAATCGACAATCCTCTTCACCCTGTCAGTCGAATCTTCAAGATTAAATATTTAGAGAACCGGCCTCTTACCTCTTTCACAGCTGAAAACGCCCCAAAAGGCACGAATGTTTGGAAGCTTTGCAGCAAAGGCATAAATTTTTTCAAAACGCATTTGTACAGAGTACCAGGAAATGGGAAAAATACAAGGATCTGGAGAGATAGCATAATGGGTCATTCCCCGCTTGAGGACTCCAACGACATCAAAGAAATAAGAGAATGGTTTAAAGCGCAAGGAATAAAGAGAATTGAAGACATATCAGAATGGGACGTCAATGGCAATTGGCAGCAATGGAAATTACCCAAGCCACCAGAGCATCTTGAGAATCAGCTCGCTGCTTTTAAAAGCGCTATCTCAGACTTTGCCCCAGTGCATAAAGATGAGGCAGATCACTGGGGATGGGGGAAAACAGGGACCTACACAGCAAAGCAGGGATATCTTCAAATCCAAAGTAAAAAAGACCCGCCTTATCCAGCGACAGTTTGGAAGCTAATTTGGGACAGATTCAGTATACCCAAAGTCAATTTTTTCTTCTGGATCTTGTTCCAAAACAAAATTTTGACGGGAGAAAACCTGAGCAAGAGGAACGTCGTTGGACCTCATCGCTGTGCTCTATGCAAAGCAGCGCTAGAAACCTCAGGGCATTTGTTCTTGGAATGTGACTTCGCGAAGGAAGTTTGGTCCTACTTTCTGGTAGGACTGAATGTGCAACCACCGTCTCAAGGAGAAATCAACCCCATGTTTCTCTCTTGGATCTCTGCCTACCCTCATAAAATTTCCAGCAATACCATATGGCACAAGGTGTGGACAGCAGCTCCCAAATACGTGTGCTGGAAGTTATGGCTAGCCCGTAACGAAATCATATTCAGCAACAAAGAAACTACGGCAGATAAAGTGGCAGATCAGGCCAAATCCCTTCTAATTGAGACCTTGATTCATTCTCAGAACAAAGAAGACAACACTCTCCGACCTGAGGAAAGGTCGTGGTTGGCTCCTTTCACCAGCCCGATCATCACTCCTGCAAAGCTCCGCCCGGTTTATGTGGAACATTGGCAGATTCGAATGCCGGAGGACAAATTTCACCAATGGTGGAAAGCTCAAGGTAAGACTTCAGTGTTCTTTGACGGAGCCTCAAAAGGAAACCCGGGTAGATCCGGAGCTGGTGGGGTGATTCACTATCCAAATGGGACCAAAGAGGAATTCAGTTGGGGATTGGGGCTGAAATCAAATAACCAAGCAGAAATTCTAAGTTTATGGAAAGCATGTCAAACCGTCAGAAAGGAAAATCCAAGTGGAATTATGATCTTTGGAGACTCAGAGGTGTTGATAAAAGCTATTGTCAGTAAGAAGGGATTCATGAACCCGGTGCTCAACAAAAAATTAGGAAGAGTAAACAGAATGCTGAAGATCTTCCCCTCAGTTAATGTCTTTCACATCCTCAGAGCTCTCAACAAGGAAGCTGATAAATTGGCCAACATAGGCTGTACACTTCAAGAAGGGATGATAAGCTTAAATGCAGAAGACCCGCATCTGTCCACTATTCCTTAAAAGGTTAATGGAGGTTTAGATGTAATGACCGGGCCATTTGTATTGTGCTATAATATAGATTCGATTATCTTGTTTGTGCGCTCGAAGTTCTAGCAGCGCTTTCTTCCAAAATAATATATAGTTCTAGTTAAAAAAAAAAACTTTCCAATATTTGCTTAAACCAATTATAAAGCAGGTAGACACATAACAAGCCACTAATATCATTCAAAGGAAAACAACACTACATCAGTTCTCTCAACTTTAATAAAACAATATCCTTACTCTTTAAGATGAGTATTAGAAAGGAAAGCATATACATTTCATTAGTTGTACTTGTTAGTATTTTCAATTTTAATTCTTATTATTAATAATTAGTGTTACTGATATAGTTGACAACTTGACACACAAGATTTGACTATGCATCATAACAATTTTGCAAAAATATCATTTTCATTTTTAATGGATTTTTCTAAAAGATATATATTGATATTCAATGTTCATTAAACTAGAATAAGGCTTATGGTTCAAAACTTTCAATATTTGCTTAAATAAATTATAAAACAATGAACACATAACAAGCCACTAATATCATTCAAAGGAAAACAACACTACATCAGTTCTCTCAACTTTAATAAAACAATATCCTTACTCTTTAAGATGAGTCTTAGGAAAGGAAAGCATATACATTTCATTAGTTGTACTTGTTAGTATTTTCAATTTTAATTCTTTGCCATGACTCATATATGTACATTTTAAAATTTTATTCTTTTATGCAAATTAAATTATTATTATAATTTATTAGTATTTTGAATTTTCATTTTGATTCTTTGTCATGACTTATATGTACATTTTAAAATGATAAAAATTTAAAATCTAGTTCTCTGTTCTACTTCTAATTTTTGTGAATTTTGATGTAAATTTTCAGTATTGATACCATGGAAAGAAGATTGGGCAGTGAATCTGGTGACATCAACAGCAGGATGAGACCCCCACTACCTCCACAAGCCCCACAAGCCCCACAAGTTCAAGAACATAATGAAGAGACAACACTAGGTACCAACAGACAATCAAGCACCATTTCGAAAAAGCCCTTAATACAGTTTGTGAAAAAGATAACACGGAAACAGAAATAAAAAATAGTGGGGGATGTGAGGAATGAAATACCTGATCATGCATTTGAGGGGTAGCTATTTGAGAAATGGCATCATCTTTTGAGCATCCCTGGTTTAGGAGTGAAGGGTTGCACATGCAGCCTTGAACAAAGAATGGTGATGACTAAGCTTCATATGAAAGCCAATGGAATCAATGAATGTGATAGTAGTATTGTAGCTCCTAATAAGAGAGGTAGAAACGAAGATTCATCTCAATGTATGAATGAAAAAAGTCACATTCAATCCGAGACTAATGAAGGGGGTTCTAGTTCTAGGAGGACTTATGAATACCATGGAAAATACCATGCGTTCTCATAAACCCTAAGCTCAAAAACCACTGGTAACTTTGCAGGTTATTGGGTTTATTTTATTTTGACCAAGTCTAAATGTTTACATAACATAATAGGACAAGACAACATATCTTACATACTGGGCACTAGCACCTATAGGCTTAATTATCATTAAAAATAATAATATTAACTTAAAATAAAGTTATAATTTAGTTGATTTTTGCAATGTGTATTTTGGAATAAGGTTTCCCAAATTTTAAGTTAATTATTAATATTAAGTTAAAATAAAGTTATAATTTAGTTGATTTATGCAATATGTCTATTTTGGAATAAGGTTTCCAAAATTTTAAGTTGATTAGGAATAATTATTAGGTGCATGGTAAGAATTTAACCTCCCCAAAATATTCTAGAATATTCTTAGTAGCATTCAAAAACTAAAGGTTGATATTTATCTCAAAAGTAATTATGCCCTTTTTGCATTTTTAATTAAATTGATTAATTAAAATAAACGTCATATAAAAATGTTTAATATGAATGCAAGTTATGGTATTTTGGGCATGTGGTATTAGTAAGTTATGGTATTGGCCTGTGTGATATTGTAAAAAAGCCTATTTATAGATTAAGAATCTCTATGACAAAGAGGGGGTGAAAATTGTTATTTATTGTTATTTAAAATGCATTTTTGAATGCATAAATGGATTCAATGCCAAAAAAAATTCTTTGTTACTAGAACTTTGCAAATTAAATAACCTAAACTTATGATTCTTAAAAATATCTGGATTTTAGGTTAAATTGATCAAGAAAAATGTCTGGAAAGTGGCCATTTTATCTACTAATTAGACAACGAATTTAATTTATATGGACACACTAGTATATGCGTTAAATATATACACATCTAAAAAAACATGTAACTAGATTCTTAACTATGAAGATTTACCTCCATTTTATGAAGGAAATTCTTAACCTTTAAATAAACTTTGTTACAAATAAATTTTGTTACAATACAATGACTTATTAATACGATATCCTATTTTTTTCTTTCTTTTAAATAACTCTTTTTAGCCCACTAAATTTGGATAAACACTTATAGTTTAAAAAACAAGAAGTTTTTTTTTTTTAAGAAAAAAAATACTTTTGATATTTCCTAGGGAATCAAAAAGTACAATCCCTACACTTCATAACTTAAAAATTGGATTGAGAAAAAAATCTCAAATATATCTTAGACCTTAAAGGTATCTTGAAGCTTGAACAAATCCTCTTTGAACATGATCAAACAGTTTAATGGACAAAATAGACAACACATTACCATTATACACCTTTGAAATGGATACTAAACTAGCATCTAATTGTTGAGCTTCCTTGGAAAACATATTATGTATGAACCTAGCATCTAACAACAAAGCTTCCTTGGAAAACATATTCACCAAGGCATTATTTTCCCTTTATGTATGAATAACCCGCACATCATCATATTTCTTTTGTAGTTGGTGGATTTTCCTTTATCACAATTCTAAATGAAGGACCCTTAAGTCAACTCTTCCATTGAATCAATCCAAAAGGACTTTTGAATCCTCATATAATATGAATACTTTTACCTGCTTCCAAAGGAAAATCCTCATGGCACACCACATAGCAAGGAATTCAATTGTAAAATTTGTGTTTGGGCCAATACCTAGTTTGCATTTAATCATCAAATCTAGAGAGAAGAAAATTACTATACCCGCACTACAAACATCCCTCTTACTAAATCCATAAAAGAATCCCCATACTATACTGGTTGAAAACTCCACATCTTTGATTAGCTTGATCTTCTTCTCTTTCAACAGTTTCACTTGCTCAAGATAAGACAATCTTCAACATGTGCAATAACTTCAGAGAAAAACACAGTGTCTTCAAACAAACAATGGTTTATCCCTAGCCAAATTCCCCACAATATAAAGATCCAAAGTAATTTAAAGGAAGAGGAAATATACCTTTGATTCCAAGTCCAAAGACACTCTTCAACCAAGCTTCCATTCCACCAAGCATCAAGGTTAAAACAAGGGAAAACCACCTTCCAAACATAAATTATAAAAGGGTAGTGAATAAATAAATGAGGCATAAACTCCTCATTCATACAACATAGAATACAAACTCTAGGACCTACCCATCCTCACTTAATAAGAATATCCCAAGTCAATAATTTCCTTCCAAGAACAACCAAAGGAAAAAATTGCATTTAAGGGGTCCTAGTCCATTCCATACTAGTATGTGCCACCATTTTGAAGAAGCAAAACAGTTGTCTTGAATCAACACATCATGCCCATATTTAGGTATTATAATTCCACTTTGTTTATTCTTAGACCACCTGATAACGTCTTCCTCCTCCCGGTTAATAACAATACCAACTTTACCCAAATTCAATACAAAAGAGCTCCATTCATCTACATAAACATGAGAAGGGCCTAAATCTTGGAGCAGAAAGCCACTCTTGACTATATGAAGTTGCATCTGCCTGCCTAGCAACATTTGTGATAGAAATAATCTTGAATCATTTAAAAATTCCACCAGCCCATTAGAGAGTTTATGGCGACCATTGCATCTTATCTATGGGTCACAACTAAGAAGAAATTTAGTCATGTTCCCAAACTGCCACGAACTTCATTTCTCCAAAGCTTGCAAACCACTTACCAAATTCTTCCAAATCACAGAACCTCCCATGGTCATTTTTGGCTCTTGCCTAACCCAATCTACAACCGACATCGATTTCAAATATTTCACCCTCATTACCAGACTCCAAAGACTATTGTGAAAAAACATATGCCAACAACTCTTGGTTGTAAGAGCTAGACCAAATTTATCCATATTACGTAAGCTCCAACCCCCTAGAGACTTTGAAAGTGTCAGTTTGTTCCAAGACACTAGAACCATTCCTCTCCCCTACTTCTTGCCATTATAAAGAAAATGAATACATTTTTTGATATCACTTAAAATACTTTTAGGAATTTTTGCTAAAGTCAACTAGAATACTAGGATTTCTCCAAAGATTGGTTTTATTAAGATCAGATGACCTCCTAATGAAAACCATCAATTACACCAATGAAAAATGTGTTTTTCCACCGTTTTAACAAGCTAGGAGTGATCTACTGCTCGATTATTTTTAGGCTTTAAGAAAATCCAAGATATTTAAAGCCATCATTTAAAGAACCAAAACTGAGAGAAAAAAATTATTAGATCAAATTCACTTGGGCTTTATCCAAGTTGTTGTTGAAACTAGACGATTTTTCCACGTTGACCTCCATGCCTGACGCAACATAAAAACAATGCAAAATACCTTTGAAACTTTGTCGCTTATCAACAACCTCCAAGCCAAAGAACAAAACATCATCTACAAATAAAGTGTGAGTTATCACCATCTCCCAATCAAAGTCTACTCCTTTAATTCTACCCTCTCTCCATAATTAGTCTACTCG
This sequence comes from Pinus albicaulis, assembly GCA_034641835.2. Taxonomy (NCBI): domain Eukaryota; kingdom Viridiplantae; phylum Streptophyta; class Pinopsida; order Pinales; family Pinaceae; genus Pinus; species Pinus albicaulis. The sequence continues at coordinate 185,457,985 of CM076573.1, forward strand.
ATCCTTCAATGATGAGTAAAAAAAGAAAGGACGATAAAGGACAACCTTGATGAATGTTACACGAAGCTCTAAAAAACTCTAATGGTTCACCATTAACCAAAAAAACATAATTGGTTTATCTTACATAGCGCATTATCCAGGAATCCATATCAACTTCAAACCAATCTAAAGCAAGACCGGCCTGAGAAAGGACTAGTCCACTTTATGATAAACTTTCCTCAGGTCAATCTTCATCACAATAGATGGAATATTTCTACATTTAATGGAATGCATGGTTTCCTAAGCCAACCCAATAACATCATGGATTTATCTATAGAATAAAAATCCAAATTGGGCCAAAGTTATATGGTTTGAAAAGACAACCTTTAACCTACTAGATGGAACCTTTGAAATGAGTTTATATAAAGTGTTGCATACAACTATAAGTTAATAATCATTGAAAGTCTCAAGCTCCGTTGATTTTGGGATTAATGCAATGACAAGAACCCTCTTTTTGAATTCCTCAACCACCTCATGTCCCTTCCCATAAGGTTAAAAAAAAAAAAACCAAAACAAAAACAACTCCAAGGATCAGCCATAAACATCATATTCAGGACCTCCTCCTCAAAAATAGGCCTACCTATCCAATTTGATTCTTCATTGGAGAAAAAACTGGAGTTAGACTCGGAGAGTTGTTCACATATTAATTGATGTGGGATACAATGACCGAGTTGTCTCTTCTAGAACACGACAACAAAGTCCAAGTCACGAAAGACAGGTCAACAATTATTCCACACGCTTGGGTGCTATATACGCATGTGCCTGAATCTAATTGGTTAACCAGAAAGTGTTAGTCATGAAACAACACCTCCATGTATTTTATAAACTATTCATGATACTCCTCTTGAATTTATTTATGTACCACATTTTCATTTGACGTTAGAGTCGTGCCGGGAAGTGAAATAATGTATTCCTTTATCATTAATCTCAATATACATTGAATTGGTTTCTTGAATTGGTTTTTTAGGTCACCCGAAAAAAGTTGGCATTTTTTCTTGCGAGTTATTTTAAACTAATATAAATATAAAGGTTAAAAATTAAATCACACCACATATCATATTTTATCGTTATTATTATGAAAATATTTACTTTTTAATTTTTTAATTTTTTTATTAAACTTGGGATTTTTCTTTTAAGTCATCCGCATAAGTTTATTAGTAACATTTGCACAAATTAAATCACACCACATATCATATTTTATCGTTATTATTATGAAAATATTTACTTTTTTATTTTTTAATTTTTTTATTAAACTTGGGATTTTTCTTTTAAGTCATCCGCATAAGTTTATTAGTAACATTTGCACCTTAGAGTGCAAAGGGAACACCACATTAAGTGGAGGGCGGAGGGGTGACTTTAAAAATGTCACGTGGAGGAGATCTCTACAGTGTCGGTCTACGAATCTCTACAGTGTTAGTTTGTTGAACCTCATGATAAGCATAATTAAAAACATGATAAAGTTATCTTATTTTCATCATTATTTTTATAATTACTTAATATAATTGGCCACTAATACTTTTTATTCAAATAATATTTTATGTGTTTAATATGGGTAGGGTTTATTTTTTTAATTTTGGAGAAAAAATAGAATTATCTGTGGTTTTGTTTTTACCAAACAATTAAACAAAATCTTATGTATTTTTTCAAATGTTTTCACAAGCTTATGTTAATAATTTATCCAATTTAATGATTATCGAAGATTTTAAAATTATCCAATATCATCTTATTTTAACACTCTTTAAAAAAAAACCTCAAATGGAATATTTTTTTCCTTTTAAAGAAATTAGAGATCTTCAATTTAAATTATAATTTTCAAATTATATTAAGTATTAAGATAGAATAATTGTGAAACAAACTACATAATAAGAGAATTATAATAACCTTGGAGACTTTATAAATGAATGGTGAAGAGCACCAATCTCTTATTTCATATGTATATGTGTTAGACATTGATATTTAAAACGTTTGAATCTCAAATGTACCAAGTTCATTAGTTTATAATTTATGGTTATAAACTCATGTGAGCTCCTTTGGGAAAATGTAGCTAATTTGTTCCTTATTAAATGTGGAAACCCATGCGAAGGAAGTATAGGTTCTCAATGTTGGCCATTGGTAATGTAATTTAAGGGATCATTGACCCTCAACTCACTTTTTCAATGTCATATTTTTGTTCAATGGTCTTGGAGAATCTCAGATAAGGTACAATTTTTTTATTTGTTTTTACATTTTAAGAATTTTAAATGTGAGTATTATTCAAAGAAATGGGAAGGAAAGACAGTTGAATCTCACAATGCCTTACTAAATTGGGAAAGAGGAAGAAAGTTATTTAATGTCTTCATACAAGGTTAGTTTTTTTTAATGTGATATTATTATTGTTGGAATAATTGTCACATTCAAATTAATTAAGTGGACCAATAACTATTTTAAGAACATGGTATTAATTGCCCACTTAAAAAGAACAATAAAGGTTTAGAAATTTACTCCTACCTACAAATTTTGGTGTCACATAAAACCTAAACCATCATAAATACATGCCTGTAGTCCTATAGGGTTAGTTTTTTTAATGTGATATTATTATTGTTGGAATAATTGTCACATTCAAATTAATTAAGTAGACCAATAACTATTTTAAGAACATGGTATTAATCGCCCACTTAAAAATAACGATAAAGATTTAGAAATTTACTCTTACCTACAAATTTTGGTGTCACAAAAAACCTAAATCATCATAGATACAAGCCTGTAGTCCTGTAGTGTGGACTTCCTCTATGCTCATCCAAGGTATATACAATATTGAAAGTTATTAGTTACATGTGTTTACATCACACACTCAACAACCATGACGTATTCTCTAGGATCATCCCAAATATATGCAATATTGCAAGTCATTAATCACATGTTTTTACAACACAATCCCTGTTATGATTAACCATGTGCATCCTGTCATACTCCTTGATGGGGATCGAATTAGAGCAGGGTGGAAGTTTATTACAGAGTTATTATAACACCCATAACACGACTTACTTTACTGCAGTAATTTGGTAAACTATGGGTTATATGGAAATCTTAGTGGGAAATTTATATGTTAAAGTAGTGGGAAATTTAAATGTTAAAGTATTTCAATTTTATTTAAAAGTTAGTTGTGGCAAGCCATGAAATTTATGGGGAAAAAGATTCTAGATGAAAATTTTCATTTACCAAAACAATTAGACAGTTACTCCTATTCACATAGATAAATCATCTCAATTGGGAATAGAACCAGGAGGGTATGAGAAGAAAAAATCCTGAAACAACTAATAAGGGAGATGATAAGCTACTAAACCCTTTAGTAAGATGCTACAGAGGGAGGCAGGACACTGCCGAGATACAAATTTTATGAGATGGTTTGCCAATGGAACTCTATCAAAACCCAAATGCTCAGGCTAAGTGCCCTAGACTGTAGCTGGTTGAGACGACGTGGTATTAGATGAACCCGTGAAGGTTTTGATGTGAAAACTATCTGAAAATTGTTCTGGAAGTGAAAAGGCTCGGGGGCAGAAATGGGCATGATTCCCATTCTCATTGGTCGGGAAGTGTTCCTCTGTAAATTTTCCTAACAACCCACACCTTAAAAAATACGTAATGATGTACATCCTAGTGGAAATTATTCCTTTCTGTAAATTATTCCAGTGAATTGTTTTTGTAACTAGTTTCAGTAAACTGTTTTTGTGGAAAGGTCACTGGTTGAATATAATAAATAATGTGAATAGAGGTTTCAATGAATTATTTTAATAAGCATTTTCAGTTTTGATGATGCTAATAGTCTGTTGTAGTAATTGAATTATTATGTACCAGATTAGTTCCTCGGCCCAACCAGCGAAAACTGACAACCGGGAACAGTTTCTAAGCATGTATTAGAACTCTGTAGGAGCAAGATAGGGATGGAAAGGCCCATCTTATATTATCCAGAGTGAATACTGTATATTTAATGAAAATTGTCAGAGAGTCTTTATTAAACTATCATATAAAGTGAGTTTATTTAACAAAGTAAGTTTATAAAAGAGCAACATAATCTTTAAACGTAATAAGCATGCATAAACGGAAATATTTCAGCTTGAACGAAGAGTTTGTATAAAACAACCGTCGTGAGAAGACAGTGCTGACAACACAGATATTTTCACAATATTTATAATATAATGTAAACAACCTATGTGATGTAAGAGTTGCAATAAAATAGAATAGTGGAAACAAAAACCAATAACAACTAGGAATCTCACCTCTAATGAGGAGAATCAATAATTGAAACTTTGTGTGAAAAATTCAAGTCCATATAATTATGGATTGCTATAGTTAAAAAAAATACAATGCTTTTGTGTCATGAACAAAAAAAAATTACATTTCTGATCATTGGGGTCTCATTACCAATTCCAAACTCACAAATAACTCAGTGAAAGTCTGACTACAAGATAGCAGAGAAATTGGAAGCTAATTGATAAAAGATATTGAATTAAGACCGCCTCCAACCCTTGAGAGGTGTGTCCATAGGTATTTTGTTACTAATAAACAACATAACGTTATAACTGTGAAACCCTAAGTCTTACGGTAATTTAGATATTTGTAAGACCTCATCATTTGAACATCTATAAATTTACAGCTTAGAAACTTTAAGAGAGCTTGTACCGTATCCTAGGAAGACAAACAAGGGTAGTGAATTAGTAGAGTAACCTGGAAGAAAATTCCAGTAGACCCTAGCATGAAAGACACTTGCTGAAGGCTGTCACGGGGAAAAATATACATGTGAATAATTTGAGCAAGAAGTCAATATAACGAAATAAGAAAATATACCACCATAGTCTGCCTCTTAAAGCAGCTAAGTGCTTTCCGGTGGTCATTTCGTATAGAAATAGACCAATGGCACAGAGCCATTAATAAAGGAATTTGGCCCACAAAGGACTTAAAAGGGAGTAGCGCCCAAAGGCCTAGTCAATGGTCATGGAAACCTGGTCCTATGGAAGAAAAACAGGTAAAGGATCAAAGAAAAAAGGGGCTTAGGTTCAAAAGGAAAAAATTTCAGTTTTGGTAGTGGATTTAGCAGTTAAGTCAAATTTAATTGCAGATAAAATTAGAAGAAGCACTGCTAAAAGCTGTAAAAGGCCAAACTGATAAATTAGGCAAATAAACTCAACTCAACTAGTAGAAAAGGATGATCAGGATCAGAGAACATTGTGAAAATAGTAAGAGGACTGAAATAAGTAGGAGAAAGGAAAAAAACAAGGATGCATGCAACAATCAAAGAAAATAAAGAGAAGAAAAAATATCAAGTCAAATTATTTATAAGGCTTGAACAAAAAATTTCTTGGGGTGACGAGAGATATGAGAATTAGTGTGATCGAGTTGGATTTCTATTGGTGTTCTTCAGTGACCAGATATTGTTGAAGGTGTTAGTGATTGAGGAATTTAATTGGTTTTAAAGGAAGATAAGGAATTCATTATTTATAGTTTGAAAATATATGAATGATGAACCAATGAGTGTCAAGCAAGTGGTAGCTTGTAGATAAGGGGTATTAGCTCCTTCCAGTGGGTGTTGATAAATGTTCAAGGGCAAGAGTCCCTTTCAGTAGATACTTTTAAACGAGCAGGGGCAAGATTTCTATTTAGCAGAGACTGGTAAAGGAGCAAGGGCATCAGTCCCTTTTAGTGGCAGGGATAGAAATTCCTTTCAATAGCAGCTAATAAACTTACAAGTAGTAGCTTGTGGGGCATTGATGTAATCAAGTTAAATATTTTACTAACTTATATATTGGTGTCTTGTGTATATGTTTCTCATATGTTTATGGTGTTATGTTTACATGATTAAGTAGCGTTGTTGATCCATGAATAATTTTTAAATTGATTGAAAAGTATTATTTTTGAAGAATTGTATAATTTGGCCACACTAATGATTCAACCCCCTCTCAATAGTATCCTAGTTTCTATTGTTTCTAATAGTTAAATCAACAAATATGTATCAAATATAATTTTGTAGCAGGAAGCAAGCAAAAAATTATGGGGGAAAGGTCTGAAGCGTAGGGAACAGGAATGGAGAGGTCGCACACATGGAGCAACCATGAAAGGATTTTGTGAGCAATGAAGTTGACCCCTCAACTAGATTTCCATCAAAGTGCGGGTGGTGTTTCCTTCCAATATTTGTGACATCATGTGGAAACAAGTAATGATGTGCTTATTCATAGAATTTAGTTGAATCAATTATCTTGGTTAATTTGCAAGATGGTCAACGTAGTGTTTGGGTAGGGGTGGAAGTCTCAGTTTTTTCCTCTTTTTTTTTTATCTATTTGGTATTGTTGGTAGGTCTTTCCCAGTTTCCGTCCCGGTGCCCCCTATTCTCGTCCACAGAACCTTTATGTGTTTAGTGGTATTTAATTTCATCTCCCTCCAGTTGTTATCTTTTGTTTCCTTTCTCTCAGCCTTACTATTCTATGAGTTTTGTTTTCTTCGTGGTGTCTTTGTAAGCCCTCTGTCTAGCGTCAGGAGGGGAATTAGTGATTGGGGGGATTTTTTGTTTCCCGTCCCTTGCATTTTATTTTGGTTCTCTCATATCCCTTCCTAGTCGTCTCATTTTTACATGAAGTCCTTTTTCTCGACATTTGTATAGTGTGGTTCCCCATGCTCTACTACACCCCTGGGTCTATCTTGGCCTTGGCTATAATTTCCACATGTAGTTGCTTTGTCCTCCATGTTGCGTCAATGAGTATGAGTTAGAAGGGGGGCTTATTACTACCAAGAGTGGGCCCATAGGGGTCATACCCACATGCAATATTCGCTAAAAGATTTCACCTGGGTTGATGGGGAAGCATCCTCTCAAAGGACTCTCCTTTCAGATACAAAGATTCTTATGGAATGGGTTGATTGGATGTTAGAATCGGGTGCACAAGGGGACAATTCAATCAATACATGCATGCTATGGATCTTAATTGGTAGATTAAGATTGCCATGAAAACCACATGGATGTATTGTACTCCCTTGAACACTTGCATAGGCAATTGAAGGATCTAGATTAACAAATGGAGAAGATTGAATAGCATGTTGGCATTCCAATGATATCTAGGAGAACATCAGAGGACCTAAAAATCACCCATCCAGGATGCAGTATCATATTCAAATCCCTCGAATTAGGTGTGGAATTTTTATGGTTTATGACCTTTTTTTTACAATTTTTTATGTACAAGGCCATTTAGGATAGCTTTTCAGTTATAGTTTGGTTAATTTTGTATATTTAGTAAACATTTAACTCTCTCCTCATTCAGGAGAGTTTATTTTTGGATATGGTTAGGTATCCCTAGTGAGAAAGTGACTTGATTGTTTGCAACCTACCATGTAAATTCTAGTTTCTAAAGGTAATATAATTCACCCTAAAAATTTGATAAAATGAAATACACATTTTAAAATAACTTATAACAATATTCTTAACCATGGATATTGCCCACATTTTATCATGGAGATCCTTAATCTATAAATAGGAATTGTTACAATACCATGGGCTAATACTATGGCTTATCAATACCACGTGCCCAAAAAACCATAACTCATTTCATATAACAATTGTTCATATGACATTGTTTTTAGTTTAATGAATTGAATTAAAATGGAAAAAAATACATAACTACCTTGGAAATAAATATCAGCCTTTGATTTGTGTATACTACTAATAATATTCTAGAATATTTTATGAAGGTTAAATCCATACCATCCACCTAATTATTATTGATACTTAAACTAAAATTATAGATCCACCTAATGATTATTGATACTTAAATTAAAATTCTATAAGCCCTATTTCAAAATAGGCATTCCAACCAACATAAATCGACATAATTAACCAACATAGATCCCTCTTAATTACATATATACCAAGCGGTGTGAGAGATCAAATATCTCAAGATACAAACCTCTTTTTGAAGGAGATGGATTATGCTAGTTATTACTAAATACTTATATTTATATAAATTTCACACACACATATAAAAATATTTTTATTTTTACAATATGACAAAATTGAATTGAATCAAGTAATTTTTTTAAATTAATATGACATTATTCTTATTCTTATTCTTATTATTTAATTTAATGCTAGTGGTAGTGTCTAAAGACATTGTGGTTGGGATCCCACTAGTCACCATGAGCACTTAACATGGAGTATTACACCTTTAAATTGGTCACATTAGAGATGGATACCATGGGAAAAACCATGAGTTTTCATAAAATTAAAGGTAGAAAAGCACTCTAGTAACTTGACAGAGTGAAATTTACTCAAACCGCCCTAACATCATATTAATAAATAATAATAAAACTCATATAAAAAATATGTATTACGATTTCAGTAAAATTTTGCGCCGAGAGAAACTTTATAGCCTAGTATGGAAGAGATGTTGTCATATATTGTCATGTCCTTGAAATGTTTTCACTCGTCACATTACATAAAAATAAAAATAATAAAAATAATAATTAAAATAAAATTGGGGTAAAATTGTCAATTTATTGTTGGATGTTTTTGGACTCCAAGTTTTGAAAACCCGTGGTTTTGCTAATAATATATATTATTTAATGTACTTCTTCATTTTATAGCGAATATAATATCTGTATTGAATAATATCAACCTAGATCCATCTTAACTCCGCGCCGAGAGGGATCAAACCTCTCGAGGTGCAAACCTCTTTTTTGAGTGAAAAACTTGAGGAAAGGTTTGCACCTTGAGAGTTTTGATCCCTCTCGACGCTTGATAGATCTGGAGTTAAGATGGATCTAGGTTGGTTTCATTCATGTGCAGTCAAGGAAAATCCATCGAACATATGATTAATTTTATCAATAATATGTAAATACATCTAATATTATATAATCATTTTAAATATGCTAAATATGTCTGATATTTATCTGGTCAATTTAATTTTAAATTTTCTAATATGTCTAATATTTATTTGGTCAATTTAATTTTAAATTTTCTTAGTTAACTCATTTTGTTGAGTTGATAAATATTGTTAATAACTTTAATGATGAAAAATGATGAAATAAAAATTTTGAATGCAAAGTGGCAATGTAATAGTGTATAATTATAGAAAATGCGAATCATGAGAATGTAGTCAATTACAAACCATTTAAATATTTACTCGAGTTGTTGTAGTAAACATTATACCTTGTCTCTCTTGCTCTCCAATATTAATAGGTTGAATTACTATAACTCAAAAATTAATTTACATTGTCAATAATTGCTTTTTCTTACACTGAAATCAATGCATCTAATGCAAAAAATCAAATAAGATTAGAAAACAACATCTACACTGAAATCAATGCATCTAATGCAAGTAATCAAATAGGATTAGAAACCCACATCTACACTCAAATCAATGCATCTAGTTTATAAACCAACATCTACACTGAAATCAATGCATATAGTGCAAGCAATCAAATAGGATTAGAAATCACCATCTACACTGAAATCAATGCATTTAGTGCAAGCAATAAAATAATATTAGAAATCATCTACACTTAAATCAATGCATCTAGTGCAAGAAATCAAATATAATTAGAAACCAACATCTACATTGGAATTAATGCATATAGTGCAAGCAGTCAAACAGGATTAGAAATCACCATCTACACTTAAATCAATGCATTTAGTGCAAGCAATCAAATAGGATTAGAAATAATCTACATTGAAATCAATGCATCTAGTGAAAGTAATCAAATATCATTAGAACTCAACGTCTACACTAAAATCAACGCATGTAGTGCAAGTAATCAAATAGGATAATAAATCACCATCTACGCTAAAATCAATGCATCCATTGCAAGAAATCTTCTTCCATCCCTCCCCCCTCCTTATATATATATATATATATCCTTCTTTGTCTCTCTATATCACCCCCCAAACACACATACTCTCTCACTCGATATATATCAATCTCTTTGTCCCTCCCTCCCTCTCTCCATCTCTTTTTTCTTCCTCGTTATACGTGATTTACGATTGCAGACAAATGTATCTCCCCTAGGTTTGGTGGTCAACCTAGAACAATAGAGAGACAAGGAACCCAATTAATTTCCTTAATGTAAATATATGATGGAGTGAGGCCTACCTGGAAACTGTTGCTCACTTCACTCCTCCTTTAGATTGGAAGATCCAATTCCAACTCCAACCACCAAAATTAGAACCTGCACAGTGAGATAACACAAGCCAAGAAACTATGAGATGTATGCAATATCATCTAAATACTTTATTCAATAGATAAATATGGTATTGAAATACATGAATCAACATCACATATAGGAAAACAAACAATTATTTACATTAGTATAAATAGAAGCAGAATACAACCATAAGTGGCAGTTGATCTTGTAGAAGAGCTCCTCCAAGTTGTTGACTCCTCCTTTCCTTGTCACAATATGCACCTCCAGTCACCCTATGCATGAGAGGATAAAAAATTACTGCAACAGCGTAAGGGAAGAATCACTCTCCAAATCCAACCATTCATTCACCCACCTTCTCATAGGTAAGAGGGTAAATATATAGGAGAGCGGGGTAAGTTGGGAGTTCTTATCCAATTACCATTATAGGGATTTAGATCCACCTTTGATGGAGGGATAGTATCAAAGGATAAGTGGTGAAAACTCCAAAGCATGGTAGGATAGGATCCAAATGTCAATCCAAGGTAATTAGTTGAAACAAATTCTGGAAACTCCTATAAGGTGAAGCTTCTCTAATCTCGCTCATTCTCCCGAAATTATAGAACCAATGCAGATGCAAAGGAAGGATACCTATTGGTGACCAACGCTAGCCACAATGGAGCAACCTGTAGGTAAACGTACCCTAGTAGGCTTGCAGGAAGTGTTGGTGCTCAAACTAGCTCAGATAAGGCATTTTAGGGTTGAAATTATGAGGGATGAAAGGTACATGCTTAGGGTATTTGTGAAAGATGATGACAAGAAGAATATGATGTTGATTGATCCCATTAGGAGGCTCACTTTGATTAGATGTGACAAAATTTCCTATAATAACCCTTTCTTCACCTTCCATTGATATCTCTATATCCCTTTGTCTCTCTATATCACCTCCAAAACATACACTCTCTTTATCCAATATATATATCTATCTATCACTACCTCCTTCTCTCACTCTCTCTCTCTTTCTCTTCCCCTTCTCTCCCTCTCTCTGTCTCTCTCTCTACACCTTTCTCTCTCACTGTATTTCTTCTTTCCTCCCTCTCTCTCCACCTTCCTTATCATGCTATCTATCTCTCTACAACTTTCTCTCTATATGTATTTACTCTTGCCTCCCTCTCTCTCCCCCTCCAACTCCATCTCTCTTTCCCTACCTCTCTCCACTGTCTCTTCCTCCCTCTCTCTCCCTTTATATCCCACCTCTCTCTCTCTCTCCCTCTCCCTACACCCTCCAACTTCGTTACTAGACGCATATCTCTCTCCTTATCCCCCCCACCCCCCCCCCTTCTCTCCCTTGCTCCTTATTTTTCTCTTTATCTCACCCCAAACATACACACTCTCTCTCCTTCTCTCCCTTGTCACTCCCTCTCTCTATCCACTTCTCACTCTCTATGTCTTTCCTCTTCTCTCCCTCCCCCACCCTCCCTTCAACTCCATAATATGTAAATACATCTAATATTAATATAATCATTTTAAACATGCTAAATATGTTTATAAATTTAATGATGAAATACATTTTTTGAATGCAAAGTGACAATGTAATAGTGTTGAATGATAGAAAATGTCAATAATAAGAATGTAGTAAATTACAAATAGTCTTCATTATGATCAATCTCAAATTATTTTCTTCTACTATTATTATCGTCACCCTTGTTAATTTTGTCATCTTTTCGTATCGATTATATTAAAATAACAACTAAAACTGTAAACCATTTAAATAGTTAGCTCGAGTTGTTGTAGTAAACATCATACCTTGTCTCTCTTGCTCTCCAATATTAATATGTTTAATTAATATAACACAAAAATCAATGTACATTGTCTAATGTTTTGTGCTTACACTGAAATCAATGGATACTATTAATCCAATTACTTTAAAAGTAATGTACCATCATACATCCAATTACATCATATCACAAATCAACATATACACTGAAATCAATACATCTAATGCAAGAAATCAAATAAGATTATAGAACAACATCTACATTGAAATAAACGCATCTAATGCAATATATCGAATAGGATTACAAATCAACATCTACACTAAAATCAATGCATATAGTGCAAGTAAGAAAATAGAATTAGAAACCAATATCTACATTGGAATCAATGCATCTAGTGCAAGCAATCCAATAGGATTAGAAATCACCATCTACAATAAAATAAATTCATTTAGAGCAAACAATAAAATAGGATTATAAATCATCTACATTGAAATTAATGCATTTAATGCAATCAATCAAATATAATTAGAAATCGACATCTACATTGAAATTAATGCATCTAGTGCAACAAATCAAATAGGATTAGAAATCACCATATACATTGAAATAAATGCATTTAGTGCAAGAAATAAAATAGGATTAGAAATCATGTACATTGAAATAAATGCATATAGTGCCAATAATAAAATATCATTAGAAATCAACATCTATACTAAAATCAATGCATATAGTGCAAGCAATCAAATAATATTATAAATCACCATCTAATCTAAAATCAATGCATCTAGTGCAATAAATATTCTTCCCTCTCTCCTCCCTCCATATATATATATATATATCCCTACATCTCTCCTTCTTTGTCTCTCTATCTCACCCCCCCCCCCCCCCCAAAACACACACACTTTAAATCACCATCTAAACTGAAATCAATGCATCTAGTGCAATAAATCTTCTTCCCTCTCTCCTCCCTCCATATATATATATATCCCTACATCTCTCCTTCTTTGTCTCTCTATCTCACCCTCCCCCCCCAAACACACACACTCTCTCACTCCATATCTATCAATCTCTTTGTCCCTCCCTCCCTCTCTTCTTCCCTCTCTTCACCTTTCATCTATATCTCTATCTACCTTTGTATCTCTATATCACCACCAAAACATACACTCTCCTTCTCCAATATATCTATCTATCACATCCTCCTCATTTCCCTCTCTCTCTCTCTCTCTCTCTCTCTTCCCCTTCTCTCCATATCCCCCGCTTCTATCTCTCTTCCCTCATGTTTTCCTCTCTCCCTCTCTCTCTCCATCTTCCTTATCACTCCCTCTCTCTCTCTCAAAATTTATCTCTCTATGTATTTATTCTTACCTCCCTCTCTCTCCCCCTCCAAATCCATCTCTCTTTCCCTACCTCTCTCCAATATCTCACATCCCCTTTCTCTTCCTTCCTCTCCCATCTCTCTCTCTCTCTCTCTCCAACTCTATTACTATATGCCTCTCTCTCTCCTTCTCCCCACCCTTCTCTCCATATCTCCTTCTTTGTATATTTATATCACCCCCAAACATACACACTCTCTCCATCTCTCACTAGTCACTCCCTCTCTCTCTCCACTTCTCACTCTCTATGTATTTCTTCTTCCCTCCCTCTCCCCCCCTCCAACTCCATAATATTTAAATACATATAATATTAATATAATAATTTTAAATATGCTAAATATGTCTAATATTTATCTATTCATTTTAATTTTAAATTTTCTTAGTTACCTTAGTTTGTTGAGATGATAAATATTGTTAATAACTTTAACGATGAAATACAAATTTTGAATGCAAAGTGACAATGTAATACTATTGAATGATATAAAATGTGAATAATAAGAATGTAGTCAATTACAAATAGTCGTAATTGTGGTCAATCTCAAACTATTTTATTCCATTATTCTTATTGTCACCCTTGTTATTTTTGTCATGTTTTCATGTCGATTATATGAAAAGGACAGTTGAAATCGTAAACCATTTAAATATTTAGCTCGAGTTGTTTTAGTAAACATCATACCTTGTCTCACTTGCTCTCCAATATTAAAAGTTTGAATTGCTATAACCCAAAAATTAATATGTACATTGTCAATAAATTTTTTTGCGTACATTGAAATCAATGCACATTGTTAATCCAATCACTTTAAAATTAATGTACCATCATACATCCAATTACATCAAATCAAAAATTAACATATACACTGAAATCAATGCATCTAATGCAAGCAATCAAATAAGATTAGAAAAAAACATCTACAATGAAATAAATGCATCTAATGCAAGTAATCAAATAGGATTAGAAATAAAAATCTACACTCAAATCAATGCATCTAGTGCACGTAAGAAAATAGGATTGGAAACCAAATTCTACGCTGAAGTCAATACATATAGTGCAAGCAATCAAATAGGATTAGAAAACACCATCTACATTGAAATCAATGCATTTAGTGCAAGAAATCATATAGGATTAGAAATCATCTACATTGAAATCAATGCATCTAATGCAAGCAATCAAATATAATTAGAAATCAACATCTACATTGAAATTAATGCATCTAGTGCAAGTAATAAAAAAGGATTAGAAATCACCATCTACACTTAAATCAATGCATTTAGTCCAAGCAATCAAATAGGATTAGAAATCATCTACATTGAAATCAATGCATCTAGTGCAAGTAATCAAATATCATTAGAAATCAAAATTTACACTAAAATCAACGTGTCTAATGCAAGCAATCAAGTAGGATTAGAAATCACCATCTACACTAAAATCAATGCATCTAGTGTAAAAAATATTTCTCCCTCTACCCCCACTCCACACACACACACACACACACACACACACAGATATATATATATATATATATATATATCCCTCCATCTCTCTCTTCTTCCCTCTCTTCACCTTCCATATATATCTCTATCTCCCTTTGTATCTCTTCATTGCCCCCAAAACATACACTCTTTCTCCAATCTATTTATCTATCACTCCCTCCTCTCTCTCTCTCTCTCTCTCTCTCTCTCTCTCCAACTCTGTTACTATATTCCTCTCTCTCTCCTTCTGCCCCCCTTCTCTCCATCTCTCCTTCTTTGTCTCTTTATCTCACCCCAAACATACACACTCTCTCTCCATCTCTCCCTTGTCACCCCCTCTCTCTCTCCACTTCTCACTCTCTATGTATTTCTTCTTCCCTCCCTCTCCCCCTCCCAATTCCATCTCTCTATCCCTCATATATCCCTCTCTCTCTCTCCTCCTCTCTCTCAAGACCTCGCTCTAGTCCTTCCTCTCTCTCTCTCTCTCTCTAATATGAATGGTAATATTAGTGTTTTTTGTGCTAAGATCCAATTTAGTATATAAAGAAATGATTATGAGGTAATTTTCAAGTTAACGTGAGTTTTTACATGTGTTTTTTATGTGAATTTATTGAGAAAATTAAAATAAATAAAAAATTGAACAACATCATCTAACATACATGAGCATCACCATAAACAATAGTGCAACAGTACATGATGAAGGAGTTCACCCCCCTTGGGCTACATCTCCTTGTTCCAGCTTTTAATGGCTTGACCCTCTTCTATTATGATCAAAAGTGTGATTACATATGTTTACAATGCTCAAATAGCTCTGAAATGTATTCCATCAACTCCACAATGCCCAAAAATGCCAGTGTAGTCTCTTTCTACATCAAATTTGGTCAAAAATTGAGTAAGTTATGAATTCCCCAAGTTTTGGCATTGACCACTCCACAATTTCCTCAAAATCCGGCACCATCCTACAAATCCGCTCGGAATTCCACTAATCAAATTCTTGTTTTAAAAAAAATTAAATTCCTGCCGAACTTTTTGATAACCGTTGGCGGTTAACTCAGGATTGGTCACAAGTGGCAGAGACAAAGGCAGTTACGCTTGGCAGTTAGCCAACCAGCGATTAACTTCGCTGACTCCACAATAGTCTTTGACATAGTCACATGGCGTTGATTTGGTGTTAAATGTCACGGTTATGGACCATTGGGGGCACACGGGGCTAGGCTCCTGCCCATGGTCCGGCCTCTGGCGATGACTAGGGTTGGAGCTAGACCCCGACCCCCTCCCGCCATTGCACAAACTTATCACATTAAAACCAAGCGGAGACCATTGTATATTAAGTAACAAAGGCATGGTGCAGTGGTAAATGCTTGGCGCTTGGAGTTTGGAGGTCGCAGGTTTGACCCCCACCCACTCCACTCAGACTTCAACATAAATTTTGGTGGCCCTCAGGCTACCACGTGGAAGCTCTTGGCTGGCCCACGTTGATTGGCCTTCCAACACCCAACCAAAACACACCATTTCAAAACAATAAAAAATTTCCACTTGGCACAATCCCATTCGCCAAAGACAATCTGTTGAATAAGTCAACCTGCCACTGTACATGCCCAATCAACAATATGGACTGCTGACTGGGCTTTCCCTGTAATTCTTTTTCCAAAAATTTGTTTGTTTGAAAAAGTGGACAAAATGCATTTCTGGGAGCATAATGTGTCGATTTTCTTTGAAACGAGTTGTGCCGGATTCAGAACAACGAGATCTACGCGGTCGTCCAGGTTCCAAAACATTCCAAAAAATTTCATTTTGAGCGTAATTTTGAGCACCTGAACACTCCTCCCCACCGGAATATTTTAGACCCCAAAATATCACTGTTATTTGTTCAAAAAATGATGGTACAGTTGCCTCACCTTTCTAATCTCGGTCTATTTTTCCTTAGAAGGATTTGTGCCTTTAAGCCCCACATGAAGGTAGTCTACAATCCCTCATTTTGATGTCGTTGTTCTTCTGTCAAGAATGGTGTCTTATTGAATCTCATCAAGGTATTTAGGAGAAAAATCTTTAAAAGAATGAATTTGAACCTGTTCTCCTTAATATTTAGTCAAAGGATTCTCATACAACCTTAAGTTCTCAACATTAACAATAATTAAATTTGCATGTATGAAGGCAAATCTAACTTGAAGGAATTTTCACCAATCTTTTCCAAAATTCTGAAAGGACCATAATGAATTGGTTTAGTTTTTTACCTTAACCTTGAGCCTCTCTTTGCTAATGTGAATCCAAACTTCGTCACCAACTTGGAACTTGTGATATACACGATGCTTGTTGTGCCTTGCTTTGTACTTGCCTTGGCTCTTTTCAAGTTGACCTTGAATTGTTTGATGTATCAATTGGATTTGTTCTATGAACTTCTTGGCTTTGTCTATGTATCTATGGCCATCAATAGCAACATCATTCCCAAAAATTAAATCCAATGGCGATCTAAGCAAGTATCCAAGTCTTGCCTCAAATGGCGATGTTTGTGTAGGGGAGTGTTTTGCACAATTGTAAGCATGTTGAATTTAGTGCAAGTTTTCATCCCACAAATTAGGATGCTTGTTGCAGTATCCTCGAAGAATATGTATGAATGTGCGATTTGCCACCTCGGTTTGACTATCTGTTTGTGGATTAAAGGTTGTACAAACTTGACCAAAAATTCCCAACAAATCGAGAATCTTGATCACTAATAATGGATGTGGGCAATCCAAAATGAACCCAAACATGCGGAAAGAATAAGTGAGTTGTTTGTTAAGCTGTGATTTTCTTTTTACATGGCATTAATATAGACATCTTTCTGAACCTATCCAAAACTACATACAAATAATCATGACCTCTTTTTGACAAAGGAAGACCTACAAAATCCATAGAAACACTCTCCCATGGACGTGAAGGTACTGGAAGTGGTGTGTACAATCCTAACTTCCTATTGCTAGGCTTAATGGCTACACACAATGAAAAACCTTTAAAGAAACGTGACACACTTTCAAGCATAGAGGCAAATAAAAATACCTCTGAAGATGTGCCACTGCTTTTCTTACACCAAAATGTCCAACAATAAGAGAAGTGTGTGCTTCCCTTATGACATTCACTCCCCCCCCTTGTGGAATACAAAGCTTTCCCAAATGATACAACAAGTTATTATGTACATGGTAATCCAATTCCTCTACTTGGTTGCCTTGACTCAAGTTTTCATAAACATCTTGAAATTCATTGTCAAATGCATATTTCTCAACATAACTTTCATGCAAAACAGAATAATTCTTGAGTAAAGTAGCTTCACTAAAAATGGGCCTGGAAAAAATATCAACAACCTTGTTGTATATACCTTTCTTATACCTGATGACCAAGTCAATTTCTATAAGAAATCCATCCATCGAAAGTGCCTTGATTGGTGCTACTTAGTTTGCAATTGCAAGTATTTCAATGGTTGGTGGTCGGTGTGTATGATGGTTTCCTTTCCCATCAAGTAGTGTTTCCACTTTTTCACACTTTGAACCAACGCATAAAGCTCCTTGTCATAAACATGATATTTAATCACTGTACCATTCAAATTTTATGAATGAAATGGAATGGGCTTACCATATTGCATAAGGACTGTCGCCCATGACATAGTCGCTTGCATCCGTTTGAATCTCAAAGGGTTGTATCAAGTCCAGTAGTGCAAGTACTGGGGCTGAAATAATCTTCTCTTTCAAAGAATCGAATGCTTTTTGCTGCTTGCCTCCCCATTGGAAGACCTTTTTTCACACTAGTCAATGCATAAAACGGAGCTGTGATAGAAGAGAAGTTAGTAGTAACCCTTGGTTAGATGATCCCTTTGTCCAACGACCCTTAAATTTTATTTTTGATTTCAACACTATCCATCACCAACATCCTATATATGCCAATGGTAGGAAGAGGACAATCTTGTTGCAATTGTATTTCATGCTAGATTCCCCTCTTGGGAGGTAACCCTTTTGGTTCCTGAAACATCTCATCATTTTGATTAATCACTTCAATCATATCAGATTTCAACTTTGGATCACAACCTTAGAATGCTTCATAATCAACATTAGTCTTTGGTTTAATCATAAGAAGCACAAAATTATTTCTTGAATTCACTAGTCTTTTCATTTTCCCTGCATTGACTAATGATAGATTTAGTTTCTTACGACGATCTTTCGCAATATACTCCACACCATCTTTGAAAAAATGGTACATGTTTTCATGGAGATGTAAGATGGATTTTCTATCATAGAGATAAGGACTACCCAAAACAATTCTTGAAATATTAGGCGGTACAACATCTAATTCAACTTTGTCAATGAAGTTTGTTGTGATTGCAAACCGAAGAATACACTTTCTTGTGACCTGTAAATTTGTGTTCTTTCATATCCAACCCAATGGATATGGTTTGTGATGTGGAATATTTTTAAGATTAAGTTTCTTGACTAAGTCTTCAGATGTCAAATTGGCTTGAGACCCACTATCAAATAGTGTGTCAATTTTTATATGTTTTGAAATAACCCTCACATGAAATAATTCAATCCTTGTTTCTTCATTTGGAGTACTAGTGTGATAATTTGATGAACTAGTGCTTGCAATGGATTCTTTTCCTTTCATACACATCGCTTTAATTTTAGTTTCATCACCCGAGTCAGATCCCAAATCTTGTTGAGTGGTTGCAGTTGTTTTTTGTTTTCCCTTGTTGTCGAATTTCTTGGGCCTCATCTCTGGATGAAGCTTCCAACAATGGTCTTCATCGTGACCCTCTTTGGAACAATGTTTGCATTTAATTTTCTCTCCTTCCTTTTTAACATATGCATTTTTCTTTTCTTTTCCTTTGAAACTCTTTCCTTTCTCTCCACCCTTAAATGACTTCTTTTCACCCTCTTCTGGAATATTTTTCTCTCTTGCCTCAAGGTCAGTGGCTTGCACACAAACCTCATCTAGATTGGTGGGATTGAACATAAGGATAGTATAGCTTAGATATCTATGTAAACCCCCTATATAATTCAACAATGTATCTTGTGAATGCAAATAAATACCTAACATAATAACTGTTTTTCTAAATTCTTGGGTGTAATCTTACACACTTTGGTGTTTAAGACGTCTAAATTTCTGCCAATTCATGATGGATTTTTGCATATACGCTAGAGGGTAAAATTGTCTTTTAATTACAACAATTCAACTAGACCGAGAGAGTGATAACTTACCATGTTTTTTAATTTCATCTTGTGTCTTGGCTTCCCACCATACTAGTTCTGCACCCTCCTGTCTCAAGGAAGATAGATGAATATTTGTATCATCATCTTGAAGGTTTTGAATTCTGCAGTAGACCTCTAATTGACAAACCCAATTGTCAAGCTTCTCTGCATTCACTTCACCATTATACATAGGAAGCTCAAATTAAATTTCAAGTTTAACAAGGGTTGTTTACCAATTCCTTTTGAGGTATGTTGATGAGTATGAGTAAGGGTTGTAGTAGTCTAAGAGGATGAATATGAAGTTGAAGATGGTGGTGAGGATGATGGTGGAGTAGATGGTGGCTTATCACCATTTCCATTACCTCCTCCTCCTGGAGAACCCTCTCCTCTTGGAGGCCTGGAGCTTTCCCCCTGAAACCTTGTGTTCCTCTCTTCATAGAGGACCTTCACCATCTCTGTCATGTCAAAGAAAGCCTTCCTAAAATCGTTCTCATCCTCTGACATGTTATCATTCCCTCCTTCATGAGACATGCTTACTGAAGCTTCTACTACAACTGGAGGTAAATCTTGTGGTTGAGATTGTGGAAAATTTTCCCTCCTTCTCCTTTCTCCAACTAGAGAACTTGCACCCACAAGCTTGTCTTCTCCTCTCTTAAGCTTCAACCTTATGCATTTAAACACTTGCAAAACAATTAAATCCTCCTTGCACAAGTAAACCTAGTGCTATAATACCAACTTGATCTAAATGGGAATATTAGTGTTTTCTATGCTAAGATCCGATTCAGAATATAAATAAAGTTCTTGGGGATTATGAGGTAATTTGTAAGTTAACATGAGTTTTTATGCGTTTTTATCTAAATTTCTTGAGCAAATTAACATAAATAAAACGCTGAATAACAACATCTAAAATACATGACATCACCATAAGTAGTCACACAACAACACATGGTGATGGAGTTCACCCCGCTTGGGCTATGTCTCCTTGGTACATATTCCAATGGCTTTACCCTCTTCTATTATGCTCAAAAGTGTGATTACATATGTTTACAATGCTCAAAAAACTCTTAAACCTGTTCCACAAGCTCAAGAATGCCCAAAAATTCCTATTTAGCCTATTTCTGCATCGAATTTTGTCAAAAACTTAGTAAGTTATGACTCCCCAAGTTTTGGCACTAATCGCTTCACAATTTCCTCAAAATCTGGCACCATCCTACAAATTTGCCCAGAATTCCGCCTACTCGGCGCCAAATTGCCCAAAAATTAGGCGAATTTGTCGATGCTTTAATTTTCCCAATAAGGCTTAAAAGATGATTTGGCCGAACGGTTTGATAATCGTCGGCGGTTAACTCGAGAGTGGTCACAAGTGGTGGAGATGGAGGCAGTTACACCTGGTGGTTAACTCCGCGGAATCCACAACGGTATTTGGCATAGTCACATTGCGTTGGTTTGGTGTTAAATTTCATGGTTATGGACCGTTGGGGGGAGGCGCGAGGCTAGCCTCCTGCCCAGGGTTGGGCCTCTGGCGGTGACCAGGGTTGGGGCTAGACCCCGGCCCCCTCCCCCCACTGTGCAAACCTTATCACATTAAAACTAAGCGAAGACCATTGTATGTTAAGTAACAAAGGCGTGGTGCAGTGGTAAAGGCTTCACGCTTGGATTTTGGAGGTCGCGAGTTCGACCCCCGCTTGCTCCACTTGGACTTCAACATAAATTTTCTTGGCCCTCGGGCTGCCACGTGGCATCCCCTGGCTGGGCCATGTGGTGGCCTGTGATTGGCCTTCCAACACCCAACCAAAACACACCATTTAAAAACAATAAAAAAGTGCCACTTGGCACGATCCCATTCATTGAAGACAATCTGTTGACCAAGTCAACCAACCACTGTGCATGCCCAGTTAGCAGTATGGACTGTTGGCTGGGTTGTCCCTGTAATTTTTTTTTCAAAAATTTGCAGGTTTGACAAAGTGGACAAAACACGTTTCTGGGAGCACACGGTGTCGGTTTTCTGTGAAACGAGTTGTGCCAAATTCATAATGATGATATCTACAAGGTTGTTCAGGTTCCACACCATTATGACAACTTTCATTTTTTAGCATAATTTTGAGCACCTGATCACTCTCTCTTTCTCTCTTCCATCCAATCCTCTATCTTCCCCCATCACTCTCTTACTATCTCTCATCCTTCCTCTCTCTCCCTTTCTCTCCTACCTCCCTATACCCCCCCCCCCCAAATTTCTCTCTCTTTTCCATCCAATCCTTTCTCTTTTCCCTCCAATTTTCTCTCTTCCCCCATCACTCCCTCTCTCTCTCTCCAACTATGTTACTATATCCCTCCCTTTCTCCCTCTCTATCCTTCTCTCCCCCATTCTCTCCATCTCTCCTTCTTTTTCTCTTTATCTCACCCCTAAACATACACACACTCTCTCTCCATCTCTCCCTCCCTCCCTCCCTCTCTCTCTTCACCTCTCACTCTCTATGTCTTTCTTCTTCCCTCCCTCCCTCCCTCCCTCCCTCTCTCCCCATCCAACTCCATATCTCTATCCCTCCCTCTCTCCTCCTCTCTATCATCCTTCCTCTCTCACCCTTTCTCTTCTACCTTCCTCTCTCTTCCCCCATCTCTCTCTCTCTCTCTCTCTCTCTCTCTCTCCTCCAATCCTCTCACTATCTCCTTCCCTCTCTCACTCCTCCTCTCCCCTCTCCTGTAGTTTATCTCAATATCTCCCTTATCACTCCCCCTATCTCTCCACCTCTATCACTCTATGTCTTTTTTCTTCACACACACACACACACACACACACAGATATGTGTGTGTGTGTGTGTGTGTTTGTACATACTCTACCCCGCTCTAGTTTTGAACCTGTGACCTCTTAGGAGGAAACACATGCTCTTAACCATTAGGCCCACTCATGATCCGGATTTATGCAGGAACGAAACCGAATAAACATATAACCATAAATACAAAGATGCAACGGAAATAACACTTCATTTCATTAATATCAAAGAACTGAAATTTGCTTACAGACAGAATGGAAAATAAACTAGCTAGGGCGCTAGTAGCTATCTCTGAGAAGAGATGTGGCGGCTACAGGCCTCTGAACTGAGTTACAATGAGGCTCGAGGGCCTATTTATTATTTAGAAACAATGGAAAACCCTAAACATCCAAAACCCTAACCCTAGGAGATGAAGCGCCAAAACTATGGGCCTCGTTTGGGTAAATTGGTGTTTCAACTTCCTGGGGACGTAACTTTGGCATACGATCTCCGTTTGACGCGAACCATACCTTGTTAGAAAGATCTATCCGAGGACTACAAATTTTGAGTGAGAAAAATCGGTCTATGGACCCATGTTGCTCCCGGTTTCCCAAAACGTCGTTTAGGGCCTCAAAACAGCTCCAAAAGTTCAGGACCCGAAAAACTACTAAAAATAGTAAGTTGTGCCGAAACTGAAAAACTGAAAGAGATAATGGTGGGGCCCCAAGTGGAATAGGCGGGTGACCACCAATATCCACTTGGATAAACTCAAGCTGTAAATTTGGTCCATGGTATTTGGCCCATGGGCTTCACCTAAATAAAACCTCCTTTTTGAGTGTCCCTAAAAATAAAGAGGTTTATGGAGTAAATATAAAAGAAGTTTTATTTATTTACCATACCTCTTTTATTTACCATGGTATTTGGCCCATAGGATTAGTATGTAATTAGATGTTGATTTATAATCTTATTTTATATATTTTAATTTATTTACCATACCTCTTTATACCTCTTTTATAAATATGGTATTTGGCCCATGGTATTAATAATAATTTGTCCCATGGTATTTGGCCCATAGACTTCACCTAAATAAAACCTCTTTTTTGAGTTTTTGTAAATATAAAGAGCTTTATGAAGTAAATATAAAAACATGTTTTATTTATTTACCATAGTTCTTTTATTTACCATGGTATTTGACTCGTAGGATTGGTATATAATTAGATGTTGATTTATAATCTTATTTGATATATTTTAATTTATTCACCATACATCTTTATACCTCTTTTGTATTTATTTATTTACCATATCTATTTTATAAATATGGTATTTGGTACATGGTATTAATAATAATTTGACCCATTGTATTTGGCCCATAGGATTCACCTAAATAAAACCTCTTTTTTGAGTTTTTGTAAATATAAAGAGGGTTATGGAGTAAATATAAAAAGACATTTTATTTATTTACCATACCTCTAGTTTATTTATAATTTTATTTATTTACCATACCTATGGAGTAAGTATAAAAAGAGGTTTTATTTATTTACCATAGTTGTGGTTTATTTATATTTTTATATATTTACAATCACATCATTAGCTTCACCTAAATAAAACCTCTTTTTTGAGTTTTTGTAAATATAAAGAGGTTTATGGAGTAAATATAAAAAGAGGTTTTATTTATTTACCATACTTCTAGTTTATTTATAATTTTATTTATTTACCATACCTCTGGTATAAAAGAAGTTTTATTTATTTACCATACGAGCGGTTTAGTTTTATTTTTATTTATTTATCCTAAATTTATGTTGTGCTTATTCATAATAATAATTGGATTGATTTTTAAATAGGACCGACATTAGATTAAAAATGTTTAAGTTACTTTTTTACTTGAGATCTACCGGTATTGGGGATAGAGCATATATATCCATTTTTATTAACTATAAATATAAATATATTTAATAAAATTGTTAAACATAGAAATAGTAATTTAACTATCAAAATATTAAAAAAAAACATATAACATTATATATACAAAAATAAAATCAACTGAAAAAATAA
Source organism: Pinus albicaulis (assembly GCA_034641835.2). Lineage (NCBI taxonomy): Eukaryota > Viridiplantae > Streptophyta > Pinopsida > Pinales > Pinaceae > Pinus > Pinus albicaulis. Next base: position 185,482,794 of record CM076573.1, read on the forward strand.
AAAATACATATTCCACATTTTATACTTGTAAATTTTAAATAAAATAATTTAATTATATTAATCACATTATAAGTTGTGTGGTTCTTAATCATGATAAAGGTGAAAAAATCAATCAATCAAAATGTTTAAATAGCATATATGCATCCAATCAATCAAATGTTTAAATAGTGGAGATGCATGATGATCCAGATATTTAGTTGAAGAAGAATGATCCAGATTATCCACAGTATTACAAGAAATCAAAATATTTAAATAACATATATTTAATTGAAGAAAAATAATCCAGATTATAATATTACAAAGTTGTTGAATTAATATAATAACATTTAAAACTAATGGTTGAATATTATTAATTTGATTTAAAAACTATTTGATAAAAATAATTAAATAATTGAATTTAAATTATTATTATCATTTTGTTTTGTTTGATTTGATTTGATTTTTATTGTTTTGTTTGATTTTATTTTATTTTTATTTTTAATTAAAATAATATTAAATTCAAATCAATTAATTTAAATTAAATTAAGAATAATAGAATAAGAAATGTATATTCATAATAAAAATAATATTAATCTGTTTGTACCAAATAATTTTTAAATAAGATTAATAATATTTAACATTTAAAACTATTGGAGAATATTTTATTAAGAAAGTAATATTAATATATATATATATATATTAATTAATTAAAAAAATATACGAAGAGAGGACATGGATTTAGCTCCTACCAATTTTCAATCATCGTACTTGTTAAACATTGCTACGGTTGATCACTTGCATCATAAGAAGTTTAGAGAGGCCATTAAAAATAAAAAGCATGCTATTAATCTTAAAAAAGATGATGGTTAGAAGTTAAGGAGGAGGATCCTACTCTCTCTATATATATTTCTTATTTGAAATATTGTCCAATATTTTAATATAATAACATTTAAAAATAATTATTAAATATTATTAATCTTATTTAAAACTTATTTGATAAAAATAGATTAAACTTATTTTTATTATGAATATACATTCACAAATATAAATTTCTTATTCTATTATTATTAATTTAATTTAATTGATTTGAATTCAATATTATTCTAATTAAAAATAATATTAAAAAAGAAATATAATAATAATAACAATAATTTAAATTCAATTATTTAATTATTTTTATCAAATAGTTTTTAAATAATATTAATAATATTCAACAACTAGTTTTAAATGTTATTTTATTAAAATATTAATATTTTAATTCAACAACTAATTTTTAAGGGCTAAATAAATTATTTTAATTCAACAACTAATTTTAACAACTAGGCTATGGAAGTGGATGCATCTTTTCTATTTAAAAATTTTGATTGATTGATTTTTTCACTTTTGTCTCGAGGATGAACCATATTAGATGGTTCGAAACTTGGACCAACGATGTGATTAATCGGAAAGAAATTATCAAAATTAGTATGGATCATAATAGTCCAAAATCTAGAATAAAGTTAAGATATGTTTAACTTATTAATTACAATGAAAAGATGTAATAAAATGTTCAATATCATTAGTTTCAATAAAAATTGTTGAGATTCAACAAGATGATGATCCTAGTGAAAATTAAGCACCTACACTAGGTGGGGGTCACAGGCTATTTTTAGGTGTATGTTTATTTTTAGAATGTTGAACATATTCTATTTATAGCGGGAGTCTATTTATAGATGGTTGAGAAAATTCTATTTATATATGAGATTCTATTTTTAGATGCATGGAAATTGTCTATTTATAGATCGCATGTCAATTATTATTAACCCCTAATAATAATTAGACAATAAATAGTAATCTATTCTCCTGAAGCACTTGATTTCAGTTAACTGATGTGGCAAACCAGTTCACTGAACGAATTACAAGTTCTAAGGTTGGTTGGTGGGACATGCAAAGTGGACTTCGTTGTAACTGAGTGAACAAAGTTGTAACAGAGTTGGATGTGTAGTTATGTAAGTTGTTATTTAGTTTAACTCAGTTAAGTGAGTTAAACTCAGTTGTGCTAGTTGTAACTAGTTTCAACTAAAGATACACTAGTGAGAGATCAGTGAATTAATTATTTAATTAATTCACAACCAGTGGTCTCACATGCAACTGAAGAAATACTACTGTTAACTACATGCATGTCAGATCCAGTGGAGACTCAGTTGAGAGATAGGTGAAAGGGTCTGTTTGACTATCAATTGTGACTATAGTGGGTGCACAAGTGCAACCAAACACACATTGGAGATGCCAATGAGGATTTCACAGTCAAAGAAAGACAAGATCAAATTCATTCAATGATCTTCATCGGCAGGGATTGCGCAGTGGAGGCAGGCTGTCAAGAGCCAGTAAATTGGTGCATGTTTATGCCAATTTTTGTATGACAGTGTGAGACAATTGTATATTGTACAGAGAGCTTTTGGAGTAGAGTTTTGTATGAGATTGTTTCATGATCCATGATATATACATAATATATGATAGTGGGGTTTTTAGCTTTATGCTTTCCCGGTAAAAACATCTGTGTTATGTGTGATTGATTTTTCTTCATGTGTTTGCAATTCGCAATTAAATTTCCGCAAAGATTTAAGTAGAAGGATTCTGTATTTAACAGGGGCATATATTTGTTAGATCAGGAGAATCTAGCAATACATAATTTTATTAAAATTTCGGCAAGGTATTGAAGCAAATAAGATTGCAATATTGAAGTAGTAGCTGAGTTTGTTGGTGGAAACAATTCAAAATTGCTGCAAGAATTTCTTGATGCAAGAGTTGAGTAAACATCGATATGGCCTTCAATGGTTTGCGGTTAAAGTATTCAATCGAGGGCAACTCGAACAACATTGCATGGAAGGATATTATGGAGGCGGTGCTTGAAGATAATGGCTTGAAGGAATTCATTGACAATGATGTTCCTAAGCCCACTTCGATGGATGCGACATTACTTGACGCCAGGAAAAAGAAAGTAGTGAAGACGAGAAGGATTATGTTGGAAGGTGTGAGATACAATATTTTCTCAAGCCTTTATGGGAAAGCCACTCCATTTGCAATGTGGAAGACTTTGACGGTTCTTTTCCAAAGCAGCGGTGACCATAGGAAATTGGCACTGAAGGATAAACTCAGAAAGATCAAAATGGAGAAGGGCGAAAATATTCCTAAGTATCTCAGAAAGTTTGTCCAATGTCGGGATGAACTGGGGAGTGTGGGAATCACGGTTTCTGATGATGATTTGGTGAGTTTGTCTCTCTTGGGACTTCCTAATAGTTGGCACAGTTATCAAGACTCTATCAATGGACATGAAAAACTGCCGGATTGGGAATGACTATGGTCGGATCTAGTGCAGGAGGAGTTCAGGCGAAAAACTAGAGATGGCTCTTCATCAAATCATGATGATGAAGAGGATTGTGCTTTGGCTGCCAAAGCAAGGAAAGGGAAGGGGAATAAATTACACTCAAAATCCGAGGCTAAAGGCAAGAAGCTAGATTTGTCCGAGGTGAAGTGTTTTCACTATCACGAACATGGGCATCTCGCCACTAACTGCCCACAGAAAAAGAAGAACAAGAAGGCTACTGGAGCTGTAGCTGGTGAGGCCCTTACCTCGCAATTTGAACTTGATTTCTCTTTGATCGCATGCTTGGTTTCAAGCGCAATGGGATCGGTGTGGTATCTTGATAGTGGTTCTTCCTTCCACATGACGAGAGATAAGGAGATTTTCAGTGAATTGGAGGAGAAAGATCTCCAAATGCATATAGAGATGGGCAAAGATGGAAAATACAATGCAACCGACGTTGGTACCATTACCTTTGAGAGGGAGTCAGGTAAACCATTTCTGTTGAAAGATGTTATGCATGTTCCAGGTCTGAAGAAAAACTTGGTCTCAGTCGCAATGTTGGAGGATAGAGGTTATGACGTTGTTTTCAGTGATGGAAAATCTTTCCTGCGACATAAAAAAACGGGTCAAACCAAGAGGATAGGGATTATAGTTAAGAATCTCTACAAGTTGGAGGTATATGGCTGCGCTACAATGGTGGGCAAAGAAGAAGAAGTGGTGAGCTGAGATGAGGGTGAATTATGGCATAGGCGATTGGGCCATCTTCACCATGGCGCCTTGAATATTTTGCAGCAGATTTCTACTGGAATTCCTAAGGGTACACTTGCGTAGATAGATCAGTGTAAGGGATGTACTATGGGTAATTTTTTGAAGACCACCTTTCATGAAAAGGAGAACCGTGCTTCGGTAATCCTAGAGAGAGTTCACATCGACGTGTGTGGACCATTATCGGTTGCTTCAACAACAAAAAACACGTATTATGTTATTTTTGTTGATGAATATTCTTGTAGATGTTGGATCTTCTTCATGCAAAAGAAGGATAAAAAATTCTCAAAGTTTTGTGAGTTTAAAGCGTTGGTGGAGAAAGAGTCAGGGAAGCAAGTGAAGGCTCTGCAGAGTAATAATGGTGGTGAATATATCTCGAATGAATTCAAAGACTTCTGTAGCATAGAAGGAATCCGAAGAGAACTCATAGCGCCTCATAACCCACAACAGAATGGGGTCGCAGAGAGGAATAATAGAACAATCGTGGGTGTTGCACGAGCTATGCTGCATGATCAGTGCCAACCAATGCACTTGTGGGCGGAAGCATGCAACACTGCAGTTTATGTGCAAAAGCGTTGTCCTCATGGAGTACTTGGCATGAGTACACATGAAGAAGATTTTATTGGTAAGAAACCAGATGTTTCTCACTTTAGGATTTTTGGCTCATCTGTTTATGTGCATGTGACCAAGAACGTTGGGAAGAAGATGGAGCCGACTGCTGAAGTTGGGATATTTTTGGGGTACATAAAAACACCCCATAACTATCGTGTGTATTTTCCAAACAGTAGAATGACTATGGTGCGACGAGATATAAAATTCAATGAGGAGAAAGCCATGAAGTTGTCACTTGAAAGGGAGGTAGACTTGCATGTAGAGGAGGAACTGCTTGTTCCCAAAGATGAGTCTCTAGATGTGGATCAGCCACAGGATGAGGTTCATGGAGTGGAGGAGTCCACTCACGCAGAGCCAAACATCAGAACTGGCAGAAGGTGTACCATAGAAGCTGAGAGGATGAATCTTGATGCGGCACAGAAAGTAGGAGTCCCTACTTCATGGCGTAGACAAAGACAATCTCCTGACCGATTCACTAGATATATGGCTCTCATGAGCAAATGTATTGTGACTGAGCCATATTCCTTTCAGGAAACAATGCAGGAGCCCACATGGGTAGATGCAATGGTGGAGGAGTATGACTCCATTGTCAGCAACAATGCTTGGGAAATTGTTCCAAGGCTAGTTGATAAATCAATGGTAGGTTCAAGATGGATCTACAAGGTAAAGCAAGTTGCTGATGGGAGTGTTGAGAAGTATAAGGCAAGATTTGTGGCTCGGGGCTTCTCACAGATCGAGGGGATTGATTATGAAGAAACCTTTGCACTTGTCGCATGGTATTTTTCCATAAGGACCATCCTTTCTCTCTCAGCGCAGATGGGTTGGCACATTCATCAGATGGATGTGAAGATTGCGTTCCTTAATGGGATCATTGAGGAAGAAGTGTACATTGAGTAGCCTGAAGGATTTTAGATCTTCAGCAGCGAGTTGCATGTGTGTAGACTCAAAAGAGCGTTGTATGGGCTAAAGCAAGCACCCTGTTCTTGGTACACTCAGATCGACAACTCTTTCACTGGACTTGGCTTCACCAAGAATGAGGCAGATGCAAACCTATACTAGATTGTGGTGGAGGGTAAGCTTTTAATCATTGTTCTTTATGTTGATGATTTAATACTGACTGGTGACGAGCAGCTAATACACTCATGCAAGGAGGACCTTGCAAAGGATTTTGAGATTAAGGATATGGGCCTCCTTCATTATTTCCCTGGATTGGAAATATGGCAGCGAGAAGGTGAAATTTTTGTGTCTCAAGGAAAGTATGCAAGGAAGATACTCGGTAAGTTTCACATGGAGGGCTGCAAACCCATGGATACTCCTCTTCCAGGAAACTGGAGGAAAGAGGAAGCTACATCTGGAGAGGTAGTGGATGCTATTGTCTATCGACAGTTGGTGGGTTCGCTCATGTATTTAGTTAATACAAGACTGGACATATGCTATGAGGTGAACCAACTTAGTCAAGCGATGGTTAAGCCTTCCAAGCTCTTTTGGAAGGTGGGCAAGCATGTCTTGAGATATCTCAGGGGCACATCTGAGTATGGCTTATGGCACAGACAGAGGATGAGGTAAAGTTTCATGGCTTCACAGATGCATATTGGACAGGCAACCCAACGGACAAAAAGATAACATCAGGAGGGGTTTTCAGTATCGGATCTATAGTTGTTTCTTGGTACAGCAGGAAACAGAGATCCGTGGCACTCAGTTCAGCAGAAGCAGAATACATGGTAGCAATTCAAGCTACATGTGAGGCTATCTGTATGAGGAATCGGTTTGTTCGGTTCTCATTTAGATCCTACAGTGATTCATTTTGATAATTAGAGTTACATTAAATTCTCAATTAATCTTGTGTTTCATGATATATCTAATCATATAGATATCCGGTATCATCATATCAGAGATTGTTTGCAGCGGAAGATCATGTTGCTTCAGTACATTCCTACGGAAGATCAGGATGCAGCTATTCTAACGAAGGCGCTCACCAGGAGAAAATTCGAATACCATAGAGACAGGATCAGGGTGAAGGATAATCCCTTTCTTGTTGAGAGGGAGTGTTGAGATTCAACAAGATGATGATCCTAGTGAAAATTAAGCACCTATATTAGGTGGGGCCTGCAAGCTATTTTTAGGTGTATTTCTATTTTTAGAATGTTGAGCATATTCTATTTATAGCAGGAGTCTATTTATAGATGGTTGAGAAAATTATATTTATAGATGAGATTCTATTTTTAGATGCATGGATGAAGTCTATTTATAGATTGCATGTCAATTATTATTAGCCCTTAATAATAATTAGACAATAAATAATAATCTATTCTCTTGAAGCACTTGATTTCATTTAACTGATGTGGCAAACCAGTTGACTGAAGGAATTACGAGTTCTAAGGTTGGTTGGTGGGACATGTAGAGTGGAATTCGTTGTAACTGAGTGATACAAAGTTGTAACAGAGTTGGATGTGTAGTTATGTGAGTTATTATTTAGTTTACTTAGTTAACTGAGTTAAACTCAGTTGTGCTAGTTGTAACTAGTTGTAACTAAAGATACACTAGTGAGAGATCAGTGAATTAATTATTTAATTAATTCACAAATTCAGATCCAGTGGAGACTCAGTTGAGAGATAGGTGAAAGGGTCTGTTTGACTATCAGTTGTGACTATAGTGGGTGCACAAGTGCAACCAAACACACATTGGAGATGCCAATGAGGGTTGTGCAACCAAGGCAAGGCAAGATCGAATTCATTCAAGGATCTTCATTAGCAGGGATTGCGGAGTGGAGGCATGCTGTCAGGAGGCAGTAAATTGGTGCATGTTTATGCCAATTTTTGTATGAAAGTGTGAGGCAATTGTATCTTTTACTAAGAGCTCTTGGAGTACAGTTTTGTATGAGATTGTTTCATTATCCATGATATATACATAATATATGATAGTGGGGTTTTTAGCTTGATGATTTCCTAGTAAAAACGTCTATGTTATGTATGATTGATTTTCCTTCAAGTGTTTGCAATTGGCGATTAAATTTCTGCAAAGATTTACGTAGAAGGATTCTGTATTTAACATTGGCATATAATTGTTAGATCAGGAGAATCTGACAATACATAATTGTATTAAAATTTCTACAAAACTGGTAATTTGTCCAACAACCAAATTGTGGAATTAAACACTGGAAAGGGTGTCAAATACAAAACCATGGGTTCTCATAAATATGAAGCTCATAAACCCATGGTAATTTAATAAGTCAAATTTTCTTAAACCACCCTAACAATTCCCCTTAAAACTTAAACTTGGGGAGATTAACCTAGTCCTAATCATTCATCAACCATCTAACTTGAGATCTCACATTCCACACTCAAGCTAAGATACTAGTACACCTGCCACCTGGTACCTATCCAAGTGGTCACATCCACAACTTGACGACTCTTTATGCCACTGCACTACATATATGCTTGATCAAAGTCTTAAAAACTTACAACAATCCATGCGTGTACACAACATGTATTCCTAAACAACATGTCTTACAACTTCTTGGGGAAATACACCTTCCTTGGAGAAAAACCCTTAGAGTGTTCACACACCACTGGTGTTATCACAACATTGTGACTCTCATCACATGATAGCTTCTTCGCTATCCTTCAACACCATTGACTCCATCTTTATTTTCTTGTCCATACTACTACTCTTTCACTACACTCTCTCACTACATCTCTATCTTTGTTGATTCATACCTTACTTTCCTTTCAACATTATTTGCAGTTGCCAGATTCACACAATCTCCCATTTGATGAGGCAGTTCTTGAATCCCACGTAGATTATTTTTCTTGCACAACCATCTAAACACATACGCTACTACGTCATCCATGCTTCATGCTCACCTCTCGGATCTTATCAACATTAACAACAACTCCAACCATAACTTTGATACTAGTTGTTAGATAAGGAAACCAAGAGAAGTGGTAGTGTCTAAATACACTCATGTTGGTATCACATTGGTCACCAAGACCCATTAACATGAACTATAGGTCACATTAGAGATGTATACCATGGGGAAAACCATGAGTTTTCATAAACCTAAAGCTATAAAATTTCTCTAGTAACTTGATCGAGTAAAATTTACTTGAACCACCCTAATATCGTATTAATAAAAAAAAACTTATTTAAAAAATATGTATTAAAATTTCAATAAAAAAGTTGCATCTAGAAACACTTTCTAGCCAAGTGTGGAAGAGATGTTGTAAAGTAAAAAAATAAAATAAAATAACATAAATAAAATAAATAATTAAAATAAAATTGAGGTAAAATAGTCAATTTACAAAAGAGATTTCATCTTGGTAGATCTGAAGTTAAGATGGATCTAGGCTGGTTTAATTTCCTCTTTTAAATAATTTATATTCCACAGGAATACCATGGGTCAATACTGTGAGTTCTCACCAGCCCAATTTTCCTCGCTCGCTGCCCTACCTCCTAGCGCTCTGCATGCACTAGGGTTGTTGGGTGCTCGCCCGCGCGCCCCTGTGGCTACTGCGCTGCAACGCTCAGCCCTGCTGCACTTTCACATCGCCCATGGAGTCCAGCGGGGGCCCTGTCCCCCCCCCCCCCTGCCCCCATTCCGCCCCCGAAGGTCCTAGCGTTCAGGTCCATGATTGCTGCAGGCTCAAAGCGCCCTCCCTCTACGAATCAGCAGAATTTTATAAAGAAAATGGATACTATTCCTTCAGGTACCCTTCCAGAAGAAGAAACCTGTAAAGCGGCCCTGAATCTGGCTGAGAGAGGTCTCATAGGCCAGTTCACGGGCCTCTAGCCTTCTCCCAAGTTGGTGGATGATTGGAATCAAAGGAACTGGACACCATTGACCAAAGAGGGTGTCAAAAGCTATTTTGTGAGCAAATTTTTCTTTGTATTCGTATTCGAAAGCCCGGAAGACAGAAGTTTAATCTTCAGGAATGTCCCATAATTCATGGGTCCGCAAGGACTTTATCTAAACAAATGGTCTCCAGATTTTGATCCTACCCAGGATGTCCCCTCTGCTGTTCCGGTTTGGGTGAGACTCCCTCATTTTCCCCTCCATTGCTGGAACCAAAAATCACTCCAGATCATTGGTAATTCTCTAGGAAAATACATAGATCAAGCCGCAAGAAAAGATCAGTATTCATGTGCCCGCATTTGCGTAGAAGTGGATCTAGAAGAGGGGCTACCGGAAGCAATTAAGCTCACTGTTGCTGGGTGGATGCATGTCCAGGAATTGGATTATGAACAGATTCCTTTCAAATGTAGACATTGTCATGGCCACGAACACTTTGCAAAGCACTGCAAGAAAAAGGCTGAGGAGCATGTAGACAAACAAAACGGGGAACAATGGACTCTAGTCCAGAAAACTGCTCATCCAAAAAAGGGCACTGGTAAAGGCAACACGATAGGAGTCCCAAGCAGCTCCAAGTCCAACCAAGAAAAGGAAGCAACCCTAAATGGTACAGAAAGCATCCAGATCAATCTGGCAAACCCAGTCCAGGAAAATCTGGAATAGACATAAATCCCACCTTCAAGCAAAGATGGAGGGGAAGCTATATAGATTGAAGCCTCCCAAGGCAGTCCCTCCAATCCCTCATATGTAGAAGTCACAAGGAAAAAACCTTCGGAAAGCTCAGGCTCTTCGGAGGACGAAACCTATGAGCGCCCTTCAAAAAGAGCAGGAACGATATCCCGCGAAGAAGTTAGGGAAGAGGAGGCTGAAAGACTTAAAATACAAGGAAGTCAGTCCACAATAGAAATTTCTATTGGATGAAATACCAGACCAAGGCCTTCTAAGGGAGGCTCCAACCCCCCCTCAAGTAAATAATGAAACTCGTCTCTTGGAACTGCAGAGGACTGGGGAATCTCTCTAAAATTGAAGCAGTTAAGGACCTCTTGAAAACAGATCCCTCAGACATTCTCATGCTCCAAGAGACTAAGATAGAAGGGTGAGCCCTTCTAGATATCAGCAAGTCAAAATGGAAGAAAAGTTCAGGTAAAGCAGTCAGCTCAAGGGGCTCTTCTGGAGGGCTGGAAACTCTCTGGACCGAAGATTTATTCCAGCTGAATAAATCCCTTGAAACCCAACACTGGATCTTCACGGAGCTGACACACTGCGCAAGTAAGTTGACCATCTCTCTCTTCAATATTTACGTACCTGTCATTTACTCTGAAAAACGAGAATGCTAGAATTCTCTCTCTGCTTTTTTAGAGCAGCATTCCCCCGGAAGCATCATCATAGCCGGGGATCTTAATATAGTTCTGAAAGAAAAAGAGAAGAGGGGTGGTTCCAGTAGCAGAGATCACATGTTGGCCATAGTGGAAGAGCTCACTCAGCTTTGGGATCTCTTAGATTTCAATCCTGTCCAAGGTCTTTTCACTTGGTCCAATAACAGAGTTGGGTTGGACCACATTTCTGCCCGCCTGGATCGATTTCTGGTGCAAAGCTCCCTAATGATGAACAAAAATATAATCATCTCTAAAATTCTTCCCAAACTAACCTTAGATCAAAAGCCTGTCCAACTTCTACTGGAAGATGAAGAAGATCTGAGCCCTATTCCATTTCGATTCAGCCCACTTTGGATTGAGAGAGAAGGCTTCATAGAAACAGTGAAAGAAGCTTGGGCCAAATCCTTCTCAGGATCCTCAAGTTATGTTTGGGAGAAAAAACTTAAGGCCACAAAACAAGCATTGAAGGAATGGATAAAGAAACCAGTCCCTACTCCAACCAGCCAAAGAAAAGAAGCAGTGCAGACTCTGCAGTCCCTGCAAACAGATATGGAAAGCAAAGATATCACAACATATTTGTTGGAAAAAGAAATAAAAGCCCAACGCTCCACATACCGATCCTTTCGAATGGAAGAAGAATACTGGAGACTCAAATCCAGAAGTTTGTGGTTAAAGGCAGGGGATCAGAACACCTCCTTCTTCCACCGACAATATAAAGCACGTCTATCCAGGAATCATATAGCAGAAATCAAAACAGCGGAGGGCCAAGTCTGCAAAGGTTTCACTCAGGTCAAAGTTGCTGCTGAAATCCACTTCATGAATCTATATAGTGAGGGAACTCATGGCAATGAGGAGGAAGTTGCCGATTTCCTCTCTAACATCCCTTTACTCATCAGCCCTGAAGATAATGCAGCCCTCTCTAGACCCACAACTGAGGAGGAAATCATCAAAGTTATTTGGTCCATGGAAGTAGATAAGGCCCCTGGGCCAGATGGATTCACAATACATTTCTACAAATCTTGTTGGGATATCATCAAATCTGACCTTCAAAAAATGATAAGAGGGTTTATGAAAAAAGCCAAGATAGGTGGAGGAATCAATTCCACCTACCTAGCCTTAATTCCTAAGGACTCCAATCCTGAATCATTTGCAAGATTCAGGCCCATATTTCTTTGTAATGCTTCTTACAAAATTCTGGCCAAACTTTTAGCAAATAGGATCAAGCCTTTGCTTAAAATACTGATCTCCAGCTCTCAAGGTGGATTCGTGGAAGGCAGGCACATTCTGGACAACGTTATCCAAGTTCAGGAGATAATCCACTCAAGCAAACAACGGAAAGAGAAAGGTATGTTGATAAAACTAGATATGGCGAATGCATTTGATAGATTTAATCACTCTTTCCTCATCAATGTTCTCCTCTCCTTTGGCTTCTCGCCTCATTTTGTTCACCTTATAAAAGCCTGCATTGACAACCCGTGGATTGCCCCTCTAGTCAATGGTCACCCTACCAATTTTTTCCAAGCTCAGAGAGGCATCAGGCAGGGATGCCCTCTCTCCCCCTTTATGTACATTTTAATGGCTGACTCCCTCAGTCGAAAACTCTCAGCTGAAAGAATTTCTAGTACCCTTCTGGGTCTCAAACCTTCCATTGGCGCAGACCCTTTGAACCATGCTCTCTTTGCAGATGACTCCCTAGTCCTTGGAGGTGCCTCCACCAGAATTTCCAAAGCTTTCGACACTGTCCTTAGAAGTTATTGCAGAGTTTTGGGAGCATTAGTCAATGAGAGAAAAAGTGAAGTCTTCAGCTGGAACATAGACCAGCAAGATCTCATAAGCATTTCGAATCTCCTCGGGTTCAAAGGTCATGATCAAAGGGACAGGATCAAGTACCTTGGCCTCCCCATCACAAATGGAGTTAATAAGAGATCGCTCTGGAGCGAAATCATCAGTGAAATCAAATAAAAAATCTCAGGTTGGGGAGGCTTCTGGTTAACAAAAGGTGGTAAAGTCATCCCAATCAAGTCTCTGCTGTCTGCACTTCCAATATATCAAGCAGCATTTCTATTAGCTCCAAAAAATGTGATGGACCAGATCTCTAAAATCCTTCGAGATTTCTTATGGCAAGGTGGGAAGGGAAATGAAAAAAAAATGCACTTAGTAAACTGGGAATTGGTTAAAAAATCGACTGCAGAGGGCGGTTTGCAAATTCGAGATCCCTCTCTTGTCAACATAGTACTTGGAGGTAAGATTCTGTGGAAGATGGTCCACGAGCCCACTCATCCAGTTAGCGTCATTCTGCGGAAAAAATACGTACACAACAATTCTCTCAGAAATCTGCAATGTGACAACTTTGTTAACTGCACGCAAGTTTGGAGACTATGCTGCAAAAGCAGTAATTTCTTCAAAAAAATTGTATACAGAATTCCTGGCAATGGAAAGCGCACAAACTTGTGGCTCGATCGTATCATGGGTCATGATCCCTTGGCTGAAAACGAGGAAATCACAGAACTTAGAGAATGGCTGGAAAGCGCAGGTATTAACAGTATTTATGACCTTTCGAAATGGGATCATCGTGGAGACTGGGCCGGCTGGGATTTTCATGGTGTCCCTATCCGGTTAATCCCTCAACAATACTTACTTGTTGAACTGTTGGAGGAGTCAGTCCCTGTAAATCGATTCATGAAAGACAACTGGGGTTGGGGCCAGACAGGAGCATATTCTATAGCAGCAGGTTACAAAGTTCTACAGGCCTCAAGGAACAACAACCAATCTCCGGCCTTTTGGAAACAGGTCTGGGAACCATTAGCCTTACCAAAAGTGAACTTCTTTTTCTGGACCCTGGTTCATAATAAACTTCTAACTGGTGATAATCTAGCAAAAAGGAACATATCAAGGCCACATATATGTGTGCTATGCAGAAGCAATCTCGAAACAACCCAGCATTTATTCATGGATTGTATATTCGCCAAAGAGGTTTGGGGACTTATCCTTCAGGACTTCCATATTTCTGTCCCTCCATAGACCTCTATCTCGGAACTTTTCGCCTCTTGGAGTCTTTTCTACCCTCATAGAATTCCTATCAAATCATTTTGGTGCAAAGTCTGGATAGCTTTGCCCAAATACGTTTGCTGGCAGCGCTGGTTGGCCCGCAATGAGCTGATTTTCAAAGATTTGCAACACTCCCCGTTGCATGTAGCAGCTAAAGCCAAATCCCTCCTCTTGGAAGCTGCCCAATAGCAGTATTATAAATATGAATCTTTGCTCATGCCTGAGGAAAAGAGGTGGCTTGGCCCCCTCGAGCCATATCCTTGAAAGTATCTCCTTACCCCTCAAACAAAAAATCCGGATTGGCGTAAAAGATATCCTGATGACACATTCCAAAATTGGTGGCGGATTCAAAATTTAACTACAATATTCTTCGATGGGGCTTCTAAAGGAAACCCCGATGTTGCCGGTGCAGGTGGGGTCATTTACTCCCCGGATGGATCTTCAAGAGATTGCTTCTGCTGGGGTTTAGGCCAGAAAACCAACAATCAAGCTGAGATCCTCGGTCTTCTAAAAGCATGCCTCATAGCAAGAGACAAAGGTGTCAAAGACCTCCAAGCCTTCGGAGATTCAGAGATATTAATAAAAAAATTAAACTCGGAGGAACTATTCAGCAATGCTAGTCTCAAAAAAAATTTGGGCAGATTGAAGAGAGTCCTTCTAGACTTTGCTTCCTTCAAGTTTTATCATATATTCAGAAATTCAAACAGTGAAGCAGATTAGATGGTGAACAAAGGTTGCTCTCTCATGAAAGGGCAGCTAATCCTAAATGATGAAAGTACCTTTCAAATTACTTGAAAATGTTGTAGCTCAAAAGTAGTATTTGATGGACAACTGCATTGTAATTGGGGTCGCCTTGGCAAAGACCCATTCTCTCTTCTTCAATTAAATAAAATACATACTCGATTCAATTAAAAAAAAAAAAATACTGTGAGTTCTCATAAACCTGAAGCTCAAAAACCACCAATAACTTGACAAAGTCAAGTTTACCTTATTATTATTTTAGTTTAAAGTTATTTTTTTAACATAGTGTTTTTTTTTTTTAATGTTATTTGACCAATTACAATGTTTACATAGCAGGATTGGACAACATCTCTTCCAGATTGCTAAAGAGTACTTCTAGACACAAAAATAATAATAACTATAATAATTTTACATTAAATATTATAATTTTTAGGTTTTTCCATTTTATTTAAAAAAATAAAAAAACTAAATTTTACATTATTTCATTTTACATTAAAGATGTAATAAACTTTAAAAATTATAGAAAACATAGATTTCTAAATAAAAAATTTGTTTGAAATTATGTCTAAATCAAGAGAACTAATTTCCAATTGATATTTCTAGCATTAACGTGGAATTAGCTAAAGCAATTTTTTTTTTTTTTGGTAAGCTTGGTATTACCTCCTTTTTCATTAATTTTTAGAATCAAAATACAACTAGATGAAAGTATTTGGTGGTTCCAACTCGCCCTAAGTAGGAAACCGAGTCTATTGGCCACCTGATGGCGTGGTATGCCATCCAAAAATATAAGGTTCTTAGTCTATCATACCAAGCTACCAATGTATCAATGTTCATACGTAAATTGTTTTTTACTTGCCTACTGATAGAACTACTTAACTAGGAAAATGTAAATGTTATCCTCATATAAATGAAAACAACAATAACTAACTGAAATGAACACCATGGAACTACTATTCCTCCTCTGTCGAAGCATAATCTACAGGTGTCGGGTCCTAGGCTGAAGCGTCTGCCTACTCAATTAGCTTGGAGATGCATGGGAGGTGAGACTCAATGCACTCGAGGCGTCCATCCTATTTATGCAATTGAAATTTGAGTTTGTCAAACTCACTCCTGTAGTTTTGGAAGTCCTGGACTATGGTGGCTAAACTCATAGAAATATACTCGAAGGATTTTCCAAGAATGCCATTCATGTTCCAGTAAAGAAACAAAGTTTTTTTGAACTGTGTCAGTCTTCCTCACATTTTCCTCAGATCGGGGACGAGGCCCCTTCACTCTTCGATGTCCATTTCCATTGTTCTGACCTTCCTGTTGATGTCGGCTTCCAATTTTTCAATTAATTTTTGAATCTCCTATGCTGTATTTTCATGGTAATCCTTCATTTCACACTAAATGATTTCCATAGTTGGCCTCGTGCCCCTTGGCTTGCCCGTGGGCGAGCTAGGTTGGGCTTCAACCTGGTTTCCTTTATTTTTCTGGAATTGGCCACGTGCAACTAGACTCTTTGATCGGGCCATCTTCGTAATTTCCCCAACCAGATGGTTATTCGAAGTCTATGCAAGTGTGGTGGGAAGAGACTTCCAATAATCTCAAGATCCCAAGGGTTTACCTGTCCAAGGAACAAAATAACATTGTAATTCTGAGAAATACAACAAACTTCCATTCCATGCAGCATTAAATCCATTGCAATCGTGCCCTGAGGCATGCAATAGGTGAATTTTCCAATCCCCGACACCCTGAGTGACATCCAGATTGGTTGGTTTTCCCTTACGAGTCAGGCCAGCACCATGCTTAACCTCTGCAATCCCCTGACCCAGCTGAGTGCCGATGCCACAAATATCCCTCGAAACCTTCCTTTCACCCTCAATCCGGTAGCCTTCAGACAACCCACCCAACATGCCTACCCTCGACCCCTTCCTGGGTCAAATTCGACCTACCTTTCTTTGCTCTCGTAGAGCCATGGTGGTTCATAGCGGTGTTACTAGACATTACCCCCGAGGCATTTGAGTCCGGGGCCCCCAGCCATACCCCTAATTGGGGGAGAAATTCCCAGCCTGACTCCTTCCCTCCAGGCCAATATCCCTTTCTGACCTGACTCTCACTAAGAAACATCTAGAGGTCGTGCCCCATTCCCTCATAGAGAAAGAAACTAAGAAGAATTTGGAGCACCCCGAAGCAAGCTTTCCTGTTGCCCCTCGACTCCCTAATGCCAAGAAAAAGCCTACGCAGGTAGGACTCCATAGCCTTATGCTCCCATGTAGACCCAACACATTGGCATAAAAAAATCATGGCATGAAAGGCGTAGGAGAAACCAGTAACATACCCGAAGTTCACTGTGGCTGAGAGTCGAGGGAGGTATGACATTCTGCTACCACGCCTGCACCATCTTCCACCTTCGCAACAAAACCACCATGCCATCCACAACTCGGAATTTAATAGAATGCAAGGGCCTCTGTCCCTCCACCTCGCCTTACTTTGCATGTGCAAGGTCACCTTGCCACCCTTTCCACTCATGTGGAAGGTGGCCGGCTTCATTACCAAGGCCACCATCATAAATGTTGATGGGAGGGCCGACCTGCCTCTCTACACCATGATCAGGGGTCTAGTTGCTAGGGCTATGGGTGAGCTCCACTCTCGGCCCTATCCTGCTCTATGATTCTCTGCAAAGGATTCCAATGCTCCTCCCAAGTGTTGGGTGGCCAACTTGTTTCAAGGGGCTCATTTTGATGGGTACATCCCTAGTTCTCTAGGAAGTTTGCTGCTCTATTTCCTTCCCTCCTTACGTAAGTGATGATAACATATTTATATTTTTGAATTATATCTCCCAGTTCGTGCACATGTCTATCATTTCTCCATCTGTGGCTAAGCTTGGCCCCTTTCATTCCTTGATTTATTTTTTTTAGGGTGTTAGCTACTAGATGTGAGTCCCCTTCAATTACCAAATTTCTATAGCTTAACCTGGTTGCAAGGAGTAGACCATGATAGCCTCCAATGAATTTCACTTCATTGTTACTTTCATAGCCTCATGAATCTGCATAAATGAATCTTGCTAGGGCTCTATGGTCATGGAGGATCCATTTGGCTCCTACGTGTCCCGAGTTGCCTTTCGAGGCTCCATCAAAGTTGAGTTTGATGAATCCTTCTGGTGGTAGTTTGAAGGTCTAACTAATGTCCATGCTATCTGGGATCACTTTCCAAGAATATGGGGTGATCGTACTCAAAGCTAAATGGAGGCGCTGTAGGATTATTGCCTCGTGAGGTGCCACTTTCTAGTCATCTGGAATCCACTTCTCAGAAAGGATGGTTTCCCTTATGTTTTTCTTAATTCCCTCCCACACTACCTCTTGGTCCAAACTTTTATTTTTGAAGACCTGACGGTTTCTCTCCTTCCATATAGCCCACAGTGTGAACCCTGGGACCATAGCCCAGGCTCGGTTAAGGACCGGGCTGGAGAATAAGCCTTGTCTCCATATTAGGATGGTTTCCCTTGTGCTCCTAGGGTCCTGATTGTTACGGGATAATACACCCTAGGGTCTGGGTTGGGAACCCCAATAGAGCAAGAGGCATACAACATCAAGAAGCATATAAACTTGCAGTCCCAATGCTTAAACTAGTAAAATGGGAAGAAGCAGTAGTACCCGTAGGTCCTACGTTTGAATGTGATCCTGCAGGGTTCAAACCCTATGCTTCTCCTAGTGCTCCAAAACCTGCAACTCATTCAAGAAAAGCACATATACTAGTGATAATTCAAAGCATGTTCAAGATATTAGTGTTAGATCATATAATCATATAAGCATAAAACATGAAAACATTCATAATAAGATCATAGTCATGTATAAAGCATAAATATCATGAATATTAAGAACGAGATAGAGCTTCTTTATTGACGAATGTAAATATGTGTGGAGGAATACCACCTGATTTAGCCACGGCTCCAAGAGAAACCATCCTCCAGATCTCTCCAGCCCAAGCCTCAATAACATCCTTCTAAATGCATACACATGGATTTCATATAAGAGAAATGAACATATTTTTGAGGGAAAAAAGGGTTTCCACAATCTAGGAGTGCAGGAGGCACAGGGATAAATCAGACTTGGTCAGGGACAAAATGGCTATAATATCAATATACTATCTTTCTCCTCTCTTTAGGACTTCCCAGGAGGTGTATTTATACGACCCCAAAATAGTTGTTTTAGTTGGGATACAGTTAGGCAACGGGCTATTGTAGGTAGGATTCTGGTGTAACCCATAAACCCTGTCCAAAAAATATGAATTTTTATATTTTTTCATATTTCAAATTATATATGCGGGTTGGGTATAGATGAACCCACGTGTGCACATATTTTTGAGAGGGCAGAGTCACATATGAAATTCAAAATAGTGTTTTTTAGATGAAGGACCAAGTCTAAAGGGAAAGGGTTTCCCAAGGCCATAACTTATAGCATCAAGTATTCAGAGGTGGAAAATGATTATATAACACAGACCCATCCTTTCAAAGTGATCTTCCACTTATCTGCATTTTAGCTCCGCATACTGACAAGAGTTAAGGATATGCTCTGGATTTTCTGATTGATTCCCACAGAGGATACAAATCTATGGGCCGTAAAAGAATCTTTTATTTAGTTGATCCCAAGTCAGAATTATGCCCCTGCATACTAGCCAGAGGAAGTAGGCCACCTTCGGCCACCACTTTCCTCCCCAAATTTTACTCCATATTTGTTGTTGGTTTGCTTGTCCCCATCTTGCTTTCACTCTGTATGCTTCCTTGACTGTGAATGATCCCTTCATTGTGTAGCCCCATTTCAGTATATCTGGCCCTTCCTGTAATGTGATCCTTCTAAAATCTAACATTTTTTCATCTGGTGCCATTGGTCTGAATCCAGAGCACTTGGCCAGTTTTTCCTGTCTTTCCATCTTCTCCAACAATTGTTTATTATCTCCTCCTTCCAATATTTACTTACCGTTTGATAGTTTTTGTCCATTGCATAGGGGAACCAATCACTCATCTCTTGTCTAGGGAATAGTTTACCCCCCTGTTACCATGATTCTTGCCAAAATAGGGTTGTTTGTCCATTCCTTACTTCCCAAAAGAAATGTTGATGTATGAGATCTATGTTCATTGCTGCAGGGTTCCAAATTGCTAATACTTTTGGGGGATCCCGGTATCTTAAAATTTCCTCTGTGCAGGTGAGTATGTCATACTTCCATGCCCATATTTTTTTCCACTATCTCGTTTGCCATGTACCCATCTCCACCATAATTTAGCCCCCATTACCTGGTTGAGAGTGAGGGGGTCTCCCAATCCTAACCCCCCTTCCTTCTTGGGTTTGATAAGGTTTTTCCACGATACTAGTGCCCATTTTTTCAGTTGTTGTGCCCCTCCCGGAGGAATTTATTAAATATTTCCTCCATTTTGTTGCATATATTTTTAGGCGCAGCCATTCCAAACAGCTGATAAATGGGTATAGATTGAAGGAAGGATTTGAGAAGAATAGTGCGGCCATCTAGGTTGAGGGCTCTAAAGGTCCAGTTACTAAGCTTTTTTTGTAGTTTTTGAATTAATTGATTCCAAAAACCTATTTTGAGGGAATTCACGGAAAGGGGCATGCCAAAATGTTTAGTGGGGAGGGAGCTAAGGCCAAATCCCAACACCCCGGCCAGAAAGATTTGGATATTCCTCGCCATGTTAAAGAAGAAAATGCAAGATTTCTCGTTATTGAGTAGGGTCCCAGAAGCTTCGATAAACAAATGAAGAATTTATTTAATTCTTAGAGCTTCCTTCAATGAGACATGGAAAAAGAGCATGATATCATCTACAAATTGCTGGTGAGTAAGGGGGAGATTGTTTCCCCAAAGTCTAAGACCCCAAATCTTGAGATTGCAAGCTTTGTTCTTCAACAGTTTGTCCATATCTTTTGCAGCTAGAATGAATAGGAAAGGTGACAGAGGGTCTCATTGTCTTAGACCCTGGGTGGGTTTAAAAGATCTAATGGGAGAGCCATTGAGGAGAATGGAGTAGACTAGGGAGGAGACCATGGCCAGTATCCAACGAATCCATGTTTGATCAAACTCGTAGGCCTGAAGAATGCTGGTGAGGAAGGTCCAGTTTAAGCGACCGTAGGATTTAGACAGGTCAATCATGATCATCATCCCTGGGGATTTTAGACGTTTCAAAGAGTGGATCGCTTCTTGGGAAATGATGAATCCATCTAGGATTTGTCACCCTTCGAAAATTCTAGTTTGTTCAGGCGAAATGAGAGAGGGGAGTAGAGAATTGAGGCATTTTACAATAATAGTGGCTATAATCTTGTAAATAACATTACACAAAGTTATCTGTCGGAATCATTGGGGATCCTCAAATTTAGCCGATTTAGGGATCAAAGTAATGAAAATAGCGTTAAGGATTGAGCATACCTTTTGTTTACGTCGTGACTCCTCAATGACTTCCAGGACATCCTAACCTATGAAGTTCCAAGCAACTTGGAAGAAATCCACTGTCAATCCATCTAGACCTGGTGCTTTATTATTTGCCATGACCTTCACTACTTCCTTCACTTCTTCCAGCGTGACCACCCACATGAGGCCAAGGTTTTGATCTTTGAAGATTAGGTTTGGTATGTTTTGAGTAATTTGATGGATTGCCTCTAATCATTTATGCTTCGGTTCCATGAGAAACGAGTGGAAGTGATGAACCACCAGGTCCTCCATGTCCTCATGTTGTACTACTCTATTTCCCACTCGTTTTTCAAAGAGAAAATCTTGTTGTGCTATCGATGCTGGACCATTTCTTTGTGGAAGAAACATGTGTTTCTTTCTCCCTCCCTCAACCAGTTGACTCTGGATTTCTATTTCCAGAGTATCTCCTCTTGTTTTTTGCATTCTTCCATTTGAGTAATAAGCTACCCCTCTTCTTCTACTAGAGGCGCCGATCTTCCTTCACTGATGATCTGGTGTTGGATTTTCTCCATCTTCCTTGTTAGCGCTTGTTGGTATTTGATAATGTGTCTGAAGTCCTCTTTATTCCATTTCTTAATCCGATGCTTGATCTCTTTGAGCTTAAGCTGAAACATGTGCATAAGATTCCTGCCTACTGCGTCGTTGTTCTTCCACCAATCCTATAGTTGTCTCAACAGCTTGGGGTCTCAGAGCCAGAAGGATTCGAATATGAAAGGCCTATTTTTAGGCCATGTTTTGATATCAATCTCCAGGCGTATTGGCCAGTGATCAGAGCCCATACCTTGGAGGATGGATGCTTCCAAGAATATGTCGCAGGAGATGACCTGCTCCGAGGTTAGAAACTGGTCCAAATGTGACACGATATGATTATGACCTCATCTCAGATTTTTCCAGGTGAAGGTTTCGTTGTTGGTTTGCAGGTATACCATTTTTAGCTCTGATACTAAATCCGTGAACATCTCCATATCTGGATCTTGTCAGCGAATTCATCCTTTATTTTCCTCTAGGGACATTATCATGTTAAAATCGCCTCCCACTATCCATAGGTCCTCCGGGCATTCTCTTCGTAGACTTTCCAGGTTATGAAGGAAGACCCCTTTCTCCCCTGGAGTATGAGGCCCATATACTCCAGTGGGAAGGGCCCAATCTTTGGATCCAATGTGTCTAAAGTTCCCCATAATAATTCAGGGTGGGGCACGATCTTGGTGGTTGTGCCTTCGTATTGTGGTTTGAAGGTTCTTACAATATCTTTGAGCTTGGCCTCCAAGACATTGGTTTCCTATATAAGCATGATATTGGGCTTATATTTCTTCAGTCAATCTCTCAAATAGTGTTGTTTGCCTTTGCTATTAAGGCCACAAATATTCTAGGGTGTAATAATCATTTAAAATATTTGTTGAGTCGATGGAGGACCGTTGATAACGGTACTACCTTACCTGAATTAATCAATGTTTCCCCTATCATCTAGATGGTCTCTTTAAGGTTCTTTATGCCTATTTTTTGTTGCCTTTCCTTGGAGGGCCTTGATCTCCTCCCTGGCTCTTCCACGCTCCCAACCGCTCCGGTTGGTATATACCAATATTTTCCTATTTGGATTTATATTGATGAAATGTCTCTTTGTAGAGCTGATTTCGTGCTTATGGGATGAACCGCTCATCCAGATGTCTCCATTCATCCACTAGTCTGCACAATACCTGCTCCTCGTTTCTTAGTTCTTCTCTCTGGCTATCAATTTCCATGTTTGATTGATCTGGTCCAAGCTCTGTGGTTTCTTTATTTAGTATTTATTCTTCCACCTTTCTTTTGGCCGCTGTCCCTTCCCTCTATTTTGCTGGTTGGTTTCCTTTTTCTTGTTCTTCCTCCAACTCTTCTGGTTCCTCCTCCTCCTGTAAGATCTCAAACCTATTATTTATTTGTGTTTCTTTTCCTATCTTTGATGGGGTCAAGTTGGGGGTTTGATTATTCTTTGGGACTTTCTTCCTCCTCTTGACCATCGAGAATCTGTCTGATTCATCCTGTGGTTTCCTTTTTTTATTGTCTTCCGCCGGCTCCTTTGACTCAGTTTGATTCAGCGGACATTCTCGAAAGAGGTGGCCATATTCATGGCATATCTAGCACCAGAAGGAGATGTGCTCATAATCAATGGATCGTTTCCATACCTCATTATGGTATTCCAGTTCGATGCCTGCTGACAGAGGTTCTGTTATGTTCATGTAGACGCATATCCTTGCATATGAAGTGTATCTTCCTCTTCTTGTGGAGTCTGCAACTTTTACGAAGGTTCCTAGAGAGTTTCTAATACCTTCCAGGATGTTAGGGTCCCAAAAGTCCATTGGGAGGCCAAAGAGGCATACCTAGACTAGGGAGGCTAGGAATTTTTCTCCATTTGGTTTGTAACAGTCTTCCCAGTGTCACCATAACATCCCTCCATTGTTGAAGAAGTATGGACCTTCGTCAAAAACCTTTTCCTTATCTTCTAGGTTAGCGGAGATGGCTGTAAAAAAGCCCCCGATACCTAGTTTCAGCTCCACATGCCCTTTCGGTTGCCATTTTTTGTGGATCCATCTAACCAGATCGTGTTCTGTTGGCCAAACCCCTATGAAATCGCATATCAGTGCATGATCCTTCATGTATGTCCTGTATTCTTCAACTTTATTTCTTGGGATAACGAAGCGAGGTTTCTTTGAGGCACGTGGTAGTCATTGACCTCGCATGCAGCTCTGCCATTGAGCCCCTAGGACTGATGATCATTTCTCGTGGCCCACATGTGTATTGGTTGTCTGCGCTCCCTGCGCTCTTAATTCTCCACTGACCACATTACGAAAGGAGGGGATCTCTCCCCCCAATGGTTTTACCCATCCTTGCCATCAGCGTTGCAGCTTGTGACTGAGTCGGCGTATTGGTTGGGTCATTCTGCCTTGGGCCTTGAGCGTTGTCAAGCTTGTTGTGCCCTGTCAAACCCTAGCAGAGCCATATCACATAGCTTAAATTCCTCCGTTATTCTTTAGTACATACAATTTATCTAAATTTCAGAATCCTTTTAGCTAACGTGGTTACTTTAAAATTATAGAAAAAATAACTTTAAAATTAGAGAAAAAATATATTTCTAAATAAAATAAAATGATTGAAATGATGTGTAAATGAAGAGAACTAATTTCCAATTGATTTTTCCACCATTAACGTGGTTATTTAACTAATAGTTTGTATTTTTTAAAATTATTTGTAAAATCAGTTAATATTAATTTAAACTTCTTTCCAAAATATTATAATCAATCAATTTTAAAAATATATACTCTAATTTATTTGAAATATTATTTGTTTTTATAATCTAATTAATAATTAATTTTATATTCATATATTTTTGTTTTTCTTTTCCATTTCAAATATGGCTTATTTTTATAATTAAGCTAGTATTTTATTTTTTCATATTTTCAAAAATTTAATTCAAAAATTATGCGTAAAATGTGAAAATAGTTACCTCAGGTATTATAATAAAATTGTGAAGCAACTTTATTAAAAAAGTGTTATAATAGATTAAGCATGGAAACCATGATATAAAGTTAAAATTAAAAATATTAAAAAAAACTTGATATTAATCACAATATTTTTCAAAAGTATTTATAATTAATAGTTTACTTATATATTTAACATTAAAGTTTTGCTGAAATAAATTATTTCAATAGTGACTTTTTAATAAAGGTAATATAAACTCTTTATATATTGTATTGATTTGCTGAAATAAATTATTTCAATAGTGACTTTTTAATAAAGGTAATATAAACTCTTTATTTTTGTGTGTATTTTCTTTTCCCAATTATTTTACATTTCAATTTGTTAATAAAAAATATATACTAATTCTATAATATTTTATTTTTAAATTTAAATTGCTATAAAGGCCACTTTACATGTTTTTTTTAAATTTAAATTGAAATAAATGTCGCTTTATATGTTTGAAGTCAATTACTTGTGATTTAGGGCTTACCCATTAGCTAGCTCAAGTATTTGTATAGTTTGTTTGTTATTTTCTTCATTAGTGTCTAATTTTTAAAATTAACATGTTAAAAGGAAAAATACCAAAGTCGACTTTGGTGTGCCTCTAATATCTTGATTTTTTATTTTATTATATTAAAATTTATTACTATATCGAACTCAGAAACTTTTAAATATACTTTGGACTTATAAAAATAGCCCATAAATTGAACCTCATACTTACTAAAAATAACTCCAAATTACCATTAAAAAATAAATAAAATAATTAAAAAAAAATACCATATTCCCAATTTAATTGCCCACTTTGCTAACTCTTTACACCTAAAGCCAAAAGAAGTCCATCAAACTGAAGGAGATAACTCCAAATTATTATTTAAAAGAAAAAGAGATACAATGTTTCCAATTTAACTACACACTTTGCTGACTCCTCGAACTTAAAATGTAGAAAAGACAATTGGTCTATGTCAAATTAGTGAATCATGTTGCTTGCCACCTCACATTCATAAAACTAATACTATTATTGTCTTATTGCAAGTTGGACCATTACCATTATTTGTTAATAATCCTTGACCACCTTACATTTAGTCTCATTTTTTTCTTTTGCACTAGAGTTGTCATGTTGCAAGGTGGGCCATGACCATTATTTATTTATATACATCACCTACACCCTATCTTTGACCACCCCGCATTCAGGTTTTTGAGATT
Organism: Pinus albicaulis; assembly: GCA_034641835.2. Classification (NCBI taxonomy): domain Eukaryota; kingdom Viridiplantae; phylum Streptophyta; class Pinopsida; order Pinales; family Pinaceae; genus Pinus; species Pinus albicaulis. The sequence goes on from CM076573.1 coordinate 185,508,658, forward strand.
GGAATTTGTAAAACAGTTTTGTTTATTATTTTTATAATTTTTCTGTTTTTTCAATTTCTAGCAATAAAAAAAAAATTGATTATAATTATATTGTGACAAACAAATCACTTCTAACAAATTTCATCCCTACATAAAATTTTATCTCATGCGCAGCAATATCTGCATATCTTTTTTCGATAAAATTTACAACCCCAACAAATAATTTATTCATCAAATTCTATCCCTACATAAAATTCTATTCCTACATAATAACCACCATTTTTACCTTTCTCGGTGAAATTTACAACCCAACAAATAATTTACTCATCAAATTCCATCCCTACATTGTGACCACCCTTTTCACCTTTCTCGGTGAAATGTACAACCCCATGGTCAACCGTGTACCATGGCAACAGTTTTACCATGAACCTTGCTACGAAAATGAAGTAAAAAGTACGTGAAATTTACGAACCCATGGTCAACCCTGTACCACCGGCAACAGTTTTACCATGAACCTTGCTACGAAAATGAAGTAAAAAGTACGTGAGAGTTTTTGGTGCTTTGTTTCTTTCACCATCTTAAATGGGTAGGTTTTTTTGTTAATTAGGTTTTGTTTGAATTAGGTTATTCAAATTTAGCTCAATACATTGAAGAATGGGTTGTAGATATTGTTTTCATTTAATTTATATCATTATATTTATATAAATTAAATATTTTATATTATTAAATTTTTTAATTTTTTAATAAAAATTAATTAAATTATTATTTTATTTTAGATTATTATTATTAATTAAAAAATTATTTATTAGTTTTTAAAATTTTATTTAATTATAAATAATTATTAAATAGAAGGTAGAGATTAATTTCTATAAAATATTTTTAGTAGTATTTACAAATGAAAGGTTAATATTTATTTTAAACGTAATTATGTTTTTATATTTTTTTTACCATTTCATTTAAATTAATTAATTATTAAAAAAAATGTCATATAAATATGTATGATATGAATATACATTATATTTTTTTTGGACATGTGGTATTAGTAAGTCATGGTATTGTAACAAAACCAATTTACAGCTTAGGAATCTCCACGATAAAAGTGTCGGTGAATGTCAATAGTTAAGAATTTTGGTACATGTTATGTGTGTGTTTAACTTATTATTAATTATTACCAACTTAGATCCATCTTAACTCTGGATGTACCAAGATCCTAGTGCGATCAAATCAAGATATTTGCATCTCGATAGATTATTTTATTTTATTTTAACAGAGTCAAAATTTTTACATCACATAATAGGACAAGACAACATCTCTTACATACTAGGGGTGAGCACTTCTAGGCTCAATTATCACTAAAAACAATAATATTAGCTTAAAATAAAATTATAATTTAGTTGATTTTTCCAATATATCTATTTTGGAATAAGGTTTCCAAATTTTTAACTTAATTATGAATAATTATTAAGTGGATGGTAAGAATTTAACCTCCACAAAATATTCTAGAATATTCTTATTAGTATTAAAAAATTAAAGGTTGATATTTATCTCAAAAGTGGTTATACCCTTTTTACCTTGTTAATAAAATTGATTGATTAAAATAAATGTCATATAAACATGTCTAATATGAATGTAAGTTATGGTATTTTGGGCATGTGGTATTAGTAAGTTATGGTATTGGCCCATGATATTGTAATAACGCCTATTCAGAGATTAAGAATCTCTATGACAAAGAGGGGGTGAATATTGTTATTTATTATTATTTAAAATGCACTTTTGAATGCATAAATGCATTCAAGCCCTAGAAAAATCCTTTAGTTACTAGAACTTTGCAAATTAAATAACCTAAACTTATGATTCTTAAAAATATATGGATTTTAGGTAAAATTGATGAGGAAAAATGTTTGGAAAGTGGTCATTTTGTCTACTAATTAGACAATGGGTTTAATTTATATGGGTGCACTAGTATATGTAGTAAACATATACACATCTAAAAAAAACATGTAACAATATTCTTAACTATGAATATTTACCCCCATTTTATGATGAAAATAATTAACATTTAAATAAACTTTGTTACAATACAATGACTTATTAATACGATATCCCAATTTTTTTTCTTTTAAATACCTCTTTTTAACCTGATAAAGTTGGATAAACACTTCAAAGAGTGTAAAAAACAAGAGGTTTTTTTCTTTTTAAAAAAAAAACTTACTTTTGATATTTCATAAGGAATAAAAAGTACAATCCCTTGGTTGCATAGCAACACTCTTGATAAATTAAAAATTGAACTAAAAACAAAATCCCTAATATATCTTAGACCTTAAACATATCTTGAAGCTTAAACAAATCCTATTCGAACAAGATCAAATAGATTAATGGACAAAATAGACAACACATTACCATTAGACACCTCTGAAATGGATACTAACCTAGCATCTAATAACAAAGTTTCCTTGGGAACATATTCACCAAGGAATTGCTTTCCCTATATGTATGAAGAACTCACACATCATCATATTGTTTCTCTAATTGGTGGATTTTCCTTTGTCACAATTCTAAATGAAGGACCCTTAATTCAACTCTTCCATTGAACCAATCCACAAGGAATTTTGAATCCCCATATAATATGAATACTTTTACCTGCTACCAAAGTGAAATCCTCATGACACACCACATAGCAAGGAGTTCAACTATAAATTTTTTGCCTGGCCATTACCTAGTTTACATTTAATCATCACATCCGGGGAGAATAAAATGATTATAACTTCACCACAAACATCCCTCTGACTGACTCCATCAAAGAATCCCCATACTATACTAGATGAAAACTCCACATCTTTGATTAGATTGATCTTCTTCCCTTTCAACAATTTCACTTGCTCAAGATAAGGAAATTTTCATTTTGTGTAATAAATTCATATAAAAACACAGTGTCTTCAAACAAACAATAGTTTATCCCTAGCCAAATTCCCCACAATATAAAGATTGAAAGGAATTAAAAGGAATAGGAAATAAAACTTTGATTCCAAGTCCAAAGACACTCTTCAACTGAGCTTCCATTCCACTTGACATCAAGGTTAAAGCAAGAGAAAACCACCTTCCAAACAAAAATTATAAAAGGGTAGTGAATAAATAAATGAGCTATAAAGTCCTCGTACATCTGACATAGAACATAAAATCTAGGACCTAACCATCCCCACTTAATAAGAATATGCCAAATCAATATTTTCCTTCCAACAACAACCAAAGGAACAACTTGCATTTAAGGGGTCCTTGTCGCTTCCATACTAATTTGTGCCACCATTTTGAGGAAGAAAAAGGGTTTTCTTGAATCAACACATCATGTCGAGATCTAGCTATTATAATTCCACTTTGCTTATTCTTATACCACTTTATAATGTCTTCCTCCTCCTAGTTAATAAAAATACCAACTTTACCCAAATTCAATACAAAAGAGCTCCATTCACCTGCATAAACATGAGAAGGGCCTAAATCTTGAGCAGAAAGCCACTCTTGACTATCTGAAGCTGCATCTGCTTGCCTAGCAACATCTGTGATAGAAATAATATTTAATGATTTAAAAACTCCACTAGCCTATTAGATATTTTATGGCGACCATTGCATCCTATCCATGGGTCACAACCAAGAAGACATGACGACCATTGCATCCTATCCATGGGTCGCAACCAAGAAGAAATTTAGTCTCGTTCCCAATCTTCCATAGATGCCATTTCTCCAAAGCTTGCAAACCACTTACCAAATTCCTCCAAATCATAGAACCTCCCCTAGTCATTTTTGGCTCTTGCCTAACCCAATCTACAACCGACATGGATTTCAAATATTTCACCCTCATTACTAGACTCCACGGACTATTGTAAAAAAACATATGCCAACAACTCTTAGCTGCAAGAGCTAGAACAAATTTCTCTATATTACATAAGACCTAACCTCTAGAGACTTCGAAAGTGCCAGTTTGTTCCAAGACACTAGAGCCATTCCTCTCCCCTACTTCTTGCCATTATAAAGAAAATGAATACATTTTTTGATATTACCTAAAATACTTTTAGGAATTTTTGCTAAAGTTAACCATAAGACTGGGATTCATTCAAATACCGATTTGATTAAGATCATATGACCTCCTAACAAAAACCATCGATTGCACCAATGAAAAATGTGTTTTTCCACCCTTTTAACAAGCTAGGAGTGATCTATGGTTCGATAATTGTTAGGCTTTAAGAAAATACAAGACATTTAAAGCCAGCATTTAAAGAACCAAACCTAAGAGAAAAATTTTCTTGGATCAAATTCACTTGGGCTTCATCCAAGTTGTTGATGAAATAAGACAATTTGTCCTCGTTGACCTCCATGCCCGGCGCAACACAAAAACAATGCAAAATACCTTTGAAACTTTTACATTCATTAACAAATCCCAAGCCAAAGAACAAAACATCATCTAGAAATAAAGTGATCTTCGCCTTCTCCTGACTAAAGTCTACTCCTTTAATTCTACCCTGTGATTTTTCCTCCATAATTAGTCTAACTGATCCTTCAATGATGAGTAGGAAAAGAAAGGACGATAAGGAACAACCTTGACGAATGTACACGAAGCTCTAAAAAACTCTAATGGCTCACCATTAACCAAAACAACATAATTGGTTGATCTCACATAACACATTATCCAGGAAGTCGTATAACCTTCAAACCAATCTAAAGCAAGACCAACGTTAGAAAGGACTAGTCCACTTTATGATAAGATTTCCTCGAGTCGATCTTCATCACAATAGCTGGTATATTTCTGCATTTAATGCAGTGCATGGATTCTTAAAGCAACTCAATAGCATCATGGATCTGTCTATTAAATAAAATGCCAAATTAGGCTAAACACATATGATTTGATGAGAAAATCTTTAACTTGCTAGCTATCACCTTTGAAATGATTTTATATAAAGTGTTGCACACAAATATCATCATTGAAAGTCCAGGGCTCCACTAATTTTGGGATTAATACAATCACAAACCCCCTCTTTTTGAATTCCTCAACCACCTCTACGTTAATGTCCCTTCCCATAAGGTAAAAAAACCCAAAACAACTCCAAGAACTAACCATAAACTATTTTTAGCCTCGTGGACATTAAAAATACTTTCTTTATTTCTTTCTATCTTCAAGATATTTAAGACCTTCTCATAAGCCTACCTATCCATCTAATTCTTCTTTAAAGAAAAACTTGGAGTAAGACTCACATAGTGTGACTCAGGTTCGCATAGTGTTTAGAGAGTTGTTCATATAATGTGACTCGGGTAGTATTTGATGTGGGATACAATGGTTGAGTTGTCTCTTCTAGAACACGACAACAAAGTCCAAGTCACTGCTGAGAGGTCAACAATTATTCTACGGGCTTCGGTACTACGCATGCGTGCGCCTGAATCTGGTTGGTTAACCAGTAAGAGCCAGTCATGAGACGACACCTCCATGTATTTTATAAATTATTCATAATACTCCTCTCGAATTTCTTTACGTACCACATTTTCATTTGATGTTAGAGTCATGCGGGGAAGTGAAATAATGTATTCCTTTATCAGTAATTTCAATATACATTGAATTGATTTTTTTGGTTCTGCATTGAATTTTTTTTAGGTGGCTGAAAAGAAATTGACATTTTGTCTTGCCAGTTATTTAAATTAATATTAATTACGCCATAAGACGTCACTATTTGAAAACAACTCCCCTAGCTGCCATTGTGTCCATGTTTGAGCCATTGGATCAAATGTTAGACGATTGAAATGTTTTAGGCCATTAGATCAAGTAAATATTTTTATATATGTTTTTTATAATGTTAGTTTTTTTTTTTTTTTTTAATAATTTAGATTGAATTTAGGTTTTGGTGACTTTTAAGTTAAAATGTTGACTATGTCAAATTACACAAAAATAAAAATAAAATAAAATTAAATAAAAAGATTGACATAATGTAATGAACACTTTAACTAGGTCAAAACACAATAAAAAAATAAAATAAAATAAAATAATGATAAGCTATAAATACAGCCCATGCTATTGACCCATGGTATTCATGTGGAATGTAGTTTCTTTATGGGAGGGAACTAAGATGGCCTAAATCAATCTTAACCCTCAATCTAAACTAATTATTTAGCAAAATTATTTTTAAATGTTTATAACCATTATTCTTTTAAAACTTTACTTAATAAAATGTATCTAAATTTTTGTACATTCAGATATACATCATTTTTCTTGTTCTGTATTATTTTTGTTACAAATATTTTATTATTCCAAAAATACATGGTTTTTTTTGTTATATATTATTTATGTTACAATTGTTTTATAGTTCATGAGTATTATTTCTTATTATATAAAAAAATAAATTAACAATGAATTTTTTAAAAATATGTGATCTTTTTAAATTTCCAAATTATTTCAGAGGACATGATTTATCTTGAGCAATAATGATGAATGTTCGTAATTCTCATTTCTTAAATAACACTAAATTTTCCTTTAAAGGGGTCGGTAACAATTGTTTGTATCAAAGTCGAGGATACAAAAGAAATGAGACATGGTGAAGAGAAGTTGCCAACCTTACAACAAGCCCTAAAAAGGTATAAACTTTGAATGTATGGAATCCATTTTCCCTGATACACATGAGAAGTGCAATGAAAAATCTTGGAATTTGGAAAATGTCATGAAGCTTATCTCATGTTCCATTTATTTAGATCTGAAGTATATGGAAGAAGGAAAGCACGACAATGGATACTTATAAAAAATGTATGATTCTTTAGAAGGAAACGACATTGATAAGGCTATGGAGGACCAAATTGCATAATTAAAAATAGAAGAGTACTCTTCAGAACATGGGTTACTCAAGGATTTTGGAATCCAGATGAGCTACATTATATCATTTATTCAAGCAAGTGCTCAAAAAGAGACAGACAAGAGTGATATAGAGACAATTTATTCATAAACAAGAGAAAGCTAGAATTATAACCCGAGATAAAGTTATGGGAAGAGAAACATTCCAATTGTAAGGAGGACTCAGAAAATACTAGACAAAAGACACTTACTTATTGCAATCAGTTGAAAAAAAGGTATCTCTAAAGGGTCACTTGGGGAGGAATCTATTATTTAAAAGATCGGGAAAATAATTTCATTTCAAAACAAAAATGTACTATCACTAGGGAAGGGAGTTATTACATTTAAAATTTGTTCCCATTCTCGTCACTGCAAAATTTGATTGTTTCCTTTTATTTGATGGGAAAATAAATGATCTTTAAAAGGCAGTAAAGTCTTGAATTATGGTCCTTAAAAAAGTCTCTAGATTCCCTGATTATGAGCTGATTTTTTCGTCTTACTTTTGGGTCTTCATGATGTTTGTTATTCTGACTGAGGTGAAAAGTTACAAAGAAGTGGAATATTGGTCGTTCAAAGAGGAATTATGGAAATATGATTGTAGATAATTTATTAATGTAAATTATCTGAACTAAGATTAATTAATCATCCCCAAGGGTTAAAAAGGGCCCAAATGTCTCTTATCCATAAAATTGACGATTAAGATAAGTCTATGCTTTGTGTTCAAATGACAGGTGAAGGTGGATTTACCATACTTAAGCTTATTAGTAGTCTGTTATGAAGTACAACATATCATAGTGATAAGTTTTTATTCCATTAAATAATTCTAAAAAGGCATAACTTTGAATGTATGGAATCCATTTTCCTTGATACACATGAGAAGTGCAATGAAAAATCTTGGAATTTGGAAAACGTCACGAAGTTTATCTCATGTTTCATTCATTTAGATCTGAAGTATATGGAAGAAGAAAAGTAGGAAAATGGATAATTATCAAGAAAGTATGATTCTTTAGAAGGAAACGACGTTGACAAGGCTATGGAGGACCAAATAAAAGAATTAAAAATAAAATAGGACTCTTCAGAAAATGGGTTACTCAAGGATTTTGGAATCCATATGAGCTACATTATCTCACTGGTTCAAGCAAGCGCTCAAAAATAGACAGACAATAGTGATATACAAACAATTTATTCATAAACAAGAGAAAGCTAGAATTATAACCCAAGATAGAGTTATGGGAAGAGAAACATTCCAATTTTAAGGAGGAGTCAAAGTTACATGAGTAGTAGTTCACTCAACATAATTTTCCACCGCATATTCTAGAGGAGAAAGTTCCTACTACCTCATCAATTGAAGAAGGCCCACATGAGAAAATCAGAAGAGATTCCTCAATGTTATTTTCATTTGACATTCAGTCTCTTTACCTCTGCCCTTAAATTCAACTACTCAGAAAATACTAGACAAAATACACTTACCTATTGCAATCAGTTGAAAAAAAAGGTATCTTTAAAGGGTCACTTGGGGAGGAATCTATTATTTAAAATATCGGGAAAATAATTTCATTTCAAAACAAAAATGTACTATCACTAGGGAATGGAGTTATTACATTTAAAATTTGTTCCCATTCTTGTCACTACAAAATTTGATTATTTATTTTTATTTGATGGGAAAATAAATGATCTTTAAAATGCACTAAAGTCTTGAATTATGATCCTTAAAGAAGTCATTAGATTCCTTGATTATGAGCTGATTTTTTCTTCTTACTTTTGGCTCTTCATGATGTTTGTTATTCTGACTGAGGTGAAAAGTTCCAAAGAAGTGGAATATTGGTCGTTCAAAGAGGAATTATGGAAATATGATTGTAGATAATTTATTAATATAAATTATCTGGACTGAGATTAATTAATCATCCCCAAGGGTTAAAAAGGTTCCAAATGTCTCTTATCCATAAAATTGACGTTTAAGATAACTCTATGCTCTATGTTCAAATGATAGGTGAAGGTGGATTTACCATACTTAAGCTTCTTAGTAGTCTTTTATGAAGTACAACATGTCATAGTGATAAGTTTTTATTCCATTAAATAATTCTATAAGCTATAGAGCAGAATCAGAGTTCTAGGAGTAGTATCAGAGGAATTCAACATTGTGAATGTGATAGAAGCAAATAATTTCGTGGAAGGGTGAAGTCTGCCCAACTTGGTCATAAAAACCAAGTGCATCCTTCATGCATAAAAAAAATAAACATGTAGATTTCGTCAATATAAATTATCTGAACGAAGATTAATTAATCATCCCCAAGGGTAAAAAAGGGCCCAAATGTCTCTTATCCATAAAATTGACGATTAAGATAACTCTATGCTGTGATAAGTTTTTATTCCATTAAATAATTCTTGATGTAGAGAAGAGTCAGAGTTCTAGGAGTAGTATCAGAGGAATTCTACATTGCGAATGTGATAGAAGCAAATAATTTCGTGTAAGGGTGAAGTCTGCCCAACTTGGTCATAAGAACCAAGTGCATCCTTCATGCAGAAAAAAAATAAACATGCATATTTCGTCATATAGAGGTCTTGAGTACTTTGGCCAAAATGTCTGATCCATTATGAAAAAACACATCTTACATGCAATTAATAACAAAGAAGTTGTTGCACAACAATTACCCAATATGGATATTTTGATTTTAGGTCTAGTGAACATAATTTTCCACTCTTTATTCTGAAGAATCAGTTGGAGCCGAGAAAGTTCCTACTACCTCTTCTTTTTTATATGTTATTCTTTTCTATATCACAACCTTACAACATTTCCTTGGCAACATGTAATACAATTACTAATATAAATATAAATATAAATATTATAAATTACATCACACAATTAATAACCTATTTTATCATTATAATTATGAAAATAATTTTTTAGCTCTATTATTTCTAACCTATTTTATCATTATCATTATGAAAATAAATTTTTATCTTTATTATTAAAAACATGATAGAGTTATCTTATTTTCATTATTAGTTTTCAATTACTTAATATGATTGCCCAGTAATGTGGACTCTCATTGTTGGACGTATTCTTTGTGCTCATCCCAAGTAAATGCAACATTTCAGGTCATTAGTCGCATGTGTTTACAACACTTCCTGTCATAGTCCTTGATGGCCCTCCAATTAGAGGGTGGAAGTTTATGACAGTTATAAACTTCGTCGAAGATGGAAATCACCACCTCTCAATTGCTGGAATGAGAAAAGGTACATTTGTTGAATTTCCTCTAATTATGAAAAACCCCTTTTTTGTTTTATTTAATATATATATATATATTTTAATTTTATCTTTAATATTTGGATGATTATATTATAATTTAATTTTGTTAGTTTAAATAAATTTTAAAATTTGAATTTATTAAATAATAAGATATTTTTTTTGGGTGTAAAATTTTTATTATTTAATTTTATATTATGTATTATTTTTTTCATATCATAGATTAATTGTTTTCTATTAAATTTAATAATATTTTTAGTTTTATTTGTTGATAATTTAGATTGAAGATTTTTTGTTGATTTTTTTTAAAAAATGTCACTTATATATGTAGCTAGTTATTTATTTATTTATTTTTGCTAAATAATATAATATAATTTTATGTGACAACATTTTTTCCATATTAAATTGTAGAACTTTTTCTTTATTCATAATGTAATGAAAATTAAATTAAAAAGAAACAAAATATATTGATTTCAATATTATACCAAATAATAAAAATGGTATGATTTTTGAAAAAAATATATTATATTTTGTTATATTTTTATACAAAATATTAATGTTAAATTCTACATGTTAATTATGTTTTTTTATTTGTTATGTGTGTTTGATATTATGTGTTATGATGCTTGGAGGATTTTGTCAAAATATCACATATATATGGATGTTTCTTATTGGTTTAAGAGGATTTGGATTAACTAGGGTAAAACACTATATTGAAGAATTGATATTATGATAGAGATGCTTCTATATTTTTGGTGAGAGTAAGCTTAAGTATCCTCAAGGGGTTTGATTTCATGGAAAGTATTTCATTCTCCATTAGTTATTGATATTACTTCAAACCACTTATGTTTACACTAGCATTTGGCATTTAGTAAATCTAGGCTTAGGTAAGTCCATCCTCTTAACTCTTTCTGGAGATTTTATTGTGACTTGAGAAACAATGACCCAAGGGAATTTAAGCTGTCAAAATCACCCTAGGATCACTGTCGACTTGAGCCACGCCAACTTGTACTCATGGTTAGAATTGTGCCCATAGGATTTCGAATCGATGACATATTCACCACAAAGTGCCTTAATAGAATGCCCTGTCATAGACTTCTCTATGACCCATGGCCCTATAAGAAGTTATAATTATTGAAAAGAAAGAGCAATATTTCAATAATTTTTTTTTTTATTTGCTAGAATTGTTGACAAAATTTTAATGGAAATCAATCTTATTATTTACATATGATTGATGTTGTAGTGTATATGGAAGATGAAAATTACATGATAGTATTAATATTCGAGTATTCAAATTGAATGTGTTTTTTTACAATGATTTGGAAAAGGAACCATTCATAGCTTATTAAATTTTCTTTACAAATATATCATGTATTACAATTTCTTTCTTTTTATCTCTCTCTCCCCTAAGTAAAACATTGTGTGATCCCCCTTCTCCCCTAAAATATATGGATGAAGGACAACTTAACCACCCATCACAATTGTCACTAATAACCTCAATTTACTTGACCAAGCTTGAACTTGTGACTTATGACATCCTTGTGAGTAACATACCTTGGGAAAATGGTTTTTATCTCTCTCTCTCTCTCTCTCTCTCTCTCTCTCTATATATATATATATATATATATATATAGAGGGGGTGGGGGGAAACATTAGTGAAAGTATATTATGTTTTCATTCATGTTCCCCCCCACCATCACCATCATGTGTGTGCGGTGCAGGGAAACATGAGTGAAAACATATATTATGCTTTCACTCATGTTACCCCCCACACCCACCTTAATACATTTTCACTCATGTTTCCCCCCACACCCACGATAATATGTTTTCACTTGTGTTTCCCCACACCCCAACCCTCATGTATATACAGAAAAACACAACATGATCCCCCTTCTTCCTTAGAGTATTTAGATGTAGGGTGAATCAAATACCAATCATAATAGTGGTTGGTAACCTTGAAATATTTGAACATGTGACATATTACATCTAGGAGGAAACATGACTTAGCTGGATATTTTAACCAATTATGTCAATCATTAGGGTTTTTCTACATTTTGTAATTTTTGGATAGAATTGGGTGAAACAGTTTTTGGTCAAATCATGATATTTTCTTGTTTAAATTTTTTTTTGAATACATATATGGATTCAACACCTTAGAAAACCATGGGGCACTCAGATTGTAGAGAGTTCGCATCTCAATCTTGTGATTCCAACAAATCCTTGTTGGATTCTAGGCAAAATCAACAGGAAAATATACTCGGGAAAACTCCAAAAAGTATAAGAGATATAATATCGATTTAATAACTCTAATGTTTTATACACACACATGTATAAAACTTATCTAACTTAATTAGTTTGAATATATTGTGTAATAAAAATGTGATCATTAAATCATTGGTTCTAGTTCTACCTAGTCTCATTGGATTACTTTATATTGTTGTAAGTGATGCTTAAATCACCCTCCATCAAAATATTTTGAAAAAGATTAAAAAAAAATCTGATAAAATTTTAAGCACACACACACATATTTAATATTTTAATATCAATTTTTTAATTCATATTAAAATTATTAATATAAATATTGATGACGATGATTAGCATCCACTAAGACCAATATGGTCTATTAGACCTTAAGAAAGGAACATATTACTTGAGATTCTTTAACATTTTATGTCCATGATAAAAAAGAAGGGATAAAAGTGTTCATAGATCACTGTAGTTTTGTTGAATTAATAAGTCAAGAAGGTTAGTAGTGTGGCACAGATTTTGAAAATTAGAATAGATGGGAGTAAGAGTAGGTCAATCCAAGAGAAAGTGTTTTTCATCTTCAACCCTCTTAGTATCACAAATATGATAGACTCTTTCATACCAAAGTGTTTTTAGAATTGAAAAATGTTTGGTTTCACTTTGAAGCTCATGAGAATACGTTCTTATCTTGACAATGCTCATTTTATTCTTACCAGTAGTCAATACAGAAAGATCATTTTGGTTTTCGAGATTGGGTTTGATCACCTCCTTATAATACCTTAGCTTCCTTTTTCCCTCTAACCCCTTATCGTCCCACAACTTATTAATAATTTTGTAAGTAATAATATGTTTAATATTATCCTTAATCTTCAATTTGATCTCCTCCTTTAACCCCAATGGTCTAGCCAAGACTAGGCATCCTTATGCTAGCCTTGATAAGCCAGAGGTGAGGTTTTGGCTAGAGTTATAAATTTTTTTAGGAAACCTATTGGATTCCATGTTGTATAGCTTCATCTTATACATGAGATGCCTAGTCATAGCCATGCTTTCAATGGTAGGAAGGCTAGTTTCAATCAAGAGAATAATGTAGATTTTAATGTGGATTCAAAACTGCTCATAATGTACTAAAACATAAGACTCAAATATACTCTACTCATCTACGGAAGCAAATTCATGATCGAGAAAACATATCAAAAACATCCATCATGATTCAACACATATACACAGATATTTATCTAGGAGAAAGCAACTCCTCAAAATCCCTTCCTATCCATATTGCATTAATCAAAGAATTTGGATGAATACAATATGCTTGCTCAATATTGAGCACAACCTGCACAAGTATCTTCTATCCTTTGCATGATCGACTGACTTTGGCCAACACTTTGCCAATTTTCCTAGCCTCCAAGCTCCTATTTCATTGCGTTGTTTGATGAGGAATTAGCCAATTGGGGAAATATCTCATTAAGAATTGCGCAATTCTATTAGGCCCTTCTTTGACTACATGCACCACCTATACAATTTGGAAACTTCTACAATTGATAGTACACTACCCTTGAACTCTAATATCAACTAGGTAACTCTAATTTTGTGCATGCATGAGTTCATTTAGGTTGATTAATTAGTAAACTGGTTAAACACTAAAGTTGTATCCCACTGCTAGACCTCCCACTAGTTCCTCCAACATTTGGAACTAGTTTAACTGGCCTTAACTCAATTTAACTGAATTAAATTGTTACAACTGAAATTAACTCAACATAGGCTTCTAAAATTTAGGAATCACTGTACACAATTCAAGTTAAGCCCACAACTCAAAATAATTAAGCTAAATGAGTGATAAAAACTCAATTAACTCATTTAAGTTTTCTTGTGATGTGGAATTTCGCCTTTCTCCTAATTTAATTCAAGGGAAAATTAAATTATGAATTTCTTGTTGCATTTTCAATACTCCCTGTCAACGAGAAAGGGATTCTAAAATACCCCAATCTTGCCTCTATGAAACTCAAATTTTCCTCTTTACAAGTCCTTTTTCAAAATATTTGTGTCTTGTTCCTATGTAGGAAGTATTCCAACAACATGATCTCTTAGATGGTAGTACCAGATATCAATGTGCTTGGATCGATCGTGAAAAAATTGATTCTTAGAGAGTTTTATACAACTCTGATTGTCACAATAAATCATAGTAGGATCCATTATTTGACCAAATAACCCAAAAATAATATTTCTCATCCAGATAGCTTCACAAGTTTCTTGATTGGAATCCATGTACTCTGCTTCCTTCTATACTAAGAAATTGCTACTAAACCAACACTGAAGATTCCTCCTGAAGTTCTCCCTGATATGATGGAATACTTGCCCATTCTGCATCTGTGAAGCCTTCAAGATTCACTCCCTCTATCCGTATGTACCAAAGGGAAAACTAAGTAGTGCCTCTGAGGTATCTCAACACGTGTTTTTCTGCATTCCAATACAGCTTGTTTGGCTTAACTATTGCTTGAATAAGTTGGTTAACTGAATAACACATGTCTAGTCGTGTGCTCACAAAATACATAAGTGAACCCACAAGCTTACTGTAGATAATAGCCTCTACTTCCTCACCTGAAGTGGAATCCTCCTTCCTCCAACTTCTTGCTAGAGGAGCTCCCTAGGGTTTGCTAGTCTCCACGTGGAACTTTTTTAGTATCGCGTTGGCATATTTTCCCTGAGAGTGTTACATGTTATTTTTTCACCAGGACATTTGACAGTCCATATAGGTTCATCACTACCTATATTATGCTCCTTTAGAAGTAAAAAACCCTAATGTTCCTAAACCAAGTCTTGGAATTGGAGAAAATCTCATTAAAACCTTTTAAAGTCTAACTCCACACTTTTCCTAGCCCTTTCCTACGGATCCACGGATACTTGTTCTATATCCTGTGGAAGCTCCCACACATTTTTCTATTAATACCTACAGACCCCCGTAAAAAGTAAAAGAAAATAAAAGAAAAAGTGAGTTCTAGAAGCCTAGATGGTCGAATATTCTCCCAACTAGAAGCTTCTAGAGGTGTGATCAATTCAAGCTTTATCCCTCCACTCATGGAGCTATATCCCTCCATTCGTAGAGCTTATCCCTTGGTCTATGGGGCTCAAATCCCTTCATGAGAGGAATCCATCCCCCTCTTCATGGAACTGAAACTGCCTCCATTTCCCTATAAATTGAGCTCATGTTTCAGTCTCAAGGGTAGACATACATGTTGGTTGTTGAAGAAATTCCCAAGAGTGCATACTCTCTATACTAGTTGTTGTTGGCATGAGAATGATCACACCCTTATGTCCATAACTCCATGCTGGTTCAAAGAGAGTAAGGCTTATCAAACTGAAGGAGGAACGATTGTTTAGGACCCCGGGAGAAACTTGTATGACATCAAGGCATCAGGTTGTAAAGTTACTCTTTTCATTCAAGATAATACATATGGATCTCCTTTTCTCATTGAGTTGTTCTTATGCTTATTTGAATAATTCAATACTTAGACTCCTTGATCACTAAGTTAGATTAGATGTTATTAATTATTATATTTTGCAGGTGATTTCAATTCTTTTGTATGTCTTTGATTGCAGGTTCTGCTTATTGGAGAAGCATCTTTGGCGACTGGATAAAAGACTGTATAGAACGTTGGATTTCAAGGTAGGGGCATGTCCTCTTTCTTTGTTTATAATAATTCTGAATTGCAAATAATCTAGAGAAAATGATTTACAAATAGATGTTTGTTTCTATCTATTCATAGAATACTAGGGAGATCACTCTTGTCCGCAAGAGGGATTAATCTGCATAACAAATTGGCAACTCCGCTGGGTAATAGAACTTAGTTTGCTTTCTTTATTTTCAATTTGAATTTTGAAAGTTTTATGATTTGTTTGTCTAAGACTAGGTTGGGTAGACAAATTTTAAGAATCCCTAAAAAGAAAGGCTGAATATTTATTTTTTCTGTACTTTTCCTTGCCTCCACGGTTTTCATCTGAAAACAGTGCAGCAACCTCCGCAGGTTTTAGTTCAAAACAATGCGGTACCTCTCTATTTTCCATTAGAAACTGCGGACCCCTAGAAAACTTTAAAAAAATAAAGATTCTCTTTTTAGGAGCCAGATCACATGATTCTTTTTGTTTTCCCCAGTCCATCTTAGCTGTCAAATCTTATGTGTGAATTTAGTTTCAGCAACTTTTGTGTCAGTCTCCGTTAAGTTAATTGGATTTTTTGAGTCTCTTTTTTGAGAAAATATTAATTTGATTTCATTTGGTCATTACTTTAAGGTTTGTCTCAGTCTCTTAAAAATTTTGTTTGAGTGTTAATTGCCTTTGAGTGCTTTTATTTTTTGACCTTTGGAATTCTCACCCAATTTTAGTTACTTACACTTGATTGGTTCTTTAGATTACATTGGAATCATCTTGTGTCTGAGAATTCTCTTGCATAGATCACATTTGCATAATTAGAATTCTCATTTTCAGAATATGGCCGAAAAATATGCATAGATTACATTTGCATAGTTTTCCAGTGAATTGTGCATAGATTACAACTGCATAGTTTACATTGTGGAAAAATCAATCGTAGATTTAGATTAGTTCTTTGATTTGAATTTACATGTTTTTATGCTTGTTTTAAAAACATAAAAATAAAAATTGGAATTGAAAAGCATTAGTTTTTCTTGCTGAAATTTGTGCATTAGAGAATTTGTTATATTTTCTCTTATTTATCAATCTTTGCATTGTTGGAAGTGAATGAAACTCTCTCCTTACTATATTTAGGATTCATCGAATTGAAAAGATTACATTATAATATTCGATTGCATTCATTTTTGGGTCAAGTCATAACACCACTGGTTTCATATCCATTTACCCTTTGAGTAATAACAACCCAAATAACACAGCGCTTAATTAAAATTCATCTAGAAATTTTTACATTTTTCTATAGCTCTTTCCACCAATCTAGCTTAGGTTAGTGCTTTGGAATAGGTTTTAGTTAACGTTCTAAAGCAGTTAAAACTAACAATAGTATCTTGCAGTAAGGAAAAATTCCAATTGTTGCAATTGTGCTCCGGGAAGCTCTTCTTAAAAGAGTCAAGCACGAGATCATGTCCGACCCATTGAGGTAATCGTACATTTCTCATTGGCAAAGATAGAAGATGTGCACATAATACAAATGGTAAAACTTGGATTAACCATTTTCGAGGAGCCTGGGGTCACTTGTTGGAAAACCTCAGATTTACCATGTCGAGGAGCCTTCAAGGGGATTGAGCTTGATACTCTGCCCTTGCGTGTATTATCGATTGTAGATTATTCCCCTAGGTGCAATTGTCTCAGTTGGTGACCTTAGTGGCCATACCCTTTAGGATTTTTCCCGAGGTGACGAGGGAGGGAAGGTCCCACTGTACTTGGAGTAGAAGTTGAATAGACTCACTTGGACTTTCCGGAGGGTGCACTTCACTTCGAGATGGCATAGTGGAGGTACTTGCACCAGACTGTTTCATTAAGCAGGTTGTCAGGGTAACTGTTCCAACCACCAGTTTTCCATATTAATTTCTGCGACGTTGGATTTCATCACCAACTAGTGTTTTTATTGTGGAAACATATTGTTTGTGTGTGGTTTGACTCCTATATTTGATAGCACGTGTTCATTTGTTTGTTTTTAATTTTTAGAGACCTTAGGTGTGGATAGTGAATTTGAAATGTTAATATTTTTAAATTTTTAAATTCACTAAAGTTGAATCTAATGGAAACTGTTCCAGAATTTACCAACCAAGGAACCCCTCTTAATGATAATCCTATTACTTTTCCTTTATTTGGAAATGTTGGTCCTCATTATATGGCTACATTGTCATTACCTGGATTTACCATAGGTTTACTGGTATGGTTATTTTCAACTTCGTTGGCCTCGAATACTCAAATGGTTCCACCTCAACAGATTTCACCATGTCAACATCACCAACCTCATGTTGACCCTTTACCTTCTTCGCCCAACATGTCTTCCTCCCTTTCTTCTTCTTCACTTGGTAAAAGCCTTAATGCTAGTAACCAGGTGGTTAAGAAGAAGAAGAAAGGGAAGAAGAAGAAGAAAGGGAAGAAGAAGAAGAAGAAGAAAGATAAGAAAGAATTCAACCAACCAACCATGGTTGTAAGTATTCGTAGTGTTGAGTAAACCTCCAACATGCATTGTAAATGCAAATACCCTTGCAAGCTTTGTAAGGTGACCACTTCCTTATCAATTGTCCTGGTATTCCAAAGGTCTTGGAAGTATGGTCAGAAAGATCTCATCAACTTACTGTTGATCCATCAATCAACGATTGCCAAGTTCCTGGGAGAAAGGGTAAAGTTAGGTTTCCTTGTAGGTTATGCAAAAGGATTCATCAAACTCACATTTTCCCTCACATGGATGAAGCCTTAAAATTGTTGGAAAACCTTACTGTTCCACAGCAACAATTTCCAACTAGTTACTGTAAACTTTCTCCCAACCTACCATCAACTGACGAAGTGATTGATCTAATTCCAAATACATTCAATCCCACTCTTCCATTGGAGAGTGAAACTCATATCACTAAGGTTGATGATCCATTAGTTTATCAAGTGGTCAATTCGATTTCATATCCGGTCGATCCCACTCTCCCTGTAGAGAGTGAAATTCATACTGCTCAGGTTCTTCTTGTTACATCAGATTCTTCTACACCAGGGGGCATTTCACCTATTCCTACAGAACCCCCTCCAAGTAGTGAGGTATTTTCCTTTTATTGGAATAAACTGACAGAACCTCGTATTCCTTCCTCCATCCATTTTCAAATCATTGTGAAGGCTTGTGGTAAGAATGTGTGCCACACAAATGTAGATGAAGGTGCTTCTATTAGTATTTTATCCTCAACTGCTTGGCAAGCTTTGGGTTCCCCTCAGCTTGTACATGTTACATAAAATCTGTCACCTTTCAACAGAACCATTAGTCAACATTTAGGGATCCTTCTTAAGTTTCCTATTACCTTGGAAGGAAAAACTGTCTGTATTGATCTTATGGTAGTCCGAGGTCCCTTGGATTTCAATTTTCTCCTTGGAAGAAACTATGTCTATGCAATGAAAGTTGTCGTATCGACACTATTTCACGTGATGTCTTTCCCTCACAATGGAAACATTGTGATTATTGACCAGATTTCATTCATTAGTCTTGATTCGACTACCAATAATCTGACATCCCTGAATTTTCCTTATACAGAAGTGGTATCTACCCCGCCATGAATTAATTATGTGGAAACCAGTCCCATGTTTTCAGTTATCGATGCAAGTGAGCCTCTCACTGTTTGCTTGACTTCCTTTGAATTATATCCGTTAATTGACATGGGAAACCTTATGGGATTATTTGAACATGATGTTCTTATCCCTATTGAGTCCCTTGACATGTGTTCCTTCCAGAGAACTACTCTTCCATTTGATGAAGACCTCTTAGAAGCCATGATCGAGGAGTGTCCCTTGACATGTGTTTCTTCCAGTTGGAAGCCATGATCAAGGTTCATGAGGAGAGTTCCTTTTACAGTGTCAACCTCATTAAAAAATGAAACAGGTTTCCATGAGGATAGTTCTTTTCCTGTGCCAACCTCGTTAAAAATGAAACATGTCACCATGAGGAAAGTTCTTTTACTGTGTCAACCTCATTAAACAATGAAACAGATACCATGAGGATAGTTCCTTTTACTGTGTCAACCTTGTTAAAAAATGAATCAAGTCGTTATGGTCATAGTTCCTTTTCTTGTGTTAAGCTCGTTAAAAAATGAAACAAGGTTCCATGAGCATAGTTCTTTTCCTGTGTCAAGCTCGTTAAAAAATGAAACAAATCCTCTCCTAATTGAGTCGAGTCTTTGATTAGATCTTGTAAGTGTCAAGTCGAGTATTTCATCTGATATCGTAAATGAACCTTCATTCCATCCAGCTATTAGTAACCAGTAGTCTAATTAGTTGAATGAAATGAAGCTTGGGGGGCATGCGCTCTAGCAAGTTACGCTTGGGGGGCATTGAAACCATTCTCAAGCATGATTTTTCCTTTGTTTCAAGCTTGTGTAAAAATAAAACAAACCTATCTCAAACATGATTTTTCCTTTGTTTCAAGATTGTGTAAAAATGAAAAAAACCTATCTCAAGCACAATTTTCTCTGTTTCAAGCTTGTGTAAAAATGAAACCACTCTCAAGCATAATTTTTCCTCTTTATCAAGCTTGTATAAAAATTAAACCTATCTCGAGTCCATTTCGATTATTATTTTCAAGACTCGTTAAACTCATGAAAATCCCGAGATTCTTTAGCTATATTTTCATTCTCGTAAAACACATGAAAATGTCGAGTTCTTTCCTTCTTTTCCTGCTCGTAAATTAAATTGAAAGTCGACCAACTGAGTATAAGTTTATCACTTTTTCGGGCTCTTTAAAATTACAAAAAAGCGAAACCCTGGAGTTCTCTTTTAAACCCTCTTCAGACTCTCTAAATATGAAAATATCGCCAAGTACTTGACTATTCGAACTCATTAAAGGAAATGAACAGTCGTCCCTTCAGTGTAAGTTTACCCCTTTTCCGAAATGAAATGGACTTTTTACGAAAAAGGTATACATTGACTAATCATAGTCACTAGAGTTCTCTCCTGCATTATTTTATCCTTTTTCGGGCCTGAGAGACTAAATTTACGAAAAATTACAACCACGAAGTTTACTTATGTTTTTCTTCTGACTCCCTAAAACTGAAAACGCCGAGTTTCTCCTATAATTGAATCGTTAAAATTTAATAGTAAAGGACATGTTGATTACAAACACGAACAAACCACTCCTTCTTAGGGTTTGATTTTAATACTAAGATGGACTGATTCGAAGGATGAGCTTACACAAACAAGCAAATGTTATCCTCCTCAAGCTTGTCAAAAATAAAGAGGTACTTGCTAGTAATGGTGGGGGAAAAAAGAGAAAAGGAATCTAGTTGTCACTCTTGTTTTAAAATAAGTATGCCACTCTTGAACACGACACTTTTGTTACACTTGTACCTGGGTTGGGAAAATCCTTTGTCTAATAGTTAATCTAACCACATTGAAAGTCTTTAGCCGGTTTTTGGGTATTAGCTTTAGGTCAATTGTTACCAAACCATCTGTAGTGTTGTTATATGTTCAAGATACAGTTCAAATAAACCATTCATTGCAAACATTTATCTCCATTCATGTTGACCATCCCTCCCTAAGTCAATCCTTGCAAATATTTCTTCAAAACTTGATCTAATGGTTTCATGTCGTGGGCTTTCCTACGATGGGTCACTTTCTATCGACGACAGCTCATCATCTAGAAATTTGATCTAGAATCCTATTAGTACATGCATGCCCTAATGGCAGTTTTCTCACCTTCGACAACAGGTTGCATCATTGACCTTCGATCAAATGATTCCGTGAAGTGTTCGACTACAAGTCATTCATTCACACTTCGTGGATTGTACTGAGTACTTTGGGGGTCATTTTCATTATTGGTGGTTTCTCTCACACTTGTTAACAATTCACATCATTGACTGGTATTCAAGTGGTTTCTACCATGTTGGACTTCAACACAATCAATCGCATGGACAAAATCGTACTAGTTCAAGAAGCAGAAATCAAGACCCTGGATTTAGTTTCCACCATCCAGGTTGCGAGGAGTTTTATTATTCATTATGCAGTAGACTACTTATGACAGATGGTTGCGCCAATACTTTGTCTACTTTTTGATGTAGTATTAAAATCATATCTGTACCAGAACATTTAGTTAGTTTTGATCTGAGTATGGGAATGCCTACCTCAGCGATGATATATATATATATATATATATATATATATGCTTGCATTGAATGTTTTTATAGGTTTTAGACCAGTGTGTCTGCAATCCAATCCTCAGGATGATAAAGCACTTCACTCTTCAAAACAACCTCAGACTTCGCACTTTAGGGGGAAATATGTTACTGTCCATATAGGTTCATCACTATTTATATTATGCTCCTTTAGAAGTAAAAAACCCTAATGTTCCTAAACCAAGTCTTGGAATTGGAGAAAAGCTCATTAAAACCCTTAAAGTCTAACTCTGCACTTTTCCTACCACTTTCCTACGGATCCGCGGATATTTGTTCTATAGCCCGCGACAGCTCCTGCATGTTCTACTATTAAAACCTGGGGAGCCCCATAAAAAGTCAAATAAAAGAAAAAGTAAGTTCTAGAAGCCTAGATGGTCAAATATTCTCCCAACTAGAAGCTTCTAGAGGCGTGATCAATTCGAGCTTTATCCCTCCACTCATAGAGCTCTATCCCTCCATTCATGGAGCTTATCCCTTGGTCTATGGAGCTCAAATCCCTTCATGAGAGGAATCCATCCTCCTCTTCATGGAACTGAAACTGCCTCCATTTCCCTATAAATTGAGCTCATGTTTCAGTCTCAAGGGTGGACATACATGTTGGTTGCTGAAGAAATTCCCAAGTGTGCATGCTCTCTATACTAGTTGTTGTTGGCATGAGAATGATCACACCCTTAGGTCCATAACTCCATGCTAGTTCAAAGAGAGGAAAGCTTTTCAAACTGAAGGAGGAACGATTGTTCAGGACCTCGGGAGAAACTTGTACGACATCAAGGCATCAGGTTATAAAGTTACTCTTTTCATTCAAGATAATACATATGGATCTCCTTTTCTCATTGAGTTGTTCTTATGCTTATTTGAATAATTCAATACTTAGACTCCTTGATCACTAAGTTAGATTAGATGTTATTAATTATTATATGTTGCAGGTGATTTTAATTCTTTTGTCTATCTTTGATTGCAGGTTTTGCTTATTGGAGAAGCCTCTTTGGCGATTGGATAAAATACTGCACCGAACTTCGGATTTCAAGGTAGGGGCATGTCCTGTTTCTTCTTTTATAATAATTCTGAATTGCAAATACTCTAGAGAAAATGATTTACAAATGGTTGTTTGTTTCTAGCTATCTGTAGAATACTAGGGAGATCGCTCTTGTCTGCAAGAGGGATTAATCCACATAACAGAGAGACAAACATTTCCCCATCTCCTTGCCATACTTCCAAATAAAGGAGATAATGCATGAGTCCCATGTCCTTCATCTCTAATTCTCTTGCAAGATCCTCTTTGCAATATTTTATCAACTTCTCATCACCGTTTAAAATCAAATCATCGACATTTAATACTATAATCAACAATTTACCTTCAACACAAATATGGTAAAGTTTTTTATATGCTTCACTTTTGGTGAAGCCCAACCTAGTGAAATAGCTATCGATCCTGGTGTACCATGCACAAGGTTCTTGTTTCAATCCATACAATGCTCGCTACAATCTGCACACATGTGACTCTATGTTGAAGGTCTCAAATCCTTCTAGTTGTTTAATGTACACCTCTTGCTCAATCACTCCTTTGAGGAATGTTGTCCTCACATCGATATGATGAATATTCCATCCCATCTACGCTGCAAGTGCTAGAATTGATATGATAGAAGAGTACCTTGGTACTAGAGCAAAGGTATATTCGTAGCTAATTCCCTCCACCTGAGAGAACCCCTTGGCCAAAAAATTTGCCTTGTGTTTCTCAATGCTTCCGTATGTTGCTTTCTTCACCTTGTAGATGCATCTCGAACCTACCACCGACTTGTTATCTAGTCTTGGGACAACTTTCAAAACACTGATTTTTAAAATGGAACCATATTCCTATACCATGGCATCAAAACACACTGGTTGTTGCACTGCTTCCTCAAACTAGGATGGTTATTTCTCTACTAGCTCACTCATTAGATCCATGTAGCCTGTATATTGATCCAGTTACCTCCTATGTATGTGTTGTTATGCAGGTGCTCCCACATTCTCTCTAGCATCATGCAATAATCTGTCAACTTCTTTGGTGTGTTTCCTTCCTTCTCTAGATGTATCTGCATGAGTGAGTGTCTCCACTCTCTGATCCTTTGCTTGTGGATTCTCTGAAACATCTTGAGGTTCTTCCTCTGGAGCCAAAATATCCTTATTTGAATGAAATTTAAGCTCCCTCTCAAGGGAACACCACATCGCCTTCTCCTCATCGAAATTCACATATATACAAACAACCAGGGAAATTTTAAGAACCCCCCTAAATTTACATGTATAATAATTGGGCGAATCCCCATGATACATAGGAAAAATGGAAGGCAATTTTATTAATAATATAATATGTATATATAATTTTTTTGGCGAATCTCTCACGAGATTATATTATCTTGTAAAATCATGGTGAATCACCAATACAAATGGCGAATCACTAGTACAAAATGGTGAATTGTTGTCTAGTGGAGTTCGGGGTGTTGGTTCCAATGAATATATGGTATTTGAACCAGGATTTGAAGGTAGCGAACCACCGAGACCAAGTATGGCACATGGTGACTCGTGAGGGAAGTACTTCTCATGCAGTTTGGAAAACGTGTTCTTCTAGTTCTGCTAAGCGTAGTGTTGTTGCTCATGCTACTACTAGCTCTGATATTGAGGGTGGAGAGGAGTTTGAGGAAGCATGGAAGGTAGCAGTGGTGGAAAATTACAAAGATAACCCCATGATGGGCTCCATTTTTCCCTTTGGTATTTGGGCCTGCAAGATCTTCTTTCCATTGAACCAACAATTAACCATTCAACCAACAATCAACTTGATTGATTTTATTAGGTACAAGTCAACTTAGACTAATATTCAAAACTATGCTTTGCACTATCCCATATTTGTAGCATTGGTGAAAGAGTTAGTTTGATCTGGCTTTCCAAAAATCTTTAAAACTACACATGAAAAAAAGGAGTAAAAAAGATAATTGTGATTCTTCATTAATTGCCAATGGTGGTTTACAAGTTTGTGGTTTTTGCCAATCATAGTGATTGCCAATGGTTTTGCAAGGTAAAAAAAACAAAAGAGGTACAATATCTATTTACATGAACCACAAGTCTTGTTTTGTACATGTAAACTATATATATATAACCAAATTTCTAGAGTTATTTTTAAAAAACTACCAAGTTTTTAAATTTCCAAGGAAAAAACTCAAAAAAAATGCTTGGATAAATACTTATTTATATATTTATATTAAAAGAGAAACGAAAAAAGGTGGTGTCCACAAGTAAAAAGCAAGTAAAAAAGGCCAACCCCAAAATGGTTAACAATGACGTTCTACATGTCGAAGTCAATAGCATGAGATATCAGCTCAACAAATTAGAAAAATGTTCAAACAAAATTTGGAGGACAAAAGCTATTGATTGAGAAGATGAATCAAATAATAGAGCAAGAACATAATTGATTATCAATTCATAGACCCTGAAGACTGACGACAATATGTGCTAAGAAGAAGGTATGATGACAAGAACAAAACTACCATGATGAACAAATTAATCAACTATTTAAAAAGGTAGATACATTAACCATACAACCTTTAGTCTATCAAAGGTTGATACCTATTCCACAAAATTCAAGTGAATGGGACCATCAAAAATCACCTGAAATAATATTTTCAGACAATCAATATCACACAAGAATTCCTGACAAAAATCATCAACATATCAATATCACACAAGAATTCCAAACAAAAATCATCAACATATTAAGGACCATGTAGGAACAACTATTTGGGTCAATAAAATTAAACGAATTTTTAATCAAGCCCCCTAATTAAGTGAAAGAGAAAAGATAATGATAACTCCCAATAATTTAAAAGGGGCAACTTACAACTAGTTCCTATGGTAGAAAAAAAAGTGTGATGTTCGTTCCTTTCATTGGGGAAGTTTCACGATAACATTACTAAAGAAGTTTCATGACAAAAAAGACGACGATTTGTACAACAAATTTGTACATCTCAAACAAAAGGGAAATGTAAACAACTATACACATGAATACAAATTTTAGCAACTAAACAAAATGGACTCAAACAAACAATTGCTAAAAATGCACATCTATGGATCAAAAGATTATATCCATAGTGAAATAATGTTATGGAAGCCTAAAACCATTCAGGACATCAGAAAAGAAGCAAAATTGATCAAAAATAAGAACAAGTTCAACAATCTATCATTCACAAAGAATATGAAAATGGGTATCATGACTAAAAAAAAAAGGCAATAAATAAATGCAGATATTGTGGTGACAAATGGTCACCAAGACACATAAACAATAAGAAAATATATACATTCGAAGCACAAAACAACTCTGACACATCTAGAAAAAAACAATTGTTGTTAAGTATAAGCAGAAATGGACACTGAAACATAGTTAGAAAACATATCCTTATGCTATTATAAAATTGAGAATGGAAGCTGCAAGTAGAAGTACAAAATCCAGATGATGAAATCACAATAGCATACGCCTTTGATTCAAACAGGTTGATACACCACAAATACACCAAAAAAAGCATCACTACAAAAAGCATCACTAGCCCCAATCTCATGCATTCAATCAAAAATATAAATGAACACAAACTTCAAGGAAAGATAATTACTCCAAAGACCAATTACAATCATCTGGCTACAAAATACAATCCACACATCTCAATATAGATGGGGTTCTATTTTTAGTAAAATAAACAAAGCGACTCTACCATTACATAGGGCAACCACAACATAAGACCAGTCACAAAAAAATAGAAATGTCATAATACTCGTACATTTTCGCAATACTCGTAATTCCATAGGGATTAATATTGTTAAATAAATAAACCTTTTTGTGTAGCCCACCAAAGACCCTCATTGTAACAAACAAAAATTTAAGTTGCAAAATATCATAAGGTGTCAATTCAAATACAAGATTTGGAACTACAAACAAAACTCTATGCTTACCAGTTAAAAGAGATGGATATAATGATAAGTGTCGACTGATTGATGCAACTGAAAAGTTATACTACAAACCTTGAAGAAAAATTCACGGAATTTAATTGGTAAGAACAACATTATAAAATATATGTAGAAATTTGCTGAATAATAAATAATTATCCACCGAGACTATCCTGATCACATACAATTCGAATTTATATGCAACACATAATCTCTTCCACTCAGATCATCACACATGCGGAAAATAAAACAAGCGATAGCACATCAATTCATCATACACATTAACACAGTATGTATGGGAAAGCTTATAGCTGAAAACCCCGCATCTATTGTGTATATTATAATGGAGAAAACATGTAACAAACTCAGTACAATACTCCTCACAAGTACTCAGTACTATCTCATGAAGTTACACACAAACTAGCTCAGTTTTGAACAGGTTACCGGTTCAAAACTCACCGCCAATTGCCTTGCCTCTATTGCATATGTTTCAATGCTATGGGATGGCCTCTTTTATATAGAGGTAAAACCACCAGCCCGAATCGGCGCAATCCTCATGGGCTTACTCCACGGACCGTGTGTTGCAAATAGCAACAGTATAGTCACAATTGATAGTCACACTGCTCTTTCATCTACCTCTTCACTGGTCTCCACTGAAACTGTCCATGCACTGTAGTTAACTGATGTATTCTTTAGTTGATTAATGAGTTAATAATTAGTGAATTAATTAATAATTAATTCACACCACTCATAACTAATTGATTAGCTAGTTAAACTAATCTCAATCAGTTCAACTAAAATAAACACAACTCCACTAGCCTATTCTATTAACTCCTCCAAACTTCGCCACCGAAGTCCAATCAAGTCACTATGCATGATGCCATCAAACCCTTGGGAACCACGTGATTCCTCTCGTTTCAGATGTGAAGCGGAGCTGCCACTGATGGCTCAACTGGAAGTGCTCCCTCTCCAAGAGAGTAACCGGAAGTTTATAGTCTAAATATTATTAAGGGTAAATAATATTTGACTTCCCTCTTTTAAGGAGAGGCAGTCTAAAAATAGACTTCGACCTCTTTGACCTCAAAAATAGAGTCTCATCTATTTTTACCAACATGACACATACTTCAAGAATCTCAAACCGGAATCCCCGAACCATGCTCCATATGTCTAAAAATAAACATAGTCTAAAAATAGATTTTGCGCCAGAATTTGCCTGCGGGCCCACTTAGTGAAGGTGACTTCATTTCACTAAGCTCCATCATCTTGCTGCATTTTCAACACTATATGGTGTTGAAGCTTCCACTCTCAAAAAAATGCAAACAATACACACAAACCTCACCAACACTCAAAACACCAAAGAAGTCAAACTCACAAACACATATATTTCATTAGAGTAGAGACATGCCGAACTAGAGAAAATCATGTTTCTTATACTTTAAAGACAAAGAATTCTTTGAAAAGGAGACAATTTTATAAACATAATAAATACAATTAATTAAGAAAATTCAAAAGGCACATACCCTTTCACTTGAAGACCAGCCAATGCTATAAAGTAAACTATCTCAAGATTTACTGTATCATCATCATTCATTCTATCAATTATTTATATATCAATACTCGTACAAATACAAAAATATTGTCTAGGCATTGTTTCAAAAATAGAAGCAACCTGCCTAGAGATCAACAGCAAGACCTCTTGCATGAAACTCAAAACACTAAACTACTCAACCCATCCCCATCAAGCTCATGTGTATCTTATTAGTGTATAATGCATGCAAATAGAATTGAACTTTATACTACTAAAGTTACCATAAACTTAGAATTTCTCATATGATAAGATAAAAGAAGATCTGGTAATTATACTTGTGTTCAAGAAATAACCACATAAATATATCAATGTAACTGCTGATGTTTAAGAGTATCCATGGCCCTTGCGCATGTTTCCTATTTCTTATTTTTTCCCAAAGAAACCCCAGGGCACATCCTTATTAATGTCACTGGTATGTCTATCAAGTAATGTGCAGCCAGCTCTTGACCCTGAAACTTCATACATAAAACTCAAAGAAACCCTAGGGCACATCCCTATAAATTTCACTGGTATGACCATAAGCCAGCCCAAATATTCACCATAAAACTTCTTACATAAAGCTCAGAACTAAAACACTAGCCCATAAGCTAATGCGTGTCTCTTATAATGTGTGGCCATCCCAGATATTGACCATAAAACTTCTTACATAAAGCTCAAAAGCACTAAAACACTAACCCATAAGCTAAAGCATGTCTCTTGTAATGCATAGGAAAAGAATTGATCTTTGTCTTACTAAAATCACATAAACTCAAAATTTATCTTAAATATTGAACTTATGAACTTATGTTTTCAAATTAAATGTGCCTGGTGTTTTCGATGTTCGTTGAAAATTACATAAACTCAAAATTAATCTTAAATATTGAACTTATGTTTTCAAATTAAATGTGCCTGGTGTTTACAGCGTTCACGGAAATGAAGAGATCGATAACCAACAACCCATCGTTCCAAATGTGTCCATGGAGTGATTAAAGTATTTGTTCCAAAGAATGTCCAAGGAGAGTTCTATAACAAACAACCCATCGTTCCAAATGTGTCCATGGAGTATTTGTTCCAAAGAATGTCCAGGGAGCGTTCAAAGTAGATGTTTTTAAGTAGGGTCTAGCTTATTCCCAAACAACCTATTGCACCTACAATAAATCAAAATGAGAGACAAAATTTTCATATCACAAGCCAGCTGAACAATCAACAACAGGTGGAAAAGGCTCACAACTAATGTTTGGAATCTTTAACATTTCCCATATTTTTTAGATGGGACGTTCTGATCTCCTCCCATGGTTTTGGTCAAAAGGTTTTTAGATGGTGCGTACACCTTAGTCTTACGACACATTATTATAAGGGTTGATTCTCAAACTGTAACTAGATTGGCATACCGTGTAGTAGCAGTACATCAAATATATTGCCATGGTTGTAAGCTTCTTTTCATTTCAATATAAGTGGAAAAATCATTCATGAAAATTCTTTTTTTATTTTTCAAACATCTTACATATTTTATTTCACAAGCGTTCCTCTATTTTTTCAAACAAATCTTAAAACATTTACTAAGTTTTTTTAGATAGCCCACTCTTGGTCTCCTCCCTTGGTTTTGGTCAAAAGGTTGAACTACCTACATTATAATCTTACAGCTCACTCTTATCAGGGTTGATTCTCAAACTGTAACTAGATGGACATGTCGTCTAGGAGCAGTACATCAAAAATCATTGGAATAGTTGTAAGCCTTTTTTTTTTCATTTCAATATAAGTGGAGAAGAAACACTATTGAAAGCTTATTTGAATTTTCAAAGATCTTGCATGTTTTATTTCACAACCGTTCCGTAATTTTTTCAAATAAATCATTTCAAATAAGATCCCCAATCAAGGATTTAAGCTCGTCTGTAAGGATAGAACAATAATATGTTGCCAGTCTGACAATCATGAAAGACTACCAAAATGGAAATGTACTAGCGAAATTTGAATCAATCACATAATTGGCTCCTCTGATTAGATTGCACGAGGCCTAGAAATATATACAAGAGGTAAAACACTTGTATCTTTCAGTGACGTTGGTGTTCTAGAACAATTAAATGCATTCAACATGTAAACATGATTCTTCAAAACAATGATTGTCCTCCACACCCACGAGTGCATAACAAGAAGTTTTCCTTCCTGTGCTTTAACTTTGACTCTAACCATGCACTCACAAGGAATAATGCCTGAAAGTTGATAGGATCTGAAGTCTGAAGCATTGCCCATCTCCATGACAAATAATATAATATTATACAGGAACAAAAAATTATTAATCTTGCTCCTGGATGAATTGAGATCAAATTTTATGTTGAAAGTGATTCAAAATTTTCCAACGAAAGAAATTACAAGCACATGACAGGACTTTAGGAATGTTAGGCAGTGAGGTGAAATTTTCTGCGCCATATCTATAAGAGGATTCATTGATTTAATTATCCATTATTCCTAGTTCTTAATCATCCAGGACAATGACTCTTGGAGTGGTCGGGAAGCATCCACTTCTATCTTCTTTCCCTTCCATTACCTCAATGTTTTCTCCAACTTTTGGATATGATGTCAATATATCTACAGAGTTTGTATTACAGCATGCTTCCCCACTTTGAAAGCCCCTCAGAGTTGATGCAGTCGCTGTCATTGATGAGAATATACCAACACCTGAATTCCCAGTTCTCTTTGGTGATGCTTTTGAATTAGCCAAGTGTTGTTTGCTATCAGAATTGACCTCGTCACCTGCACCTAATTCATCCTCATGACGCTCTGATTGAACATCAGCATCTTCACCATTGATATGATCCTCACTTTGCATGGATGATTGATTCAAGCCCACAGTGAAATCTACAAAAGCCTGCTGGACTTTGAGAATTTTCCAAACTCCTTCACACAAGCTGTCAAGGGGGCGGAGATTTCTCCTCAAACGAAGTCCAGCTGACTCATTTCCTGTATACGTTTGAAATTATTCTTTCTCATTTTCATTAATCACCTTACACATCTGCAATGCACATGGACTTGAAAGAAGTCAAGCTAACAATATACAAAGTAGATAATTAGAATAGTACATAACCTCTTCTGCAAGTTCAAGTGCCAGAAACACGAATGAACAAGACAGGATAATAAATTCAAAGACTTCATTTGAATTGAATGTGAGCCCCAAGATTAAATAAGAGAGTTAAGATGGAAGTCAAGAAGTGGACCTCGTTGTAAAGTCGAGCTAATTCCAAGCGATTTGACTCATTATCCAAAGCATATGTTGACACCTCTTCTAGATCTGGAATCACAACTTTGGGTCAACTTTCAGTAGAAACACATAAATATCAACCTAAAGTCCCCTCATAGCCAGTCAAGAAAAACAAAATCAGCTCCAAAACCAAAAAAATAAATAAATAAATAAATTCCCAACCACTTACTCCAATGGACTTCACTAAGTAAATTAATAAAAAGTAGCTCCCCTGAATTCTGGCAAGATTAAGAAGGGCACTAACCTAGAGGCGATAGAGCAGGAAAAGCAGAGCTACCAATTTTTTCCTGTGGTTGATTTACAGGGCTTGGTACACGTGAATCTCTAGCCTCTTGCTCAGGTTCTTCATTGATAGACTCAAATTCGTTCTGCTCTGCCTAAAATTGCAAACAGGGAAAAAACAGTTAATATTTTGATTTAGTTCCAGCACATTTTTTGTAAATAATACAATGCTTTCAGTATGGAATACTCAATACAAGTATTATAAGTCTAGTCAAGAATAAATATTAAAAGCACCTGAAGAGAACTTATGACTTGGAAGGTAAAGAATGGGTAACATAGGCACCTACAATTACATAGTAATTTCAAAAAAATGAAAAGCTCCAAAACCAGAACCACTAATATTCAGCAACATGAAAAGTTGGTTTAGTGGCAACCCCCAATAAAATGGTACTAATACAATATATATTTGAAAGATGTTGCTTTCTAATATGCATAATTCACAAAATGCGGAGCAAAAATGAAGCAAGTGAAAAATCAATGGAGTTGATTTTCTTTTAGGTGGTTTCTAGAATTGGATAGAGTCAACCTCTGGTTTTAAGGTGGTCCGACAATACAAGGCTTTCAAGGTTGTTTATATTTTCAAGGATTCATCCCTTGGTTTTTATATGATGACAATTGAAGTTACACCAATGAAATCAAGGATATGATCATGTTTCAAGTGATAGAGAATGTGCTCTTTCTTATGTCAAGGCCCACTTGAGTATAAATTTCTAACAAAAAAATCGGCATCAAGATAAAATACAGGCATCTGCACTGCTACGTTCCCAATATTGGACTACTTTGATTTCAAAAAGTCAACGAGCTTGTGTGTGAACAATACACCAGCAGAAAGTGTCACAATGATGCAAAATGAACATTGGAAACAAGTGATCTTGTCCAACCAAGCACATAAATGACATCAATCATGTTTGGTTGCATGATCATGGGCTAATTTGTTTTTACCTCCTACCCATAACACATCTTTAAGCCTTGGAAAATTAGTGGGTATGATAAATAAAATGTGTAGAACTCATGATACTCACAATTATTGACTCCTTCTGGTATTCAACATTGAGTGCTTTTTCTAGAAGTGATACCCTCTTTCTAATAAACTCAAGGAGCCTCTTTTGTACATATCTTAATTGGGCAAGAAGAATCTCTGAAGATCCAGCTTGAGGTAGTAGGCTTCTCTTCTCAGTTGCCAATGTTGCTACCACTTCACCAACACCTGCAACATCACAAGCACGTTCTATAGAAGGTAACCTCACTTGACCTTCTACCATGCTGCTACAACTATCCTCCTGTATATGGGAACCTTTGTTTTCTATAGCAGAGGAGACTCCAACATTTTTATATAATGGATCTCCCATGGTAGATATATTTAAGGGTGGTAGCTGCAACTCCTTTCGGATGACATGTTGAAACCCAAGATCATTGTCCTCTACAAGAGCATGCCATCTCCCATAACCATGCCTGCAAAAGCATAAGAGAATCATCGATTGTTCAGAGTTCACATATGAAAATAGTGAAACAAGCATGGTTTGTGCATACTTCAGAATAGCTTGTAGCAGCTTGGAATCATGTTCCTCCTTCCAAATTCTAGAGTTCTTTAGTGCAGGAAATTTGTTGTGGATATCAATGGAAAACAATGGTATAACAGGATTTTCTGCTAATAACTTCGCTCGTACATGTCCATAATTAATTTTAGCCTTTAGTGAGAAAATTCCAAGAGGAAAAATTCTCCAATAAGCTGATAGATATACAGGTCAAGATATCACCTTCCATAGAAACTTTCTTTAGGGATCGACCAATAGACACAAAAAATATCATAAGGATTCCAAGAGGAACAATTCTCCAATAAGCTGCTAGATATACAGGTCAAGATATCACCTTCCAGAGAAAATTTCTTTAGGGATCGACCAATAGACACAACAAATATCACAAGGTACAAATGCTTTGTACCTCTATACAGAAACATACCTTGTCTTTTATCAGGTGCAAAATTGCAAGGCAGACAAGAACGTCTTGTATCCGTAGACCTTCTTTGGGTACACCATCTTCAATCACAAATTCAATACAAGATGTCAACTTTCATAATAAAAGAAACAAATACAAAATAATGTAAAAGGTCAACATAATGAAAATCAAAATTCTAAATTATTGAAATACCAGAAAATGTCGGTGAATCAGTTATATCAATACAATGATAGATACCATAGATGCGATATCGTTTCATCAAGAGCAGTGTCATATTCCATCATACGGAGAATGGGATCATGAGTTACTGTATTTGAATCAGAGCAGAGCGTGACCATGTGGCAAGGTCCTAAATCGAAAAAATGTTTTGTCCTATAGTCAATGTGAGAGTGCAGACCTAGAGCAAGGGTCCTGTACTGTAGCCATGTGAATATTTGCACATCACTTCATGAAGATTTGCAGACCAAATTATGTCATTCAAAGAAATTTTCCAGCAGCCCTGAGCCCCTTGATTTTGATAATGGTTATCAGGTGGGACAAATCTTTCTTCTTCTGCACCAGCACAGCAAAGCAAACGACACATTGTGTATTTTCTGACTGCTCACATGCTCATCTTATGAAAAGATTCTACGAGTATATGATCAAGAAAAACCTGAAAATGCACCTGTTCAAAGAAAAAACAAGAGTAAGAAGGAATCTTCTTTAACATGAGTCCTGACCATTCAAATTTCCAAAGTCAACATACACAAGAAACTAGTTTTCTCATCTCAAAACTAACAAGACTTCTATCATGACCCTTGTATAATTATTGATTGTGAGTTCCTTGATGAGTAAGTATTATTTATGAATTGTTGTTGTTCCTATGGGCATCCATATAAGTGAATGGGTGACTTTCAGTTCTCCTGAGCCAAATTTTCTATCAGACCACGAAATAAAAATGTCTTCGGATAACTGAGAAAACTATTTTACATTATTCAATTTTTTCCTAGGTTTAATGATTCATATGTTGTTAAACCAGTATAGCTTCCATTTGAATATGATTTCAAAGTGGTTTTTCTAAATAACTATGGTTAAATCATAGCATGTCGAGTCATGTCATTTATGCCACCTGATGTTACATGGGCATGAAGGGCATGACCAATATTTTACATTCCAACAACCAGGGACATGCTCTTGGGGTTTCTGTCAATTTCTTTCCTGACCATTATGGCAGGTTATTGAGAAAAGGTATTTTAATGTAAATTTTTTATCACCCATGCTCGTTTGACTACATACTCTCTTGGGTATGCCAGTGTCACACATGTTTCTCATCTTGAAACAGATACAGTTTCCAAGAACTAGGGGCATTCTCCTTGGGTCTTTGCCTATTTTATTCCTTTGCCTATTTTCTTTCTAGCCATTATTAACAATTATTCAGAAAAGGCACTTGAATGTGAAAATTGTATCACCTATGCTCGATTGATTACATGATCTCTTGGGTATGCCAGTGTCACACGTGTTTCTCGTCCCAAAAACAAATAAAACTTAGGTCTAATGCTTTCACAGATTCACACATGATACGCATGATACCGAGTATAAATTATCTACCATTAATGAAAAGGTCTAAAGCATGAGATTTTCCGAACCTAAATTTTCCTTATATAAAGATAAATTTGACAAAGCAATTAAATATATTTAGTCAACTCATTGCAAGCCAACAGGAGAGTTACAATATGTGAAGATCTGGCCAGGACCATAGAAGGGGATGATAATGAGGAAAGGTGGTTGACCTCTGGAGTTGTTTTTGAACTAGAAAAGCTCCGGGATCAAATGTAACCCATTTATATCAGGAACCTGCGTTCTGACTGTGGCTTTGGAGGTTTGACTTGGCCACTTAAGATTTTTTTGTCATTGCAGTACAGGTGGCCAGAGGCATTGTCTAAATCACCCCACATGAAAAGATTCTATAGCTGAGAGAATAATAACAACATGGTCTCTGCAACACATGATAACAAATTATAAGAGCAAGGATTGAAGAAACAGGAGAGTTTCAAAGAAACCTCGTAAGATACAGGAACCTGGGAAAAACTAAAAATTGAAACAAAGAAATTCTAGTGGCTGAATTCAAATCTAATTGCAGCTGGGCATCTCTACGGTTGACTACTAAGGAGCCGATTTTCTCTTTTCTTTGTATTTTAAGCTCGAGACTCAAATATAAGTGGGCACATATTAGGCATCATCCATGCTAAGTGCTTATGAATTTTGGACCAATGACAGCCATAAAGAGTTAAAATTGGGTATAGAACCAGTGATGCGGACTACCCATTAAAATTGGGTATAGAACAATATAGGTCTTACAGACTAAACCATATCTAAGGATTCAATAGAAAATCAACTTCAACCAGCACAATAAATCTAGTTTCTGTCACCAATCAAGAAAGCCTTATTTACAATATCTGGAATGTTTAACCTATTCTTTTAGTATTTTCATACAACCAAGAAAAGGGAGAAACCTATCCCTTGATTTTTCCCATCTCTTTTGAGCAAGATTCTCCTATTGCCCCAACCTGATTAGTCTTGAAAAACATCAACAAAATAAGTTCAATCAAATTCTTACAAGGAAATTTTCCACAGGCTCTCACACACAATAAAAAAAAATTTCCCAGAAGCTTTCCACCTAATAGATTCATGGAATTTTCGTGCAAAGCTCATCGTCATGTTTGTACCTCGAGTCAAAATCCAAAACTAAGGTGTTGTACCAGGAAAGATAGATAGCATTTATTTATTGCTTTCTCTAAGCAGCTCAAAATGGAAAGGGCCCTTGATTCCACTGACGCATTCCACCAACCCATTTCAAGGTGTATACCAATTTCATTTATTTGTCGTGCAGCCGATTCTCTCAGTGAATCTCTTATTTATCAAAACAAACCCAATAGCATTGAGGTAGTCTTTCATTCTCGAAGTAACATAATATCAAAAGCTGAGCATAGAACTGTCCCTTCTCATTTGTCTGATCTCAATCACTGTTAATGAGCTGCAAATCGATCACCACCTACAGTTATCGTTACATGACATTTCTAGTAGACTCCATGACCCTTTAACGACCTAGCCGATAAATGATAAACTGTTTGGACTAGTAAGGCTGATAAATGATAAACTGGATTTTGAAAACCCTAGTGCAGAGAGCCCTCAATTTTGAAAACCCTTGTTCTACCCTGAAATTCTACCCTGAAATGCAGCACAAATGAAGAACAAACTGCCAACCCGTGCGCCCTGAAATACAGGGTGAGTGAATTCGAGATTGGGCTTGATTTTCAAGGAATTGAGAGG
Organism: Pinus albicaulis; assembly: GCA_034641835.2. Classification (NCBI taxonomy): domain Eukaryota; kingdom Viridiplantae; phylum Streptophyta; class Pinopsida; order Pinales; family Pinaceae; genus Pinus; species Pinus albicaulis. The sequence goes on from CM076573.1 coordinate 185,546,179, forward strand.
GCGAAACCAGTCCAACATAACGAATCCCATTTCTAGAAATCGGGCGATCTGAATAAAATTTTCCAAACAAACCAGGCGAATCGGGCTTGGAAAGGTTTATCCGCCCTAATTTTTTATGGCTAAAATATAATAATAATTTATTTATTAAATATTTTTTGAGCTAATTTTTTTAACTATTGAGAATGGGTGTAATTTAAAAAATTCGCCCCTTCAAAATTGGAAATCCCTTAAATTTCGCCCATGGGCTAAAATTCGCCCCTAAAATTTTCTATGCAAACAACTATCATCTTGAGAGATGACAGGTACACTTGATAGTTGTGAGGTGTATCAGTGTACCCCACAAATATTCCTAACTCTGTTGTCGGCTCTAGATTTTTCCTTGATTCCTTGGAAATATGACAGTAAACTGATGATCCAAAGATCCTAAAGTGTGACACATCTGGTTTCTTCCCTGAAAAAAATTCTTCTTGTGTACTCATCTCAAGAATCCAATGAGGACTCTTATTCTGCACATATATCATTTTGTTGCATGTTTTGGCCAACAAGTGCAGTGGTAGGCCCTGATCATGCAACATCGGTCGTGAAAATCCTACAATACTTATGTTCTTCCTCTCAGCCACCCCATTCTGTTGTGGGTTATGAGGTATTTTCAACTCCGATTGAATGCCTTCCTTTGCACATACATTTTTAAAATCATTCGACACATATTCACCATTGTTATTGCTCCTGATATCCTTCACTTTCATGCCAGTTTATTTCTCAACAAGTGCTTTAAATTCAACTAATTTGGAGAATGTATGGTCTTCTTTTGCATGAAGAAACTCTAGCACTTACGTGAGAAATCATCTACAAATATAACATAATACATGTCCTTGGTCGTGGAGGCTGTCGAGAAAGGTCCATAGACATCAAAGTGGATCCTTTCAAGGATTGCATGCGCCCTGCTATCCCGATCATTGAAGCTGGATTTTGTGTACTTCCCAAAGGTACACCCTTTTCATGTATTTTTCTACTCTAGTGCTACATTGGGGATGCATATGGTGATTTGCTACATGATCTTCAAATCTCCATGATGAAAATGGCCAAGCCTTCTATGCCATAATTCGCCAAAATCTCGGCTTTGCACCTTCTCTGCATTTGTGCTCAAAGAAGCATAGTTTGCCACATCCAAACTATAGAGTTTCTTAACCCGAACCCTGATTTTATTCACTTGTCCCATGGTGATGTGCCTCAAGAATTCCTTTCATTTGTTGAATATCACATCATAGCCACAGTATTCCAACACTGTGATGAAAACCAATTTCTTCTTTAGACCCGGAACAAACATCACATCCTTGAGCCTAAGAGGGGATCTAGATTCCCTCTGAAAAGTAACTATACGGATAGCGGTCGTGCTATACCTCCCTCATCTCCCATCTTGATGTGCATTTAGAGGTCTTTCTCCTCCAAGTCACAAAAAAATTCTCTGTTTCTCATCATATGGAATGGGGAACCACTATCCATATGCCACACACTACCCATCACTATGCTTTCCATGCATGCAATGAGGGTAAAATCAATCTTGAATTGTGAATCTATAGCTTCATCTGTCGCTCCTCCTGAGGACTTATTTCTCACCTTCTTGTGTGGAAACTTCATGTCATAGTGTCCCAGTTCATGACAGTGAAAGCACTTAATTTTGGATGAGTATTTCTTCTTTCCCCCTTAATCGGAATATCCTTTGGATTGGGATTTCTTCCCTTTCCATTTCTTTGCCTTTCCAACCAAGGAACAATTCTCCTCATCCTCAACCTTGGATGAAGTCCCATCTTTATTTCTTCGCCTTATTTATTCTTGCACTAGATCAAACCATAACCACTCCCAACTTGGTAGTTTCTCTCTACCATTTACGAAATCTTGATAATTGTTCCAACTCTTAGGAAGAACCAAAAGAGCTAGAGCTACCAAATATTCTTCAGGGATAGAACACTGACCCCACCAAGTTCATAACAACATTGTGTAAACATGCTCAGTTATTGAGGAATTGATTCATTATTTTTCATCTTGATACTTCAAAGCTTGTCCTTGAGTGCCATCTTCATGTGGTCACTATTGTTCTCAAAAAAATCTGTCAATGTTTTCGACACCGCAAACAAAGTCTCTTTCCCATGGAGATTTGAGACAATATGATCTCGAACTCCCTCCAATATGATTCTCCTCACTTTAGCCACATCCTTCTTCCATTGAGAAATATCCTGGGCATCAAATGCTAGGGGTTTTGCTACATATGTCTTGATGTATTATAATAGCCCATTGTCATCCAATACTTCCTCCATGAGAATCTTCCACGCCACAAAATTTTTGGGTCCTTCCAAAGCATACTCAATCCTTAGTCTAATGAAATCCATCTTCTCAGTCCTAGATAAATTCTACAACACTGACCTTGAAATTTTAATCTCCTGCAATGAAAACTTCGAATTCTCTTCTCTACTGTGAATCTAGCTTTGATACCATGTATAATTTTAATGTGGATTCAAAATTTCTCATGTAATGTACTAAAACATAAGACTCAAATATACTCTACTCATATGTGGAAGCAAATTCACGACTGATAACACATATAAAAAACATACATCATGATTCAACACACATACACATAGATTTATCTAGGGAAAATCAACTGCTCAAAACCCCTTCCTATCTGTATTGCATTAATCAAAGAATCTGGATCAATACAATATGCTTGCTCAAGCTTGAGCACAACCTGCACAAGTATATTCTATCCTCTGCTTAAGTGACTGACTTTGGCCAACACTTAGCCAATTTTCCTATCCTTGAAGCTCTTATTTCCTTACGTTGTTTGATGGGTAATTATACCCCTATTAATTATGGAAATAGCTCATTGAGAATTGCGCAATTCTATTAGGCCCTTCTTTGATTGCATGCACCACCTGTACAATTTGGAAAATGCTACAACTGATAGCACACTTCCCTTGAACTCCAATCTCAACTGGGTAGCTTGAATTTCATGCATGCATGAGTTAATTTAGGCCGATTTATTAACTAAATGGTTAAACACTAAAGCTGCACCCCATTGTTAGACCTCCCACTAGTTCCTCCAACAGTTGGAACTAGTTTAATTAACCTTAACTTAATTTAACTAAATTAAATTGTTACAACTGAAATTAACTCAACCTATGCTCCTAAAATTTAGGAATCATTGTACACAACTCAAGCTAAGCCCACAACTTGAATTAAATAAGCTAACTGAGTGATAACAACTCAACTAACTCATTCAAGTTGTCTTGTGATGTGTAATTTCGATTCTATCCTAATTTAATTAAAGGGAAAATTAAATTAGGAATTTCTTGCTACATTTTCAACTGATAGGGTAGGGAGTATTTCCTTTAACCTTGAGGTTGTAGGTTATAAATTTATTTGGGATAAACTCAATCTTCCTCCATAACTCTCTAGAAATACTACAACCCCACTCCTCACATCCATATTAAATAACAAGGGTGATGATATTGTCAAAGAGGAACTGTTTTTTACTCCATTCCCTAATATTCATCGACTTACAACAGTTTTCAAGCCTATAATAAGTTTTCCAACCTCTAATTATCCTTTTCTCAATGCTGTAATTCCAATTGAGCTGATGAAGAATGTTGATTCCCATATATTTGTATGAAGAAACTTTCTCCAAGTAGGTATTATCATGAATGAAATCATCATGGTTGATATTTTTGGATGAAATACTTAGCCAAAATTTTGAGCCTCCAAGCCCCTATTTCCTTGTGTTGTTCCTCAAGGAAATTAGCCCCTATTAAATAGGAAATTCCTTGATCTATACTACACAATTGCTTTAGGTCCTTCCTCTGACTGCATGCACCATTTGTACACATTGGCCCTATGCTACAACTGATAGTACACTGCCTTAGAAACTCCATCTCAACTGGGTAACTAAAATTATATGCATGCATGAGCTAATTTAGGTTGATTGATTAGTTATCTGGATGATCAATGAGTGTGATTGAAGTTACACTGCACAACTTGACCTTCCACTAGTTTCTCCAACAATTGGAACTAGTTTAACTGACCATAAATCAATTTAACTGAATTACAACTGAAATTAACTCAACCTAGGCTCCTAGAATTTAGGAATCACTACATACAATTGAACTTCATGGCCTTAACTTGAATTAACTGAGCTAGACTCCTATTTTTTAGGAATCAACACAAGAAAATTGAACTTGAACTCATTAACTTGAATTCAATATTCTTAACTAAGTGAAAAGAGCCATGTCACCTTAGTTAACTCCTCCAAGTTGTTTGCTAATGTGGAATTTTGAATTTCCTCAATTTTAATTAAGGAAAAATCAAAATTGCGCCTTTCTTGCTACATTTTCAACAGGTTGTAGTAAAACCGTGGTAGATCTTACCAATGTTATTAATATATGTTAATAAATCTAAATTCCTATTTATATATTTTAAGAAGAGATTAATTTTACTTCTGTCAAAACGAATGTGCATTTGACTCTCACGATTCTCTTACATATGGCTGTTGTGAATGTCAAGGTTTAGAGTTAAGGTTAGAGGTATATGGTCAAAATCAGGCTTGTGGTTGTGTAGGAGGTCAAAATTTACAATACAGTTGAGAACAAGGATATAAAATATCACATAATCCACAACAATACTGCTAAACCCATGAATACAAGTCATCTGGATGGAGGTTGGCCACTTATTAATTCCATTACAAATTATTAGGTCTTAAGAACTAAAAAGCTTGATTAGCTTAGTACCAAATAAGTTCTCGGTAATGTATTCATAATTTCTTTTGAATATACTAGCTAAGTCAAGGTCCTCATCTAACCACAAGGGATTAGGGTGATAGTTATTGCTTAGGAGAGTAGCTTGGTTAGTAGCAGTTCTAGCATTGAATTCCCCTAACAAGAGGATATTACTTTCATTCCTTACGCTATGAATTTCCTATTCTAAGGTATTGAAGGGGTGGTGCTTATCCAAGTTGTTTTCCTTAGAGGAGGTTGAGTTGATAGGATAAATTTAACAAATTGTGAGATAAATACTATTGATATTACCATAAGAAAATTTGATCCAAATGTACTGATTGAGGAGGGTGATATTTTGAAGTTAAATGTGAAGAAAAATATTACTTTTTATATAACAAGTTATTCCACCAAAACCTCTACCAGATGATTTATTGTTCCAAGGCGACTAAAGAATAAATCCATATATGTGGGGGGCCTTAGATTCACCATGATTCCAAGTTTCAACTAAGAAAAATAGATCAATATCACTTGGGATCCAACTTAACATAAGACCTTTATGCCATTGAAACCCACGATAGTTCTAGAAGAGGATTTGAAGTGTTCCCAATTCCTATTTATCACTCTTAATTTGGTCTCTATCTCTAATAATAACTTTGATATTTCTAATGATTGCCCATTTTCCTTCCTTTTTTACCTCCTTTACCTTTTGAACATATTTCCTTAGTTCAACTTGGACTTTTGGAATAAGATCCTCATTTATAAATATTCTTAATCATTTTAGACTTGGATATTTACTAGGTATATCTAATTTATGGTCATTGGGTAAAAATGTGAAGTTGGGTTACACTTTTTGCCCTTTTTTGAGAAAAAAATCTCATTTTTTTTCTGTTCTTCAACTTTCTACAAGCCAAAACAATTTTTTTGTTTAGAATTTCATTTTGCGATAAAAATAAAAGTTGTCAGAAATTTTATTAGCTTTCTATTACTTATTTTTTGGAACTTTTTTATACACATTTGATATGTCAACTTAACGTTTCTTTGAGTGTGTGTTTTTTAACAATCAAAGGATTCATAAGAAGTCATGCTAATATGCACTGTTGTATTCTTTGAAACTTTGTGTTTTTGAGAAACAAAATGTGTTACAACAATCTAGACAGAGTCTGCTTCGGTTTCGTTATATTTACAAAGCCAACTGATGCATATCATAATTACTAGAATTTTTTGAACTGGTCCAATATGAAAAAACTGCATATTTTGAATATTTTTCGCGACACACGAAATTTCTTAACATATAAGTTATAAACTAAAAATATAAAAACTACCTATTACAGACGACGGACAAATGTAATGCACCATAATTTTTTCAATTTTTTTTACAGTGTATTTTGGAAGATACAGAATTATGATTCCACTAAATCATAATGACCTTCAGAAATTGTTTGCACCCATTTTATTACAAAATTAATTAAAATTAGTAAATGTTTATGAAATTCCATAAAAGTCATATTTCCTGAAAGTAGATTGAATTCTGAAAATGCCTGTCTTGGTTCCGATAGTTAATTCATATTGATTCATGGAGTTTAATAAGTCCAAAGTTGAAGATATGTATTCAGATCTTGGTTCTGCATAATTACAGACGTGTTAGTTCGGTCAAACACTTAAAAAAACTTCGACCGAATTGTTTTTTGCATCGACAACCCGTCAAGTCTAATGACATAAAAGTTTAGCCGAACTTTTACCTGACTTTCCGTTAGCCAGTAAATACAACGAAACCCCTCCAAAAAAAACATTTCACGGCAATATAAATTGACGTAAAAGCATTCATTATTTTCGTATAATTTCGCACATTTGGTCTGATTTTACAAAGGTCTTAGTCTGATTTTGCAAAGAATTGTTTTGGGTTTAAGGAATTTTCTTGGAGGTACATTCAAAGGACATTTTTGTAAAGGATTGTTTTGGGTTTAAGGAATTTTCTTGGAGGTACATTCAAAGGACATTTTTGCGAAGGATTTTTTTGAGTTTAAGGACTTTTCTTGGAGGTACATTCAAAGGACATTTCTTGGAGGTATGTGATAAATTTTTTGGATGTTTTTTGGGCTTCATTTTTTTTTAAACTATTTTGTTTTTAGAGGATTTGGGCCATTGTTTTTAGAGGTTTTGGGCTTAATTTTCAAAGGACTCTTTTTAGGCTTAATTTCGAAAGGACTCTTTTTAAGCTTAATATTCAAAGGAAATTTTTTGGAGGCATTTTTTAAAGTGATAAATTTTTAGAGGCTTTTTTGAAGTATTTTTCAAAGTGGCATTTTTTAAGAAGTTGGAATTAATTTTCAATGGACATTTTTTGGAGGTATTTTTTGAAGTGACATTTTTTAGAGTACGTGTTTTGGGTTGAAGTAAATCTTTTATAATGATTTTTTAAAATGAGTTTTTGTCTAACTTTTTAAATGAAATTTTTTTGTAGGACTTGGAAGGAAATATTTTGAGCTTCGTTTCATTTTTATAAGACATTTTTTTCTCAGATTTTTTGAAGTGTTTTGGATTGAAGTATGTATTTTTTGAAAAAATTTGAAAATGATTTTTTTTAAATTAAATCTTTTGTGATGTTTTTTTTAATTGAGTTTTTGTCTAAATTTTTGAAGGATTTTTTTTGAACTTCATACTCGATTTATTTTTCTAATTTGGACTAATCTATTAATATGGAACATAGTTTACAAAGTGAGACTTACCTCCAGAACTTCATAACTATCCAATTCTGGAGGGAGTCTTGGGAAAAAAATAAAAAAAGAGACCGCCCCTATCGGCGAAACCGGCCCAAAAAATGCTGCCCATAGATGGGAAACCAGCTATCAAAGAGTTATACAAAAATACTGCTTTTACATCCAACTTGTCCCAAAAATACAAAAAAGCATTAAAATAGACCAAAACAAGGTAAGGAGACCTGTCAAAGCCATGGATGCCCATTAGGCTAGATGTCGAGTTGCGTTGGAGGAGGCTCCTCCACTATGGGACATCTGTACTCATCATGAGAATCATCATCGTCTCCCTTGGAATGTTGAGCAGTGTGCTCATGAGAGGAAGTTGAGCGACCTTTCTTCAGCTGCTTGTCCGAATGTGTAGAACTCCCGCTACCATTGCTCGCATTGCTAGAGGACTGCGAACCAAATTTGACGGGTAGGGTATCAGATTTCCTAGAAACCTAAGGAGGATCCATGGAGATGGTGGATTTCCTTATGCGCTTTCTGGAGCCTGAGCCAGTGTCGCTGCGCTGCACCTCCTGAAACACAACATAAATAGTAGTAGTGATTCTTGGATTGTCCAAGATGCTATCAAAGTGGAATTGAGCCACATTGTCAACCGAAGGCATGGTGCTGCGATCTTCGTGGATGGAAAGAGGCGGGTGAGAGTCAACACCTCTGTCACTACCTCGCCTACACCTCATATGGTGTCATCTCGGCATGCTAGGGATGGAGGGCGAATGAAGAGACTGGGAGGGCGAACAGGAGGGTGAGTGCGGGAGATGGGAAGGCGAGCATGGAAAATTCACACAATGGCAAGACCGCTTAAATTCTGCACTGGAGGGATGGTGAGTGTAGAGGATACGTGTGGGGCGAACAGTGCAATGAGCATACCGAGGGCTATCAATGATGTATGACTGGTTGGCGAGCCGAAGACGGAGATGGATCAGTGAATCAGTGGAGCTCAAGAGCCGAGCAGAGGTGAAAGACAAAGACAAATAATGTCGGGCAAAAGAAGCAGTTATGGAGGTGGGACGCGGCTCCATTGAAGGATGGGCCGAGCAAGTTTCAGAGCCAGAGTTAATGTGGAGTGTGGGAGTGTTGAATGCTGAACATGCCTCGAAAAGAAGATTTATTTCCATGGTACAGTCCTTCGGGGTGGCTAAGTGGCCTGACCAAGTGTCAAGACTTGGGCCAGCCACCGCTACATTCTCATAACTCACCCGCATCTGGGAGTGGAATATCATTATGCACCAGATGAGTGCAGTCGCGGATGAGAGTGGCATCATTAGTACTGGTTAGAGGACCCTTGAAGAGGATAAGATTCTGCTCAACTCCCTTGTTTGCCAAGCGGTCCGCTACCTTATTTGCAGAGCAGCGAACATGCTTAAAGGAGATAGCGTGGAAAACTTTGAGCCATTGCTTGATTTGTTCTAATCTAGTCAAGAGACACCAACTTGTTGACACTTTGGAATTAGGGGTGCCCAGTTGGAGATGCGTGGCAGCATTGATGAGGATCTGTGAGTCTCCTTCTACTTCCAGGGGGAAGAAATTATTTTCCTCTGCTATAAGGAGACCCTGCCATAAACCTTCCAATTTAGCTGAATTATTGGAGTCCCATCCAATAGAGCCATAGTATATTCTGAGAGGGTTACCTTCCGCATCCTGAAAAATGCCTCCAAAACCTGCAGCGCCAGGATTGCCTTTGGAGGCTCCGTCAAAGTTCATCTTAATGATGTTGTTGATGGGAGGGATCCAAGAACAAGGAGAATCAGGATGGTTGGAAGGGGCAGGGGAGTGGAGGGGGAGATTGGGAATGGAGAGATGGAAGTTTTCCCATATGATGCTTTCAGGAGGAGTAGTGGGAATGTTAGAGTCCTGCCAGGGTTGGAGAGTAAGAGTTTCCTGAAGGTTGATGCAAAGGTTGGTCCAAAAGATATCAGGGGGAGTAATTTCATCTTTGAAGATTCATTTATTCCTTTATTTCTAGACAGTCTAGAGAATAAAGCCAGGGAGAAGAGACCAAAGAGTATTGAGCAGGTTATAATTGAAGGGTTCATTGGGCCAATGTCGTATGGTATTTATGACATATCCTTTAATTCTTCTCATTCTTCTGCAACAGATGTCTATTTTTTCCCACAAGAAATTAGCTATGTTGCAGCTGTCAAAGAGATGAGGAATGTATTCTGCATGCTTAGAGAAATTGGGACATCTTGAGGGCCCAATGAATCCCCTTTTGAGGAGATTATCCCAAGTAAGAATCCATTTCTTGCTTAGGAGCTAGAGGAAAGTAAATATTTTGGGGCATATGCCTGGCTGCCATATTTGAGTCCAGATTTTGTCCGTATGTGCATGCGCTGAAGGAAAAAGCAGATGATAGGCCTCTTTGGTGGTGAAGGATCTGCGAGGTGTGTAGCCCCACCATAGCCTGTCTTCTTGAGTTGCAAATCGAATTTTTCTATGGTTGAGCTCTTTGTCAATTTCCTCATAAGTTTCATCTTGCCAATTTGCTTGCCATTGGGCTGCCGGAATCCATTGTTGCGCCGAGAGGCGCATCTACAGCCCTGTATGACCCCGATGTCAGGTGGGTCATGTCCTCATACAAAATGTCGGCTTAAGTTTTAAATTAAAAAAATAAAAAATAAAAAAATTTGCATTTTTCTAGAACATATATCAATTTCTAATACAATTATGTATTATTTATATAATTTGAATGGATAGTAAATTATATACGTGGATTTGAATGGATCATAAATTTACCTTTAACAAAAAAAATGACCACATTGAATTTCCAATTAAGTAAAATTTTAAACATATTTACTCTTTACTAAAGTCAATACCATTTCCTAAATCAAAGGAAAAGAGTTAATTCAACACAAACAATCAAAATCCAAAATATTTTAATATTTTTTTTAATTAAATATTTGTAAAATGAATTTATACTTACTCCAGAGCTATGGTAAATAAATAAAAAAATATATAAACTAGATGTATGGTAAATAAATAAAAATTATTTTTATATTTATTCCATAAACCCTTTTATATTTAAAAAAACTTTAAAAAGAGGTTTTATTTAGATGAAGCCTATGGGACGAATACCATGGGACAAATTAATATTGATACCATGGGCCAAATACCACGGGTAAATAAATAAATATAAAAGAGGTATAAACAAGTATGATAAATAAATAAATAAATATAAAATAGATATAAAGAGGTATGGTAAATAAATAAATATAAAAGAGGCATAAAGAGGTAAGGTAAATAAATAAAAATATATCAAATATGATTATAAATAAAAATCTAATTATATAACAAGCCTATGGGCCAAATACCATAGTAAAGAAAAGGGGTATGATAAATAAATATAAATATAAATAAACTAGAGGTATGGTAAGTAAATAAAACCTCTTTTCATATTTACTCCATAATCTGCTTTATATTTAAGGATATTTATGTTCATTAGTTTACATAACTAAGAAGAAATAGAGAGAGAGAGTGATAAGGGAGAGATGGAGAGAGAGTGTGTATGTTTAGGGGTGAGATAAAGAGACAAAGTAAGATGTATAGAAAGAAGGGGGGAGAGAAGAAGTGAGAAGGAGAGAGGGAGGGATATAGTAATGTAGTTGGAGAGAGAGAGGGGTGGAAAGAGAGAGAGAGAAAGGGATGGGGGAAGAGAGAGGATTATAGAGAGAGAGAGAGAGAGATATGGGGGAAGAGAGAGGATTGGAGGGAAAAGAGAGAGAGAGAGGTGGGAGAGAAAGGGAGAGAGAGGAAGGATGAGAGAGAGGAGGATAGTGATGGGGGAAGAGAGAGTATTGGAGAGAGAGAGAGAGATAGAGAGAGAGAGATCAGGGAAGAGAGAGGGATTTAGGGGGGAGAGAGAGAGAGGAAGGACGGGAGAGAGGACTTGAGAGAGAGGAGGAGAGAGGGATCGATAAGAGAAATGGAGTTGGAGGGGGAGAGATGTAGGAAATAAGAAATATAGAGAGTGAGAAGTGGAGAGAGAGAAGGAGTGACAAGGGAGAGACAGAGAGAGAGCGTGTATGTTTGGGGCTGAGATAAAGAGACAAATAAGGAGGGATGGAGATAGGGGGGAGAAGGAGATATAAGGAGAGATGGAGGGATATAGTAACATAGTTGGTGGGTAAAGAGAGAGAGAGAGGGAGAGAGATATGGGAGAGAAAGGGAAAGAGAGGAAGGAAGAGAGAGGATGTGAGAGAGTGGAGAGAGGGAGGGAAAGAGAGATGGACTTGGAGGGGGAGGAGGAGAGAGGTAAGAAGAAAGAAATAGAGAGAGAAAGGTGGAGAGAGAGAGAGTGAGTGAGTGATAAGGAAGACAGAGAGAGAGGGAGAGAGGGGGGAGATAGAGCTATAGATGGAAGGTGAAGAGAGGGAAGAAGAGAGAGATGGGGAGAGGAGGGGATTGACAAAGAGATTGATATATATGGATTGCGAGAGTGTGTGTGTTTAGCGGTGTGAGATAGAGAGACATAAAAGAAGAGATGGAGGGGGATATATATATGGATGGAGGGTGGAGAGAGGGAAGAATATTTCTCACACTAGATGGATTGATATAAGTGGAGATGGTGATTTATAATCCTATTTGATTATTTGCACTATATGCATTGATTTTAGTGTAGATATTTAGTTCTAATGATATTTGATTACTTGCAATAGATGCATTGATTTCAATGTAGGTGGTGATTTCTAATACAATTTGATTGCTTGCACTAAATTTGTTGATTTCAATTTAGATGTCAATTTATAATTATATTTGATTACTTGCACTAGATGAATTGGTTTCAATGTAGATGATTTCTAATCCTATTTGATTGTTCGTACCAAATTCATTGATTTCATGTAGATGGCGATTTCTAATCCTATTTGATTTATTTGAGTAAATGCATTGATTTCAGTGTAGATGTTGGTTTCTAGAGAGAGAGAGAGAGAGAGAGAGTGATAAGGAAGATGGAGAGAGAGGGAGAGAGGAAAAAAGGAGGAAAGAGAGATATTAATGGGGGAGAGGGAGAGAAGGGGAAGATAGAGATATAGATGGAAGGTGAAGAGAGAGAAGACGACAGAGATGGGGAGAGGGGGTGATTCAAAAAGAGATTGATATATATGGAGTATGAGAGCGCGTGTGTTTAGGGGGGTGAGATAAAGAGACAAAAAAGAATAGATGGAGAGGGATATAGATATGGATGGAGGGTGGAGAGAGGGAGGAATATTTCTCGCACTAGATGGATTGATATAAGTGGAGATGGTGATTTCTAATCCTATTTGATTATTTGCACTAGATGCATCGATTTTAGTGTAGATATTTATTTATAATGATATTTGATTACTTGCACTAGATGCATTGATTTCAGTGTAGGTGGTGATTTCTAATACAATTTGATTGCTTGCACTGAATGTGTTGATTTCAATTTAGATGTCGATTTATAATTATATTTGATTACTTGCACTAGATGAATTAATTTCAAAGTAGATGATTTCTAATCCTATTTGATTGTTTGCACTAAATGCATTGATTTCAGTGTAGATGGTGATTTCTAATCCTATTTGTTTTCTTTGAGTAAATGCATTGATTTCAATGTAGATGTTGGTTCCTAGAGAGAGAGAGAGAGTGAGAGATAAGGAAGATGGAGAGAGAGAGAGAGAGGACAAAAGGAGGAAAGAGAGATATTAGCGGGGGAGAGGGAGAGAAGGGGAAGAAAGGGAAGAGAGAGATGGGGAGAGAGGGTGATCGACCAAGAGAATGATATATATGGAGTGCAAGAGCTTGTGTGTTTAGGGGGGTGAGATAGAGACAAAAAAAAAGAGATGGAAGGGGATATAGATATGGATGGAGGGTGGAGAGAGGGAAGAATATTTCTTGCACTAGATGGATTGATTTAAGTGGAGATGGTGATTTATAATCCTATTTGATTATTTGCACTAGATGTATCGATTTTAGTGTAGATATTTATTTCTAATGATATATGATTACTTGCACTAGATGCATTGATTTCAGTGTAGGTGATGATTCCTAATACTATTTGATTGCTTGCACTGGATGTGTTGATTTCAATTTAGACGTCGATTTATAATTATATTTGATTGCTTGCACTAGATGTATTGATTTCAATGTAGATTATTCCTAATACTATTTGATTGTTTGCGCTAAATGCATTGATTTCAGCGTAGATGGCGATTTCTAATCCTATTTGATTGCTTTGAGTAAATGCATTGATTTCAGTGTAGATGTTGGTTTCTAATCTTATTTGATTGATTGCATTAGGTGTATTGATTTCAATGTAGAAGTTATTTTCTAATCTTATTTGATTGCTTGCATTAAATGCATTGATTTCAATGTATATGTTGATTTATGATTTGATGTAATTGGATATATGAGGGTACATTAATATTAAAGTGATTGGATTAACAATATGCATTGATTTTAGTGTAAGCACAAAAAGTTATTAACAATGTAGATTGATTTTTGTGTTATAGTAATTTAAGCTATTAATATTGGAGAGCAAGAGAGACAAGGTATCATGTTTACTACAACAGATCGAGCTAAAGATTTAAATGGTTTAAGATTTAAATTTTCTTTTTCATATAATCGATATGAAAAGATAACAAAACTAACAAGGGAGGAAATAAGAATAGTAGAAGAAAATAGTTTGAGATTGATTGTAACATGAGTACGTTCTTATTATTCACATTTTCTATCTTTCAACACTATTATTGTCACTTTGCATTTAAAAAAAATATTTCATCATTTTTCATCATTATGGTTATTAACAATAATTATCATCTCAACGAACTGAAGTAACTAAAAAAATTTAAAATTAAAATGACCAAGTTAATCTCGGAAATATTTAGCATATTTAAAATGATTATATTAATATTTGTTGTATTTACACATTACTGATAAAATTAATCATATCTTTGATAGATTTTCCTTGGCAGCACACGACTGAAACCAACCTAGATCCATCTTACATCTCAAAAATATACAAAAATTTTAATAATCTGAAAAATGTGACATTGATGCCTCCGACTAGAACCAGCCTAGATCCATCTAACTCTGGATCTATCATGTGCCGAGAGGGATCAAATCTCTCGAGGTGCAAACCTTTCCTCAAGTTTTGCACTCAAAAAATAGGTTTGCACCTCGAGAGATTTGATCGCTCTCGGCGCATGATAGATCCAGAGTTAGATGGATCTAGGCTGGTCAATAGCCTAAACTAGGGTATTGTTGCCAGAAGCAGTTGACTTGATTATTCTCTATGCTTTGAATAATATCTTGCCATTTAGGTTTTTGGAAAAGGTTCGCCAACTTTGGCAATTGCTACCAATAATCTTCCCAAAGACAGGCAGATTTGCCAGAATTAATCTCCCAAAAGCTATGCGCCTGAATGAAGGCATTATGTTGTTTGGAAGAGTTGCAAATGAGAGAGCTAGAGATATCTGAGGAGAGTTTGATGAGATCTGCTGGTGGTCTATCATTGGTGTATCTGGCAGCTCAGAGTCGAGCCCATGGGGAATGAGGTTTAGAAAGCCACTGCCACCATATTCACGCTCCCATTGTGGCATTACTGTGTTGGGGATCCCTTATTCCTAATCCTCCTTCAGACTTTGGTACACAAACATCTGTCCATTTCACAAGGGCCCAATTTCTATTCATCCCTCTAGAACCCCAAAGGAAATAGTGTTGAATATTTTTGATATGTTTTAGAACCCATTTGGGGGCAGCCAGTACAGAAAAAGGATACAAAGGCATGGATTGAAGGACAAATTTGATTAGGACTAGTCTGCTAGCAATGTTGAGCTATCTATAAGTCCAGGAAGAGAGGTGAGCCTTAAGCTTGTCAAGAAGCTCTTTCCAGGAGGAGTGTTTGATTGTTGATTCAATGAGCAGGGCTCCGAGGTACTTGGAAGGAAGAGCAGCAATGGAAAACCCCAGGAGTCTAGAAATGTTGCATTGGGTGATAGTTGGAGTATTGAAGAAGAAGATTTGGAATTTTCTAGCGTTAATGGTGGTGTCTGAGGCTTCAGAGAAGGTGTCCAGCAGGGATTTGAGAGAGCCTACTTCTTGTACATAGTTCTTGTACATAGGGATGACCAAAAAGCATATTATCGTCAAAAAAATTTTGATGGGTGATGGGCTGATTATCATGAAGGGAAAGACCCATGAGAGTGTTTTTGGAGGCTGCATGATGAATGAGATGGCCAAGCCCTTCTGCCATGAGGACAAAGATGAAAGGGAGAGAGGATCCCCTTGACGAATACCACGGGTAGAAGAAAAGGGAGTGGAAGGAGTACCATTGAGTAGGATGGAGAACCTAGGGGTGGAGATGAGATGCATGGTCAATCTAGTCCAGGTAGGACAGAATCCAAAAGCAAGAAGCATTTGATTGATGTATTCCCATCTTAGTTTATCAAATTATTTGGAAAGATCCAGTTTTAAAAGAATACCTTCCCTCTTGAGGTGCTTCAATGAATGGATCACTTCATGAGTGAGAATGATCCCATCAAGTATTTGACGTCCTTCAACATAGCCAGTATGTACCGGAGAGATTAGCAATGGGAGAAGAGGTTTGAGTTTGTTGGCGATGACTTTGGAGATGAGTTTGTATATTACGTTGCATAAAGAAATGGGCCTATACTTTTCCGGGGTGCTCGAATTCTCCTCTTTGGGAATGAGGGCAAGGAAGGTTGTATTAAGAGACAAAATAATCTAGTGCAGAGTCCTTGATTCTTCAACTAAATCCCAAACTTCCAATTTGATCTGCTCCCAGAAGAAGTGAAAAAAGTTTGTTGTGAAACCATCAGGGCCTGGGAATTTTCCATCTTTGAGTTGAGCCATTGCCTGCTTGACTTCCTGAAGAGAGACAGGTTCGAGTAGCATAAAGTTATGTTCCTTGGTGATTAGCCTTGGAATGTGTTGAGTTATCCTGTTTATGGCTTGCGTCCGACTCCCTGTGGGCTCCTAAAGAATGCATTGGAAATATTTGAGGAATTATTTTTCTATGTCAGGCTCATGTTCCTCAAGTCGATCCCCTTGGCTATTATTGAGAAAGGCGATGTTATTGTGCATGCGTCTTTGTATGGTGGATCGATGGAAGGATCTAGTATTATTCTCCCCCTCTTTAGGCCAGCGGATCCTCGAATTTTGACGCCAAAGGATTTCCTCTTGTTGACACCGCTCATCCAGTTTTGTGAGGAGACTTCTTTCCTAGGCTACGTAGGCATCTGATCTGCCTTCTTTGATAATGCATTCCTGTAACTCACAAATTTTTTGTTCGAGTTCCTTCTGATGTTTGAAGATGTTCCCAAAGTTGGTATGATTCCACTTTTTGAGTTTGAATTTGAGGTGTTTTAGCTTCTGCTGAAACTGGAACATTTTGGAGCCTTCAAGAGGGCAGAAGCTATTCCAAAACGTGGTTACCATCTCTTTGAAATCCGAGTGGGCAAGCCAGAAGGATTCAAAAAGGAATGGTCATTTGTTAGCTATTCCAGGACGAGACAATTGCAGGAGGATTGGACAATGATCAAATCCAACCAAGGGAAAAATTGAAGAGTGAAAGTCTTCCCCCAGGTGGATAGCATTGTCTGAGATGAGGAAGCGATCTAGTCTAGAGGTGATTTTTTGTGAGCCGCCTCTCTTGTTGGTCCATGTATGAATACCATTAGAGAAAGAAAGATCAATCAGCCAGTTGTCTTGTATGAAATATTTGAAGCTAGTGCTATCCGTCTCAAGCAGAGTTCTGCCTCCCACTTTTTCCTCTAATTTGGTGAACATGTTGAAGTCTTCACCATATATCCAGAGAGGATGGCGTCTAGAGGAGTTGAGGACGGCTATAGAGTTAAGCAGGGAATTTTTTTGCAGAGGGTCTTGAGGGAAATAGACATTAGTAAGGTGCCCATGTGAAATGGAGCCTACCAAGTGGAAGGTAGCTTGGATGAAATTGTGGGAAGCATGAAAGTCAGACAGAGAAACGATTTGGGGATTCCAGACTATGGCTAACCCTCCTGAGGCTCCAGAGGCATCAAAAACCACTGATCTACAACCCAACCATGACTTGGTGAGGATAGAATCCAAAGCATTGCTGTTACATTTGGTTTCCTGAAGAAAGACTATTATAGGCTTGTTTTGCTAAATCATATTTTTAATCATTCGATTTTTGGAGGGGCTATTTAGCCCTCTTATGTTCCAAGAGATTAGATTCATTAGGAACTATGGGAGATCGACCGATAGAACTTTGTCAACTTGGGATATCTCCCAAATTCAACAAGAATTTCTCCTATTATGATTGTTCTTTGTAGATCTGACTTACACCCTCTCTTCTTTGACTCTTTGATTATCTTTTTCCCATCCCAGTGGCTTCCCACTTGAATTCCTAATGAGTTACTTTGCTGTGCACAGAAGAGAGCAACTTCGAGGTTGTTGATTTGCCTGAGGGGAATCTTGTCGAAATCCTTTTGATGGAAAGTGAGCTCCAGGGCCAGGATGTACAGATCACCCAGATCAATGCTCTCTGGTTCCTCTTCCATATGAGTAGGAATGTTATTTTCCTATTTGATATCTTTTTTCTATGAGGCTGAGGGGGGATTTCCATCCATATCCATCTGAGAGCTTCTGAGCACAATTTCTTTGTCCCTGTTATTCAGGGAGGTGGATGCTTGGGGTATCGAAGGAGAGTGGGGGGTGGGTTTCTTTTGAGGCATGACCTTGGGGTCAAGAACATCAGTGATGGGGCTATCTGAAGAGGGTTGCGAGCAGTTTCCTTCCAAGGTTGGATGGGTGGCTAGGATTTCAAAGCTATTGCTGGTGAAAGGATTGGTTGGTACTTTGGGAGCAGTTGAGGGCTTTTTGGTGTGCTTTTTTTGGTTGGGAACTTTGGTGAAGCCTTCTACATTAGTGCTTTCAGAAGTTGGGGTGGATTTGGGAGGGGTATTTAAAGGGAAATATCTGAAAATATGGCCATGTTCATGGAAATTTCTGCATCGAAAGGGTACATGTTCATAATATATTGTTTGGATCCATTCAAATTCATCATGGAAAAGACTTACCGAGTCAGTGAGGGCTTTGGCTAGATGCATGTAGACGCAGATCCTCGCATATGAGGTATATCGTCTGAGCTTGGTTTCTTCAGTGATTTTGATGAACTCCCCTAATCCATTGCCAATAACTTTAAGGGTTTGCTCATCCCAGTATTCCAGGGGTAAAGAATACATTCGGATCCAGACTAGTGCCCAATTGAAGTCTTCCTTATCTAGATTGAATCTTTCAATCCAGTCTTTGAGGTATAGGCCTGCAGAATTGAAAAAATACGGGCCTCCATCAAAAATACGGTTTCTGTCCTCCAAAAATTTGAATATGGCTGTGAATAATCCTTTTGTACCCTACTGCAAGGTAAAATGTCCTTTAGGTTTCCATTTTGAAGTGATTCATCCCTGTAGCGCTTTTTCTGTCACCCAGAAGCCTATAAACTTGCCGATGAGGGCATGATCCTTCATGTACTGAATGTGCCCATTGATCCGATGTCTTGGAAGATCTATTTTGATGCAATATGCTACTATTGGAATGCAAGTAGCAGAGAAGACTTTCTGTTGCACATCTAAGGCTGTCTAAGATTCCATCTTGTCTTTTTGCGCGTCATTTGTGTTTACCTGCGCTCCTATTGTGTCAGGGGTTGGTATTTGATCAATAGCATCTAGAATGGTTGTGTCAGATGGGGGGAGGTTCCCGCCCCTCCCAAAGGAGTTTCCATGGTATGGTATTAGAAGTGGACGTTGAAGGGGCACAGCTGTGTTAGACCAAGGCCGTCGGGAGAGCAAAAAAGAGCTCTATCGACTCCGTTGCAGGGTTGTAGAAACCCTAAGGATCCATGGGGGAGGCTGCCCAGCTCCACTCTCCAATATTTTCATATATTGTAAAATATGAACTTCATACTCTATTATCATGGGAAATCGAAGGAATTGCACGAGAAAATATGATCGAAAAAGATACCTCGAGGAACGTAGAGAAGAGACGATAGAATCTCACAAAAGAAAGAGAGAAGCACTCTTAATTATTGAAAGGGAAAATCAACCTCAACTAGAAGTTGAAGTAGGTATGTAAATGTAAATATGATGAATTTGGTATTTAAAATTTTCCTAGTGTAAAATGTGAAGCTTAATTTTTATTTGATGAACTAATTTGAAAAATATTTTGCAATGTAAAGAGAGAGAGATATTCCTCAAAACATTGATGACGAGATACAAAATTTGAAAGAGAAAGTGAAAGAGATATTGAACTAATGATTGAAGATGGTGAAAATGTTGAAATAAATTCAAGTGAAGAAATTGAATCACAAGGTATGTATATATATAAATGTTGAACACATGCACATATTATTGAAATTATACATATTTATTACTTTAGTTATTTATTGAATATGTAAAATTATTATGTACTATTCATTCGAATATGTACAGATGAAATCAATGTCGATGATGAGATGTTAGAAAATGTTGACACTCACACATATGGAGATAAAAGAGCTGACCATATTATACGATATTGTGTTAAATTCATTTTTGATACGTACTTCATAAAGGAAAATGTGACAGTTCAAGCCCAAATGTTGAAAGGTCTCCTATCATTAAGGAAATTAAAAGAAGCCACGACTTTATTGGGTATTCGAAAATCAACACAAGATAAAAAAAATGAAGGAAAATGTGATACCAAATATAAATAGTGCTATAAATTCAATTAAAATATCTAGACAGAAAAATGTTTCATTTGTACGTAGAGCAATACATATGGCAGTGGTTTCATCAAGTACTAAAGAGAATCGCTTGTTAAAATCTATGGCACAAGCATTAGGAACCTCACCAAAAACTTTGCACCAACATCAGAAATTTCGGTTGCAAATAGATGTAAATGATGAACTTGCTTGTTGGAGAGCTATTTGTAGGCAACCATACAAAGATAGACTTGGAGAAAATGTTAAAACAATAATATATGAATATTGGAAGAAAAATTCATGTGTTTCGCTAAATGCAAGGGATGTGATGCGAAGAAGAATAGCACGAAATTAGTACAAACAAGATGAAAAACATTTCTTGGAAACCACTTAGATAGAGTTTTTCAACGAGTTCAAAGAAGAGAACCGTGAAATTCGTGTCTCAATTAGTGCTTTTGTTCAACAAAAATCATAGTATTTAAAACCTATCATCGTATGCGACTCTTGTTGTTGTCGTTATCATGTGGAATTTGAGTTATATTATGACACACTCCTTAATTTTGGTAGAACATTTTGGAAAGATTCGCCTCCTCCTTCCACTATCCGTGATTTCATATCTCAAATTCTATGTGAAAGAGAAGGCGATGAATTATTTTACGAAAATAAATGTGTTGGTGGTAAAAAATGTGATAATTGTGGAAATTTGACTAAATTTTAAAACAAATACCGTATTGATATAAATGATCAATCATTTTCCAACATGAAAGTGAAATGGAAGAGATATGAATATATCCATACATCGATTCAAGGGTCAAATAGTGCTAAAAGAATTGAATTACAAGAAGAAGAAATTTTTGTGATAGATTTTTTGAGAAATTTTGAGGCAAAAAATTATAAATACACCAAGCATTCCCATAGAGCTTGATGGCAAGACTTGTAATTCAAAAAATCCTGTGAATTTTTTCCACCAGGGACCATTTTTTCAGTAATTGATTTTGCAGAAAACTACACATTTGTTCCACAAAAATAAATTCATAGTGAATATTATCACTCTGACCAAGTCTCCATGCTCATCCATATTCTATATAGACACGTTGAAAAAAACGTCGATCATATAGAAAGCACCAGTGAAAATCAACATGTTATTAAAGAATATCACTTTTATATCAGTGACGATCGTACACATGATACATATTTTGTGCAACACTGTTTTGGAAAGATTTATGACTCCTTGAAAAGTCATGGAATAAAATTCAATGAACATTGGATATGGTTAGATGGATGCACAGGTCAATTCAAATCTTTACGATCATTCTTTTGGTTGTGTTGTCTTCATAAGAAAACCTGCATTAAACATTCTTGGAATTTCTTTGAGACTGGCCATGGAAAATGAGAACATGACGGTGCAGGGGC